>OU342632.1:8400000-9000000 GCA_910589415.1 Malachius bipustulatus
GATTTTCGGTCAACACAAGACGAAGATTGCTTTCCTTCAAAATCTTTATGAACCCTCTGACTCTCTTTACTATAGTCTGTTATTTATTTTTTTATTATTATTTTTACTTTATTCTTATACTAGCCTGTTATTATAGCAGGTAGGTATATATTTACCTATAATACATTATATACATACAAACCTTAGAAAATTGTATAATATTGAACGATCTGCCGATACAGTATAATATTTTAAAAAACTTCAGAGTAAAGCCTAAAATAGATACACTATGGAAGAAAAGCCTGGAAAGAAGAAAAGACGCCTTACCATTTTTCTATCAAACGGTCGGTCAGAAATATACAAAACTTGGGACTTAGCTGCTCTAGGATATGAAGATTTTAGGTTTTATATTTACAATGTTGTCATCAGATTTACCTTTTTTTTGCTTTTTAAATAACCCCATACAAAAATCTAAAGGTGTTGAGTCAGGCGACCTTGCTGGTCATTTAATTTAACACTCTCCCAACCCACCTACCGAGGAAGAAGGTTTTTGTAGTTCCGCACGTTAGCCGCATAGTGCGGAGGCACCCCATCCTGCTATAAGAAAATTCTGTCGTCCAATCCAAAATATTGTTGCCGGTGGGGAATAACTCAAATAATATCGGCAACACGGCAACTCAAAAGTAACTATTGGACTGGTTATAAATTCCCGTTCCCGCTGATTTCAAAATGTTGAAAACGGTTTTGTGAGTCGTTTTGTTACTCTGCCTACTTTTCTGGCTGGAGTTATTGGAGTTTCTTGGTATGTGAGAAGAATATAGAGTGTTCTTTCTCAAGAGTTGAGGCCGGTGTCGAGGTACAATTCTCACATGTTCGTTCGTTCTGAATTATTATTGTGCCTCAATTCTTGACAGAGAGTGCATTCAGTGGTGGAAAATCAGGATGTCTCTTGAAGCAAAGGTTGGCGGTCCCGGTCCTCGACTCAACTCAAATCATCATGAGAAAATCTATTTTTAAAGTTTCAATTAAATTATCAAGTCAGCCATTCTGACGGGACAAGATTTTTTTAGCTGCCCATAGTCAAGTAAATTAGTAACTAAAAAAAAAAGTTTCAAATTGCATCCCAACTTTCAGGTCAGGCCAGGTCAGAAAATTGACCATAACTATTTGACATTTGCGTCAAATAATTAGTACCTATGGTCAATTTTCTTTTTAAATAGCTTCCCAATGAAGGAATATGAAGTGGTATCATTTAAGAAAATAAAGTGAAACTAGGTTCCAGCTCATAAAGTTAAAAATAAAATGTTTGATGCCAAAATGACCCTCACAAAAAATCTCAATCAAAATACATTTTTTCGCAATACTTTTCCTTAATTTTTTGGAGAAATAGTTCCAAAGTTCTCATCCTGTATTTAAAAAACCACAGTGTCCAATGATATCAGAAAAACTATAAATCTGGCAAAATTGCACATATCAAACCTGAAAACTTCATACCTATACCAAAACAGCGAATTACAAATTTTGTATATTTTTGACCACCATTTTCACATAAAATTTGACGTTTCCAGACTTACTTTCAACAGTGTACCTATAAAAATATGAATTTTGCTATTTTTTGTATAGGTACTTAACCGAAAGAATATAAAACATAAGGAAAGGCCTTAACGCCAATAATTGCCCCTTCTGGTAAACATTTTGAAACACGTAGGTATACTTGTTGTTTTGAGATTGACAGTTTACAATGTTGACATTGTAACGGTGAGGACCCGGGTCCCATGGTCTGTGGCGAAAAGCCACTGTGATCGTCTATTTACCTCTGGGTTTCCCCTAATAGGACCGTTGTGTTTTCCTCGTTGTGTTTACCATAGTTTTTACCATAGTCACCCCTTCTCTTTGATTAAAATATGCCAGGATTACTATGGCCGAAACGGATGCGCAAAAGAACCTACTATGACTCATTGGATCTCGGTTGATTGGGATTTCTTTCGGAAAAGCGGGGGAATTTACTAAGACTTGTTGTTAACTGTGAACTTCCTGTCAGATGTCTAAAAGCGAATGATGAGCGAGAGAATTCGTTTGCAGAGCGTAAAATGGTGAAGGGCGAGAGGGGCTGTGATTTTGCATAGAGAGTACAAAACAATGGAAAGCGAATGATGAATCCCTTTCATGCATTTTTCAAACTCTAATCCATTTCGGATTCCACTCTTTTGCACACCTGTGCTTTCTTATTATTTCGTTTTGCTTTTGTTTCGTTTACAGACTACCCGGTATATTGCGGGAATGTCTGGCTGATTTCATTTCAAGCATCAGCTTGAATTAATTGACGAGTACAACCACTTTGGTTACAGACTATCCGGTATATAGCGGAAATGTCTGTCTGGTACCTATTCAACGATTTTCTTTGCCTAATTTCCTTTTTCTAGCTTCTTTGATTTCATTTCAAGCAACTGCTTGAATTAATTAAAGAATACAACCATGTTGGTTACAGACTACCCGGGCTATAGCGGGAATGTCTGTCTTGTTTGCCTATTCAACATTTTTCTTTACCTAATTTCCTTTTTCTAGTTTCTTTGATTTCATTTCAAGCAACTGCTTGAATTAATTAAAGAATACAACCACGTTGGTTACAGACTACCCGGTATATTGCGGGAATGTCTGTCTGATTTCCTATTCGATGATTTTCCTTGCCTAATTTCCTTTTTCTAGCTTCTTTGATTTCATTTCAAGCAACAGCTTGAATTAATTAAAGAATACAACCATGTTGGTTACAGACTACCCGGGATATGGCGGGAATGTCTGTCTTATTTGCCTATTCAACGTTTTTCTTTACCTAATTTCCTTCTCCTATTTTCTTTGATTTCACTTCAAGCATCTCTGGGTACCGTATAAAGGGTTAGGAAGTCAGATTCGACCTGCTCGGAAGCTGATCTCAATCTGTATGGACCTGGACTGCGGTAAGACGTCTGCTTTTATAGAAGCAGTCGCCCGCTTTCTAAACACGACCGTAACAATGTAACTTCTGGGCACTGCTTTATACCGTGATTTTATGTGTTTTATTCCTTATCATATTTCCCTTGTCTTAAGACTTGGCGAGTTGACCTCGCGGCTATCTTACTGAATTGTCCTAAACCTGAACTACCTAAATTTTCCTTCAAATTGGTCAACGCGTTCTGTACCTTTCCATTGTGTCTAGCTATTATAATTACACCGGCATAACTTTCACTTCGTGTTTTCACCTGCTCGCTGTTTGGGGACCTTGGTGAATTTCCGGCTACCTTCATTTATTTTGTCGCTTTATCGATTGGTGTAATTTTCCTTATCGTGGGTGGAGTACCTAGTGACTTACTTTTGTCTTTGCAAGGGGTTATTGTTTGATTCTGATTTTACCCGGTCTTGTATGTAGGTCAGCTCATCCTTTCAATGGGCGCGAGGCGCATTTATAAAGACATCTGACTATGTTTATTTCCCTTGCGGTGGCCGCTCTCTTGCTGTTCCGTGTTTGAATGTGACCAGCTAGAGCGATTCTATTTTTCTGAATATTTAATGAGCCGGCAGGGATCGTGTACTTGATGTAACGGCGGGTGGCTGCGTTTTAATTTTCTAACAATTTTACCTTTAGGTATTTACGTATCTATTCTTGCACTGTTTGCTATTTCGATTTGGGCTGATTTAACGAGGGAGATGGAAATAATTTCCTTATCATCCCTACCTAGGTGCGATCCATTTCAACATTCACAAAACTGGGCTGATTTATATTCTTCGAAGGCACCTCTTAATTTAGGGTGAGTTTCTAAATACCGAACATTGAGCAACCATGCCAATTGTCAAAATGCCGTTTTAAAATTATGTTGGGTCATCTTGTTGAATACTCAACGAATAGATGACATCGTTTCTAAAATGACCTCATCAATTCAACAATCCGACTCAACAATTCAACAATGTTAGTTGCGGTGTTTGCATGCAGGTATGTCCCAACTGGGCCGAAAGGGTTAGTTAAGGCTCCGGTTAGGGCGTTGACAGGAACACACAGTAACCAGATGTTGCAATAAAATTTCGTGTTGCACCCAAAAAACTATTTTCGTATTTTCAAAAAATAACATCTAACTAAACATTTTTTTGATGTTTGTAGAACTTTTATCTTACATTTTCAAATATGTTTGGAAGTAATAATTATACATAACACTCCGCATAACATGAAATGAAATATCTGTGATTTTTTTCACAACCTAAGTATATCTAAGTTATCACAGATTTAAGGTCGAGGACAAAATTAGATATTTCATAATATTCAATCTATAAGTATTTCAACATCAATCACGCTACGCAGGTAGTTCCAGCCTAAAGAAAATAAAGAAAAAAAAACTATATCGTTATAATAGTTAATCTTTTTCATAGATTCAACAGTTTCAAGAGGTTTTTAGTTTTTACTTTTTATAATCGTGGGAAGCCCATCAAAAAAGGTGAACCACCTCAAAGTCGGTTTAACCTTGGAAGATATCTATCTCATATATCTCCACGAAGAATAATAAGGTAACCGCATATCAGAAAGCAATTAATTTTATTAGATAGTCGAGATATGATCCCCGAACCGCTGCGCTCAGTACATACGAACCTATTTTTTTTTAACCTAGCCGAAACTCCGAATAGGAATATCACACCGATCCTAAAATAATAGAACATGCATGGGAACAATGGAGGCCGCCGCGGTCTCGATGATTTATAGCGCCGCCAGAAAAAAGGGGGCCCTGCCTCTACCGCAAGACGAGATGCTGAGCCACTTGTTTCCGAAGGGACGACTTTCGGAGGACGGCTAGTACAACTGGGGTGGCTCCCGTCTACGCTCCTAGTCCCGCTTTCAGAAATCCCGATCACCTCAAGACAATATGCTTCATCATTATAATTCCGGGGATTACTAGGAGTAGAAACGGAATTTAATTTTCGCCGGGCGCTTAGGAATTTGATTTCAATTTACCGATTCAAGAAACTAACAATTCATTAATCTCAATTTAAAAAAATAAAATTCGTAATAATGTGTGTGTTAAATAAAATACCTTATTATACCTGTAAGTTTTCTTATAATTAGTAGGACTGGAAATACTGATTCTCTAGAGACTCTCTTTATGATTAATTTTTGAAAAAAAAACTCCCTTTTGCTACCGAAAATAAAGGCATGCTTCAAATAATTATACCTATAGGCTGGAAAATTTTTGTACATACTACCTACCCATCATTGGGATCTCGTAAACGATAAGAGATACAGGATCGGTTAAATTATAGAAAAGTTGCACAATTATATGCTTATTTGGAATTTCAAATAAAATTTACGATAACTCCAATCGTTGCTGAAAATGAAATATGTATCCCGAAAAATCTGAAAAATCGAGATTCCTTTTTCAGCTATATCCTTTTTGGATCCTATTGAAAAACTTTCTGTAGGTTTACGTAAGTCATCAACAGATATTCATTTGAAATTAAAAAAAAAAATCAACTAGATCCCATGCAGGGTTTTTATAGTAGACTTTTGTTTTTCTTAGGGCCGCCATAGTGTTATTTCGTGTCATTCTGTATTAAAAAATAAATGAAACCAAAAATCCATCACATTCAAAAAAATTCTTCAACATTATATTCTTCTTTAAAAAAAAGAAAATTTCACCGAATGACGTCGATGGGACGTCGCAGCGTGACATTGCGTCATGTTTACCTTTTTACGACATTCGGTTAAAGAACAGATTTTTTATTTAAAAAAAAGATGAAAATTATTTGAAGATTTTTTTTTCATTGCGATTAATTTTGGTTTTATTTATTGAAAAAACAATATGTCGGTCATATATATTCACCTATACTTGCCCTATATTTTAGTTTTTCGTAATAGAATTGTCATCAATTAATCAAACAAAAAAAGGCTGAAAGAAACCTATCTTAAATATTTTACCGAACTTTGTACCTATAAACGACCATGTATACACAGGAAATCTAGAGAAAATCAAAACAACGACGATTAAGAAAAATAAATTAAAAAAAAAAACTTAAAGATGCAAATTTTCTCTGATAGGGGGAAAACTTTCAGGCTAATTTCAGCATACTAGTTTCAAATAAGGGTTGCTGAAATTCATGCCTAAAATTGTATAGGCCAGGGAGTAAATAAAGTGCTCCCGTTTTTAAAGGTTTTGTCGAAATTTACAGAAAAGTTAAATCCTAACTTCAAGAAATATTTATTTAATTATCTTACCGTTTTATTTTGATTGCACATTTTGAGCTGAAATTGATTTTTTTCAGTTTATTTTTATGAGAGGATAATATATTTACTCCTTTAAATTTGGTCCAACATCACTGAAACACCCTGTTTACAAAGTGTTTCTAAAATAGTTGGCCAAACTTTATGGGCGTGTAAGGTACGTCAAGTGAGGAAAAAAACTTGAAATTTTCTCGCCCGGCGCCTGCTAAGGGAGCTACCGGCCCCCAACGCTAACGATGAGGGGTCCCCGCGGTAGGTTACTGCTAAATATCTCCGAAACCCTTTGAAATAAGATATCGAAATTTTGTCTAGCACCTGAAATTTTTATGTCTAACAAGACTAAATTACAACAATCTCGAAATGTTAATCCTTTGTCTGTCAAACTGGAGGGGAGGGGACTAAATACGACCCCAACTTTTTCATGTGTAACTTTTTTTTGTTTTTGATTCCAAATATTTTGTTTACTTCAAATGAAGTGTTTGTTGTTTGACCACCTTTCTTTCTTATGCAGTGGCCATACTCAGTCAAATTATTTTGAAAAAAATTAAGTACCAGAAGCACTTTATTGTTACTTAGTACATCTAAGATTGGGAATAAAGTGAAATTGTCAAATTGATTTTATTCAGAAACAGTGAGTTTTTTTTAATTCTAGCAGGAGCGCGTTTTATTTAAAAAAAAAAAACGTAGAATTTCATTATTTGAAATAAAGAACAAAAAAAAAAGTTACTCATGAAAAGTTGCGGTTGTATTTGGCTCCCTCACCTCCAGTTTGACAGACAAGGGATTAACATTTCGAGATGGTTATGATTTAATCTTCATAAACATAAAAAGTTTAGGTCCTGTAGAAGATTTCGTTCCCTTAAGTTCGTATCGGAGATATTTAGCAGAATCCATCCGCGCGGGACCCCTGGTTAGGGGTCGGTAGCTCCCTAAGAATGCGCTGGCGCGAGAAACAACATCAATTTAAGACTTTCATCATCACTTGACGTGCCCTGCACGCCCTTAAAGTTTGGCCAGCTTTTTTAAAAACACCTTGTATTATTTGTAATTATTTTTGCATCAAGAAAAAAAAAGACTACATCACGCTTGTTTTCTTTTTATGTAGTCAACCCTGAATAGTGAATATCTACCTATATGCACGGTTTTTTAAATGTATTATTAATCTCTAAATGTCAAGAAATATACAGATTACAGATCATTCTGCGGGATACGTACCTGTATTATTAAAATAATGTACTTAAGTAAATTGAGTTACACCGCTTGCTAGTATTGACATCGTTGACAGTAAGTGGGTACTTACACTTACGCCATTGGTTCCATTCAAAATCAAAACAATGTTTATTAATAAAGGAATGTTTTCTTTTCTAGAAGTTCCGTGTTTGAATTTATCCTAAATTACACTCGACCATGAACAACTACACGTTATATGTCTGCATTTAATAAATTTTCATGTTAATTAAACATGTAGTAGGCCTATAAATTATTGATATAACTGGACTCTTAACTTGTACATTCGTATATAACGTAATAACTTCAACGTTACATGGCAAGTATATTTTTAGGGGGCAGAGGTGTCAGAGCCAGTACTATATCTTTCCAGTTTAATGTTTGGAGAATTTTCCGTAAAATTATTATACTGATTTATGCAAGAATTCTTGATAATTAATTCGCATCAACTAATAAAAAAATACGCGTAGGTAAACTACTAATTAAATTGCTAATTAAACTTTTTTACTAAATTTGTTCATTAATTGTAATTATATGAAAAATAATTCATACACCTTCTGTAACATAGTGCGTTTCTAAAAACCCCACTTAATTCTAAATTATGATAATGAAAAAATTGTGTTTTAATCAACTACACGGAGTAGTTTTGTAAATTGGTTTCACTTTTGCCACAAGTCTCATATTTGAATAACTATCCATTCATTATTCGGATTACAGTGACTGGATATATCACAGTGCGTGGACAGTAGAGCCTATTAAGCTCTTTTACACCTGCCGTTTTGCATGTTGGCCAATAGTTGAAACAATTTTTAAATTTGATCGCTACCTACTGTCTTTTTGTATAATTAACGTTTAAGCTGAAATTTTGTCTTTTTCTTGAAATTGCGAAAAAACACAAATTTTACAGGAAAATGGTTGAAATTAAAAAAATAGCCATCAAGGAACTCCTCAAAAAAATTGAAGGGAAAAAATAGCGACGGAGTTTTTTCCCCCAAATACGTCACTTTTGTCGACCTTTCACGTGAAAAACCATATCTATCTAAATTTTTTAGGCGATTACCTACTCTATCAGACCGTTCCGTTTTTTTTTCGATCGGTCTAAAAAGCTTCGAAAAAAAACTCAAAAGCACGAGACGAAAATTAGCAATTTTTAAATTGTTTTAAAGATGAAGCGATTGCCGCTCACAAACCGCGAAATTTATGGGAAATGTAAAAAATAACCCTTCAAAACTACTCCAAAAACGTAGATTCAACTTTTCGATAGGACGTACGGTTTCTGAAAAAAAATCACGTTTACGTTTTACGTGAAAACCATAATTTTACCTTTTTTTATCTAGTTACGATAAACGTCTCTCTCACACTTTTTTTTTTTAGAAAAACGATCTCTATAAAATTTGCACGTCCAATGCTTTTCCCAATCTAAATAGGTACTAAAAAAGTACAGCCCTGAACGGGGGCCTTAAAATCCACGAATCCATCCCATTTTCAATAGGTCGTATTTGGGGGTCACTAGCTGTACGTTTTTGCTAAATTTAATCCCGATCAGTGTCACTTTCAGATACTTATAGAGTGTTTCCTAGACTCTTCCCGGATAATCCCGAAATTCTCGAAAAAATAACACTTTCCGGGAACGATCCGACGCGTTTTCAATAGACATCGTGAGACCGTGCGTAGTTTCAATCGAGCAAAATGTCAACCTCGCCGGATGAAAAATGGCGTCTCTGGAGTGTTTCTTAGAAAGCGAACAGACCATGCACAGACCTGAGGACGTATATCTACATATAAAAAATACCCGACAATTTTACAAAATTCTGATTTTCAAGGCCGATTTAAAACCTTCCATCGCGAATGTTTCGCGAGCGAGTACACGAGCCACTCGGCGACGATTCCTATAGCGATATGACTATGACTTAAACTTTGGGAGGCCTCCCACGAGAGGCTTCGCTTGAGAGTAATTTTTTAACTAAATATTACTGAACTTTCACTTATTCGATTGTATAGGTACATATCTCAAAAACTGTTGAGCATTTACATAACAAACTTTATGGACTTTTTGTACCAGAAATGTGTAGCTTTTGGAAAAATATGTAAAAACCAAAATTTTTACAGTAGCATAAAAATTGGGGGTAGGTACACAAGTTGGACCCCTTATCTGGTTCAAGTTACACACAGGTAAACGAATATTTCACAAAAAAATTTAAAGCCATTTTGAACTTATCTCAGAAGGTATTTAATAGCTTTTTAACATTTAGGTATCACCTTGTAATTTCGTTAATACTCAATTATTTGGAGTATGGGTTCATTAATAAGACTATCTTTTGTCTTAAAATTAAGTAAATCCTATACCGCCAAAGTTTGTGTCCTTTATTCTGGGACACTCTATATCCTTAGACTAAATATTTCAAGATTTTTCACGCCTTTGAAAAAGACTTCTTACCCTTTTTTATGACATATTATTATGACTGACTGGAACCCCTTGACCGAGAAACTATTCCAACAACTACTATTGGCGAAATTCCCGGAATATCCCAAAGGGTGATTCCGTGCGCACATTTTCAGGACGGTCTGTAGTAGCCTGTACGATCCGAAATGAAAGTGGTTATTTGTAATAAGAGGTCGATGTGTGGAAGTGTAGGCTGCCAGGCCAGGCCAGGCAGAGGAGTGGGTCTCCCTGAGAGCGAAGAAGAGAGGCCATCTCTTTGCTCTTTGCTCTTTGTACTGGCACCTTTGGAACAGTTTCAAGAATGCAGCTTGCTCTTGATGGATGCCTGATGCCTGGATTGCCTGGCCATAGGTGCATTGAATTGATATAATCCCCCGCGCTAAATTATATACTAACTAATTCAGTCGCGATATCTGATACGCTCTGAGCTCTGATAAGGACAGCTCATCTGATGGGATCATTTCGAACAATCAATCGAAGAGAAAAACTCCATTCCGATCTAAAATAAAGAGAAATTGATGAGTTCTGACAAAATCAATTTTTAAAGGGCATAAAAATGCGTAAGTAAATTGATTTTAAATGGTACCTATGGCAGGAAATTTAATGTTTTCGTGCTATTCTGAAATATGCAAATATTTATGTAACCTGGAAAATGATGTGCAAAATTGGCAATTTCTAGTGTAAAATGAGCAAATTCAACTAGGTATAAAGAATAAAAATTTTGATTTTTTTTTTTCAAAATTTTCAATCTGTCTAATAGTGGCTATAATATGCAAAGTTGTGCAGAATTTATTCTCAAAATGTGATCCCGGTAAACGCTGATGATATTTTTCTGAAGTAGAAAGAAGTATTTATAATTATTGACAATTTCTTTAATAAATAATGAAAATCACAATTTGCTATGTAAATGCAAAGCGTGCAAATTAATTTCTGCAGGGTGTTTCATTGATCAGAACAGAAATTTCACTTCAGGATTTCTTAATAAACTTTAAGGGGAGGCTGTCTATAAAACAACTTTCTTGGATGTTACTTACTTGAGAAGTTACAACTGCTTAAAATGTGGTAAAACATTAATATTATCATTCGTCTTATTTTTTTTATTATTTCAGTTTCAGAAAAAAAATAGATTATACAGGTGTCCCAGAATAAAGGGACACACTTCTGAGGTAGAATATTTACTTGAATTTAAGACAAAAAGTCTCTCAAAAAATGAATCTACCCTCTTAACTCCAAAACGGCTTAATATTTTTCTATGAAATTTTTTTAGGTTGTTTTTCTATTATAGATACTACATAGGGGTTCAACTTGTGGACTTGTGCACCCCCAATTTTTTTGCCACTGGATGAATTCTGACTTTGACATAATTTTCAGAAATTAGGTTTTTCGGCAATATTTTTCAACTTGTGAAAAAATTTACCAATTTCACGTGGGGCTTAAAACTGTCGAGTTTTTACCTACCAAACCTTATGCCTTTTTGTACCAAAAATGTCTAACTTTTGAAAAAATTATGTCAAAAAGCGAAATTAATCCAGTGGCATAAAAATTGGGGGGAGGGGGTAAAAAATGTTGGACTCCTATCTACCGTACGCCCCTGGTTCAAGTTACACACAGTTAATTATCGCTTTTATATCAGACTAATGCCCGTATTCACAAACGATAATTTCCTAAATAATTACGTAATCAATTATACCCATCTCACTCTATTGCAAAAAAACTGCATATCTCCATCTCTCATTTAATTAATTACGTAATTATTTAGCAAATTATCGTTTGTGAATACGGGCATAAGTAATTATTACAAAAACAACACAAAAATTTTTCATAAAAAAATATTAAGCCTGTTTGGAGTATAAATTTTTTGGAACATCGAACACCCTGTAACTTCGTTAATACTTAATTTAGAGCGTAAGACTTTTTGTCTTGAACCAAGTGTCTACCTTAGAAGTTTGTCCCCTTTATTCTGGGACAATTGTATAATAATTTATAGCATTTTAAGAAGGTGTGTAACTTCTCAGGGAGCGCTTAGAGATATTTTTTATCAGAAAAACCATAAAATTTATTACAGAATTTTCAATTTTGTCATGAATTTTAAAATCATCCTGAAGAATAGCAGAAAATTAAATAATTCAAGCAACGCAATAAATAATGATGGTCATGGTATAAACCTTGCGGTACTCCAGTGTTGAAATTATAAAAAATGTTAAAAGGCATACCCATCAATCAATAATAAATAATGGTGAACACTTCCTCATGTCTTCAAGAATATTTACCAGTTTCCGAAGTTCGGAATTGGTGAACAATTTTGCTAATTCCAACCATGGTCATGGGCAGTCTTGTAACCGCGTAATCGTTTTATCTTGAATTAGAAAGAGAGAGCGACGATCATTTGTTATTAAATAGATCAGCTGTTTGCAAGGCGAGTGACGTCGTCGAAAAGTTAGCGACCGCGAGGAGAGCACACCCGCGTAGTCGTGAAACAAACAAATGGCATCGCCTGTTTGCTTCAATCAGACAATAGAACATGGCGCACACCTTCATTTAGTCATATCTATCTAGTGTAAACAATGCACGTTTACACGTTTCTTGATCCTTCCAACCTGAACGGTCCGTCCGCGTACGCAATCTCAGCTTGGTCCGGTCACACGTGCTCCGCTCCGGAATCTCAATCAACTCCTTCCAGCTGGCAATGGTCTGGCTGGCCTCGCCGCGAGCTAATAAAGGTAGGCCAACGCTTGCATACAACACTACATAACATAACATACATACAACAACGCACCGAGATAAATGGAAGTTTTGTTGTGAATATAGCAAGAGCAAGTAGGTCGTGGCGTGGCGTGGAAACTTGCAAGATGTTTCCAAAATGTTTTCCGCATTCTCTTTCTTGATTTCTTGACTTGGATCTCCTCTCTTCCTATTCAGACAATTTGAGCTAAAACTGGTTCCAATTTTATGATGACTGTTTGACTGACCATACCTACATCATTAAGAAAATTCTCTGCAGTAATTGGCTTTACAAAAAATCCATTTCAAGAAAGCGACAAGCAGAAAATTTTCCTCGAACGTAAGTTTCTGCTTAACGCTTCGCCTATATAGCTTCCACATTACCATACCTTTGGTATTTGGTACCTATAACTGTAACTGACTGAGGATTCGTATCACTCGGTTGAAACAGGGCAGTAGATAAAAAAAGACAGGTCTGCATTTTGGAAATGGCGACAGTATTCGCCATTTCCGTCAGGTCAGGTTCTAAAAGAATAGTTCTGCAGTTCCTGATATCGTGATACAAATTTGACATAATTCTACAAAAAACCCAAAATATCGCAGTTTTCCCACAAGTAGCCGCCCCAAAGGTGCGAATAAGTGAGGAATCTGCAGAACCTGTGGCAATTTCACTTTTATTGTGGAGGTCAGGCCTTTGGAGAGCTGGAACTTAAGAATGCCGTAATGAAAAAAATTGGCACCTTTGTTGGCAATTTTTTGGTAAAAAATTCTATTAGCTCCATAAAAATACTATTTTTCGCAGGCTTTTATCGCTTTTTAAAGTATCCAGGTATGCAAATTTGACAAATGCCGAGACAAATGCTAACTAGGATACAAATCTTCCGGAATTATAGCCAAAACTTGAATTACCCTACTCACGGAAAGGAAATTCGTACAACTGTCCAGAGTTGGCCTTGTGCATTAGGTGCAATAGTTTTACATACATTTTTGCTCACCGATGCAGATGTTTGGACCGTATTTTGTATTCCAGACATGGTGTTACTTGCATCAAAACTGTTTTTGCGATATTTGACTTTATTTTTGCAGAACTATAGTAAATTTGAAAATCTGTATTAGGAACCATAGCACTTTAGAACCATAGAACTAGAATTGAAAGATCACTCGATACCTTTGCACTTTGCAACTTTGCACCATTTTTTTGGTTGTTAAACGAATAAATATTTATTTAGCCTTGAGAACTATTGCTGCACCTCTCGGAGCTACAGAACTACAATAAAAGAACTCGGACTCACGTCAAAATTTTGGGTGCTTGATGCCAACTTTACCCTGTCACAACTTTGCAAAAATAGATTTTGATTTTTCTCAAGAGTAATGCTGTTTTTTTCAAAAAGCCGTAATTGTTTTGAATGAAGCAGCTTTATTAGAATACTAAGAGGCCAAACTTCAGGGGTCGATTCTTTCAGTGATTATAAGACGAAAAGTTTATGTAAACAAAGGTCCGGAAATGCATATTTTCCAAGACACTTTTAAGATAGTTTCACTTTTATTAAAAAAATTACTTTTTCGGAAATATCTTAAATACCTACCTATACTTTACCCAATATTGTTGAAATTTGGCCGTTTCATTTGCTGCACGGATACGAAGGATACGAAAAAACTTCAATATACAAAAAAGTTGTACATACGACTTGTAATTGCTTAATCTGAAAAAAAAAGAAAGTCACTGGCGTATTTTTTTTCAAAATAATATTTTTAATATAATAATATAACTCCCCGGGACTTAATAATTTTAATGTAGCTAATTTTTAATCTACAGCAAATGAAACTGCAAAATTTCAATAAAATTGGGTAAAGTATATTTTTAAAAACATTTTCGAAAAAGACAATTTTTTAATAAAAGTGTTACCCTGTATCGTGGAAAATATGCATTTCCGGGCCTACTTACCTTTTATATGAACTTTTCGTCTTATAATCACTCTTAGAATCCCCCCCCCTGAATTTTGGCCTCGTACTTAATTAACACCCTGTATATTTTGGTTCTTATCTCAAATTGTTCTATTGAATTATCTTTTTCTCGTGGACCTTTCAATGTTTTCTGGACTTTTCGGTACATAAAATGTTTTAGATAAGCAAATCGCAGACACATTTCAAGTATCTTTTGTGTTTCCTCCCTTAATGGTCACGTACACATTTCGTAATAACTGCAAGCAATTCTTCGCCTTATCGTACGTTTAAAATTGCTTAGATATTTTCGAACGTCATATAGGTACTTAGTTACTCGTAAGTTAAAAATACTTGAAAATTTTACGACTTTTAAGTAGGTAGGTACACAATTATTATTAGTGCTTATTAACGACTAAATATGATTAAGTACCAACAAACATCATAACGGTATATCCCACAATGTTTCTTATTTGATATCTGATTAATATTATAACGACACCGCTCTGGAGAAATTCTCGTAATTGCTTCTTTAACCTTTAACATTCTAGTCCCCGATTAGCTTGTTTGTTTACATTCTCTTTTTTTTATACTGAGTTAGTCAATGACATGTTCGCGACAGTTCCAGTCACATGTCATGTGACACATAGACAGACAGACGTTAGTTCTATGGATTTCTGGAGTGGGATCGCCGAACAATCTGACATTTCCAGAATCCACGAATCGACGGTCAGTGCGCCGGTGCAGCGTTCGAGAGGTACCTACTGTTTCGCTGCCCGTCGGGGGAGCTATATAAAAGCAGCCTCGCGGTTGCGTAAAACAGTTTAGTTTGGACATTGAGTGAAGTGAAGACAGAGAGCAGAGCAGTAACTAGTGGAAGCTGAACAGAGCAGTAGTGAAGTGAAGTGTGAAGTAAGGGAGCCAGTAGTGACAGTATAGCGAATTATAAAGAGAACAGCTGTGTTTAGTGTGTTTGATTATTTAGAATAATTATTAGAGGTTATAAGTACTTGTGGTGTTAAAACTGTTAAACAATAAAGTAGTTTGTAAGACTTTTTGGTGGTGATTTATTTATTGTGAGACCCGTAACAATATGTTTGCCAGTCGGTTGAATTTATGGTGAAATTGCCTACTTAAAACACATTAGTCAGAACTCTGACTGGCTGGCTACATGTTTTATGCATCAAATAAAACTTTATTATTTTGCCCTTGCAGTCAAAATGGCATAACGAATAGTAAATATTTTATTTTATTTTTTTTTTTTTTAAAAAGAGGGAGCATCGGTCTTAACTGTGTAGGTAAGACATAGTCGCTCCACTCTGGTAAATTGGCTTTGAGCGCGAACTCTTTAGCCACACACACTTTTAAATATATTTGCCATTTAAACATTCGATCGCTTGTTTTACTTTTCACAAACATTCGAAAATGAATCCGAAAAGTAAAGCGGGCCGAGGTGAGGTTCGAACCCGCGATCTATGGCTTCGTGAGCCAGCGGAGTACCACTAGGCCACGCAAGTCAGAATAGTAAATATTATTTTTGCCATTATTTCGAATGTAATAAACGCCTTAATTGCTTCAGACTGAAAAGTCGGTGTATAGAGAGTTAATTTCAGGGTTATCCTCTCATCACCCCGAGCTAACAAGCTCTCACTGTTAGTTTCACTGTAATAAGTTTAGTTCTTATTAATAACATTTCTAAGAAAAAAGTTCTCCAATTTAGATTCTCAAAAACGGCAAACGATGATATTGAATTTAATAAACACACTTGGATATCATGTAGATATGTTTCTGCGTCATATTATGATACCGAGAGATTTTACGAACGGAAACGGGTACTCTCCATTTATTTTACGGCTGCAAAATATTCCTGCGATTATTCTGCGCGTCATCATACCTTATAATTGTTGTTTCAGGGTTGGCACCAGAATGTACAATTTTTTATATTATTCCTTCTGTAGAGGGTTGCTCATTAGTACGTCATTAGGAAATTTAGTTAGGTACTGCCACCGTTGAGAAGATCATCGAAAAAAGTGGCCCTATAACGTGATTTCCACTTCCAACAGTACCGCGCCCCCTTACGTCTATTGACATTGAAATTGGTTGACCACTGGGCTAATAATTCTTGCAATTCTCAGTAGCGTAATGATGGAGATTACGTCGTTGAAGACTACCATTTTTATCGAAAAGTTGATTCGTCAGTGAATAACATAGTACAGATAGAGATAGAAATATCATATTGTTTG
The DNA here is from genome assembly GCA_910589415.1 of Malachius bipustulatus. Taxonomy (NCBI): domain Eukaryota; kingdom Metazoa; phylum Arthropoda; class Insecta; order Coleoptera; family Melyridae; genus Malachius; species Malachius bipustulatus. The sequence goes on from OU342632.1 coordinate 8,416,790, forward strand.
AGAATAACATAGAGATAACCAACGTCAATTTCAGTGAACGTATGGGGCGGTATTGCTGGATATCATGTTTTAAGGCCTTTTTTTCGATGGTTATTTCAACGGTGCCGTACGCAGTACTTAAATTTCGTAGAAAATACCTGGCCTCAATTAATGCAAAATGCCCCACAAAATGTTCTAGAAAATTTGTGGTTTCAACACGATGGTGCTCCTGCACATTATTCTCTTGTCGTGAGAAATTTCTTAAACAATGAGTTTGAAAATAGATGGATAGGGAGGGTGAACCACATCAAGTAACTAGCTAGATAACCAGACCTGATCTATCAAATGGCTGCTACATTACCCCAGATCTGGGGACCACAAAACTCGAGATGGAGAATGCAAGAAGCGTTTAATGGGGTACAATTATTGAGATGTTAATGGAAGTGAATAGGGTATTTTGAAGAAGACCTCAATAATTGTGTGTTGAGCAGAATGGTTGACAGCTTGAACCTTAGACTATTATAATAACAGGTGTCCCAGCTCATTTGGTTGGTTTCTGTGGGCCAAACGATAGATTTTTTCAAAATTGTTCTTCCAAATTCAAGCACAGGATCACATCAACGGCTTTAATTTAAAATTATTTTGGACTATTATATACAGAGTATCCCATATGAGAGTGGCATCTCAAATTTATGTTTTTTGTTTAACGGAATGCTCTTTTGTTATTGGTTATTGCATTTTTAGATTGTCTGAGAAGAAAAAATTATAGATTGATTTTTACAGTTGGTGTTACACCGCTTTTAAATAGACTTTCTGAAATTTTACATAATCAGGTCATAGGTATTATAGGGCACAGATGATAAACGGTTATAGAAATTTCGCCATTGTCACCCTTTTCGTACCCACGCCACGGGCTTATTAATAAAAATAATGTAAATTTTATTGCAATAAATAAAATTTCAAGTAATTTTCTTTCAATCCTGTTGATTTGGTTTCAAATTTTTTTTCCATCTTGCTCATACAGGGGTTCAAAAATAGACACTTTTTCGAAAATATAAATGGCCGTCATTTTGAAACGGCTCGGCCGATTTTGCTCAAATGCGACACCATACCACTCCTTGTGAATATCTTACTCCCACAAAAAATTCAGTCGCCTAGATTGTAAACTGCGGCCAGAAATGATACTTCAAGAACCGGATTTCTGGAATTTTGAAGGGACACCCTGTACACGCGTTTTTACGGAAATTTTTTAACGTAAATCAAACGTTATCCCAAAGTTTCACAAGAGTAAAAAGTTTCTTTCACTTATCTTGAAAGATGAAGCTACAGGAGCGGCTTTTAAATTCCAGAAAAACAAAGATCATTAAAAAATAACTCGAATATCTCCGCCATTTTTCCTATTTGCTGCTTAAATTTACGAGTGTTGGAGGATATTAGTGTAGTTGTCTAGTGTAAAAATTTCAGTTGAATTTCTTAAAAAATGGGTTCATAAATGGTTATAGAAATTTAGCCTTTTTTACCCTTTTCCCATCCCCGCCACTGGCTTATTAATGGAAATATTCATTTTATTGCATTAATTTAAATATAAAATAATTTTCTTCCAATCTTGTTAATTTGATTTTAAAGTTTTTCCCCATATCTTGCTCATACAGGAGTTCAAGAAATAGCCAATTTTCCGAAAATTCAAATGGCGGCCATTTTAAAACGATTTGCCAATTTTGCTCAAGAATATACAATACCAGACCACTGCCTGCTGATGGATATCTTACTCCCACAAAAATTTCAGTCCCTAGATTGAAAACTGCCTGAAATGAGGTGACAAGAAACGGATTTTCGGGAATTTGGAGGAACAACCTGTAGAAGTAACGCGACTTTTGGAAATTTTTTCAACGAAAATCTAACGTCATTCCAAAGTTTGACAAGGATCCAAAATTTCGTTTACTAATCATGAAAGATGAAGCTATGGGAGCGTTTTTAAAATTGAAATTTCTTGATTTTTGAAAAGCAGTTTTTCGTGATCTGGGGTTCATGTACGTGTGTTTTTTTTTTATTAAAAATAGGGACATGTAAGCCGTTTTTCTCCATTTTGAATCGTTTTTGTTGTACACTGCCTTGAACTTCGGAAATTGCGATTTTAACTTGTTTGTAATTCACAAACTCCTCAATTTAAACACTTATTAATGGGTCTCCTTATTGTTGGTGGTATGATAAAGATTAATAATGAAAAACGCAAACGAATTTTTAGTTTTCTTGACGGATACATTTAAACTATTAAATTGGTAAAAAATATAAACCAAGACAGTTGGTAGAGGCAACATAGATGTCAATTTACTTAGAAATCAGAGCTCCATCCAAAACTTGAAAAACAATGTAATAAATCAAGTGATTTTTTTATATTAATCAATGATTAAAATCAAAAAAATCAAAAATAGTATAGTAAGTATTTATTTTATACAATAAATGGTAATTGGTGTGACACAAAAATCGCCAATATTATATAGAAAATAGAATGGTGAAGGGTGCCATAAACCTCAGACAATAATTATTATTGATGAAAACATTGAAAATATTATTTTTTATTGCTTTCTTTTGAAACTTGAAACCTTATTAAACCCCATTGATCATAATTTATCTATTCCTGCTTTAAGTTTGAATAGATGCAGTAGCTTATTAGGGAAACAACAAATTATTGTATCTATTATATTTCATCTCGTGCATCTTTCTTTTGATCTCAATTATTAGCTGGATCATGGACTTGGTAATAAAAAAAAAAAACAATAAAGGAACAAGAATATTATTCCTTTTTTATTATTATTTATTATGTGTTCTTGAATTGTGAAGGGGTTTCACAGGCTTTTTGTGATACTTCAGCCCCCTAAAGAATTCTTCATAAGTATAATATAATTCATAAAAAATGTTTGTAATTTTTCTGAATTTTAACTGATCCTTGCTGGTTAATAAAACAAAAAAAAACATTGCTTTGTAATTTACTACATAAAAAATATTACATTACATGGTCAAGTAAATTTAGATAAAATTCAGGTGAAGAAATTTGTTTCGATTCTTTAATTCAATTTTATTATTTTTAAATAGGTATAATAATCCAACAAAACCAAAAGTAAAAAAATTACAAGAGAAAAACCCAAAATTTATGGTGTGGCGACTACTTGTTGGCGACCATGACCAAAATATGAAGTTATAAACTTCACACATCATTCTGATAGAGGGTAAATGTTAAATGTTGTAGTGAAAATAGTTCATATCAAAAAATGTAGATTGCTCCATTTCCTGCAACAAATAATGTTCTTATAGTTTTTTCATAGAATGACTGATCGTTTGTGAGGTAGCGATTTCAAAAATAAAAATTTTAAATTGTCTTTTTTCTTTTTTCAATGGTCTCGAACCTCTGTAATACCTAATTCTTGCCGACATTCGGCGATTCGGCGTAATTTAGCCGAAGCTTTCATATTCATTCAGTGATTTGGTAAATTAGTTGATTCGACACATTCCTAAATCCTGAAATAAACCAGTACGCGCGATATGTCGCAAAACCAGAACATACCATTTTCGTATTGTTTGCACCTAAAACTACTCGAAATAGATCATACCACATTATTAGGAATAAAACAAAATAAAAAAATAAAAAAAATCAAATAAATCAAATATCACGATTTTTTGATTTTTTTTAATTAAAATCGTTGAATTGTGATTTAAGAAAATCATGATTTTTTCGAACCCTGATGGTACCTTCCATCGTACCTATTTAAAATTAAAAAGTTGCGATGTTGAGATTTTATAAAACAACTACCCTTTACCTTTATGTATACCTACCTATTAAAAAAAAAAAAAAAAACAATTAAAAATAGGGCGAGTCATACCTGGTGCATGGAACGGTATATTGGTTTTTCTATTTTTTTTAGAATTTTAGTAGCATAAAGCTGCTTTGACGCACTAATGAGCAGTCCTGTATAACAACGATTTTTTTTTTACTTGTTACTTAGTTACTTGCCTTCAAGCTCCTATTAAAACAATTATTTATGTTATATCGATATCACTGTTAGACTTTCACTAAACACTCGCCACAATTATTATACTTTTTGATTTGAATCATTGATATTGTGATCAAATATGAAAGTTGTACCATACATTTAATTCCTTAACACTGAAGCCATTGGGGCTCATGGTGTCGTTTCATATTTAGACCTTGGCTAATCGAAAAATTCCGTTCCTTTGACAAGGTTTAACCACAGCATACCATGTGAAAATAAATGGTTTACTTAAAAAATCTGAAATGGTGGTTATAAAAAATGTTACATCTTGTCAATTTACATCAAATTTTTACATCAAAATAATTTTCGTTTGAAGAGTTTACGAAGTGCTCTGTGTTTTTATTTTTTTTAAAATTACATGGTTGAAAATTCAGGAACAGGGGGATACAATTTTAAAGATTTTTTAGGGAGGCGTTTATCTCGCAAAATATTTACCTAAAGAAAAAAAATCAAATGATAAGTTTGTCACATTTTTTAAGACCTATAACGGGTGATACCTCCTAAAGATCGTTGCGCAATTTTTTTTCATCAGTTGTAAGGTAAGCATGAAAATCTTCATAAGAAAGTGGTTCACATAAGACACCAGCGTGTGAAATTTCATCAGAATCGATGGAAAAATTGGGGAGATATTCAGCCCTATTCCATAACTTCGTGGTCGAATCGAATAGACTCGATATCGAAATCGAGCTCGACAGCGTTTGAGCGATCGACGTGGCTTCAGTTTTCACTTGAATGTCGACTTCGATTACGCCAGGGAATACGAAAACAGACCAATTTTGCCAATAAGGGGAAAATATTTAAAAATTGTGTACTTCCATTTTTTCATGAGGCTCTAAAAGAATTATCTTTCAAGATTGATTGATATGCAAGGAACGGTTTATGAAATTTGGTTTTGCTGCATCTTGGCCATTATATCCAGGCGAGTGTATAAAACGGTTTTATGTGTCCTATGCTGGACATTCAAAATAAATAATAAATACATATTCAATAATTCTGAGAATAATTCTGATGAATAATGCAATAAATTCTGAAAAAAATAGTCATATTATAGTCTGCATAATTCTTTTATCTTTCGCGGGGTACAATTTTCACCCCTCTAGGGGTGAACGAGAAACAGAAATCTACATAATTTCTTGTTTCCTATATGCGTTATGGCTAATGCCATCCTATGACCATCAGCCTTGAAAGTGGTAGCCCTGTATGTTTGAATTCCTGTTTCCTGGTTTTATGTACATAGGATAACTGGTTTAATCCCTTTAAGGAATAATATGCATGGTCCTTTCAGTATTTCTTGGAATTATGAAATGACCATACCTTACAAATCTTGGAATTTTATTCCAGAGTTGCCAAACTGACGTTTAATAATAGAAGAAGAAGTAAATTGTTTTTGGCACTGTTGAATTTGTTGAACACCTGCGAAATAATATGTTTTCTTATAAAAAAGTTAGGCTCGATCAGATCTGACCTGACCAGACTTTCTGCTATTGATATTAGGTGTAGAAAAAATTAGTAGACAGTTGTGTCTTAGTTAATTACAGAAAAATTCAATTGCAAAAAACAATAATAATAATTGCATCTGATGTAAAAATAGAATATCTTCAGTCTGGTATATAAATGTAATTGATCGAAATATTAAACATAACATAAGATCCATTAGATATGATGCTATAAATGTAGAATCTAGATAAATGAGGGCTGTTTATCTCATGGTCGTGATCGAGTAGGTAGAACCATGATGGCACTCGGGGGCGGTTTTCGTGGTCGAGATGACATCCTCCGAATAAATCATTTATGGAAACTGGAATAATAAACTTTGTAAGTTCAAATTTAGAAACTCCGGAATTACCTACTTGAATTCCATAAATGGGAAATCCTGCTCCCATATCGAGTCAGGAAAATTAAATGTTTGAGTACCGCTGGTGCCTGTCACTTCAGCCCACAGCATTGGAGTCCTTCCTGGAAAAGCGGAATTTTTACATGAACTTTACAATTGTCGACCTGACTTGACGGTTTTTAACTTTTTAACTTCGGCGGTTGGACGGATACCAAAACTCCTCTGCCAATATCACAGGAACTCCGATCGATACCTATAAGGTTAGCTTCGAAGCAATTTTGTTTACAGACGAAACCTAAAATGCCGTTAAGAATTATTATTCTTCATATATTTTAGCTGAATTTGATACCTAAGGAAGAGATAAAGCAGATAAAATCCGTCAAAGGTACTTAGTACAGAAGGAGCAAAATATTGAGAAAGCATAATAATACAATATATACCTACCTACCGTGTAAAATTTTAAGAAATTATAGTAAAATCAGAAGAATGGAAAATCTCTATAGACTGTATCGTTGTGTTGTAATATAATTTACTTGATACATGTGGTGCACAATTTGTAGTTACGAAGCCGTGACCAAGCGCTCAGCTTCTCCAGTTCCACCAGATCGCTTTCACTTGGCAGAAGAGATGTGTCTTGGGGTGGAATTCGAAGACGGTAGAAGACAACCAACTATATTTGGCTGCAAATCAAACAAGACATTCCTTCTTCTTCTTCGAATTAGATTCATTCTCTCCCTTTCTAAATTGCTTAGGTAAAAATCTGTTGGGTATATCTGAATATCTGAAGGCAGGCAGCCCTTCGCCGTCAACATACTGCAACAGCTTTCACTTTTTTATCGTTTACATGCTTTACCGGAATTTATAACAATTTTATATTCTGTATTTTGTATTTTATATTTGTATTTTATGTCTGTATTTTTTTAATGGTAACAATAACAGAATTCGATAATCTTCTGTCAATTAATCACTTCTTCTTTTGTCTTTTAAGTTACCTTATTACTTAGCACTTCAACAATCGTTTCTCTTCTACACTAACTTATTTTTCCTTACTAGATTCCACTGCAGTCCTTCAACACAGGATTTATATAAATAAACGCGGCTGGTGGCTCTTCTATGATTCACGTCCACAACTGTACTGTCCTCTCTAGTAGCACTCTAACTCTTTGACTGCCGTCACTAGATAATAGTGATGTGTAGTTCATGAACGAACGAACTAAAAAGAACTATTCACCTACAGTGAACTGAACGAACTATTCACTGCCATCATAATGCATAGTTCGTTTTGAACTGTGAACTGTCAGGTTAGCTTAGTACCGTACCGTACCGACCGACCGGCGACCGGTTTCACATTTCCTAGAACTGAAGGAAGAACTATGAACTATGAACTGAACGAACTATTAAACTGAATAGTAGGGAGAAATAAGAAAGGAACGCTGAAACTGAAACTGAAAAGAACTGAACTGACCCACGTTCCCAGTATGAGCAACACGTGGTATTGATTTGACTGTTATTATTATTGATCACTTTGGGCGTTTGGGCTGAATAATAAGAATGAAATAAGGAAGGAACGAACTATTTGTTTCTCTTTTTCAGGAAACTTGTCTTAATTCTATAATAAGTAATCGGACTTTCTCTTCGTCCGTTATTATTAATGATGTATTCATTATTTTTTATTGAGAAATAGGAATAAAAAATAAAAATAACGAACCAGTGAATGATTGATAAGGATACCTATTAATAATAGAATTTATACCTATTAATTACAAATAATGTATAACTTAAAATACTTTAGGAGGTATACTTAGGTACCTATCCTATAACTCTATTTTTTCCTTTATTTTTACGAAAAATATAGAATAATACAAACGTAGGCCCAAAAACACACACCACCTTTTAAAAATACACAGTGATTTTTATTCTTTTTTCTTATTATAGAGGGGATGCTGCTATATTTTTTCATTTTATTTAGGTACCTTTTTCAGTTAATTTTATTATCATATACTAATTAGTTACCTATTATTATCCCTTTACGCTAAGTTTATAATAAAGTCCGCTAGATATTTATAATTGGGTATACCTATACCTAACTTAGGTAGGTACCTACCTACTTATTAAGTTGTTTATTAACTTTATTTCTTAGAGGTTTTTTCTAATCACAGTAAAAAATCAATAAATTTTATAAACAATAATAATAGTTTAATAGAATTCTGTTTACAAAAATAATGAACTGAAATAAAGAGGCAAAAATAAACTGAAAGTAGGTACCTATAATAATAAAATAAAGGAATAACATCAGTGTTCTAGTTTATAAGTAGTCTTCCATCACAGTTCCTTACTTATAGAATAGCTAATAGCTTCCAGCCGAGCCACCTATACCTATATAACTATTGCTTTATCTGGTGAATAATTAACATAGAAACGAACTATAGTTCATAATGAACTATGAAAAAGAACTATTCACTTCGGTGAACTAGTTCACTAGGAACTATTCACCAAAGTGAACTGTAATGCCCATCACTAAGATAACAGATAACTATAATTGATTCTTGGTGCACGTCTCAAACTTCACTGACTTTGCCTACCAAACACGTTTCCTATTTAGAGATAGTTGAGATTCGCGAACAGCTATTCTGGTATGTTCCCGCAACCTCAGTTAAATATTATTACCGTAAGAGGAGGCTATTTTCGGTTGTGGCAATTTTTGTTGTTTTTTTATGTTAGCAGATAGGTATGTTTGTTTAGTTTTGTATAATAATTTTTTTTCATGTTGCGAATTGTTACTTTTTTCATTCTTTCCATCATAAAATGGCAGTTTTTCTCGAAAACGGTTTACGTTGGAGCCGACCAAAAGTACCTTTTTTAATGTAGTATTTAAAGTGCTTTCTTTCTCTGCCACTGCATTAAAAAAATGAATCATAAGGAACTACTTATAATAATAATAATAGATTTATAATTATTTTCATTGAACCACTTATTTGATTATATACCGGGTGTCCCATTAATGCGGGATTCTTCTCTGGCAGCTTCACTTTTGAAGCTATAAAAAAAGATGAGGGAGAAACATTGTATGGTTTGAAGAGACCTTCAACCTAAAATAATTTTCAGCTACACAGGATGGCCCAATATCGCTGTACGCCTTACAACTTTGTTATTTTAAATAGGATACCCTATATATTATTACATTTTCAGATTATCTGAAAAAAATCAGTAAGAATGGTTTTCACAGTTTCAGTATAATGTGAATAGTTTTTGAGTTATAAACAAGTGAAAATTGCCATTTTCCATTTTCAAAGCAGCTTACAATGAAAACGGCTCAAGACAGCAGAAAAAGGTTTACATGTCCCTATCTTAACTTTTTACAAGGTATCCTATGATATCCACATCATAGGATACCTTGTAAAAAGTTAAGATAGAGACATGTAAACCTTTTTCTGCTGTCTTGAGCCGTTTTCATTGTAAGCTGCTTTGAAAATGGAAAATGGCAATTTTCACTTGTTTATAACTCAAAAACTATTCACATTATACTGAAACTGTGAAAACCATTCTTACTGATTTTTTTCAGATAATCTGAAAATGTAATAATATATAGGGTGTCCTATTTAAAATAACAAAGTTGTAAGGCGTACAGCGATATTGGGCCATCCTGTGTAGCTGAAAATTATTTTAGGTTGAAGGTCTCTTCAAACCATACAATTTTTCTCCCTCATCTTTTTTTATAGCTTCAAAAGTGAAGCTGCCAGAGAAGAATCCCGCACTAATGGGACACCCGGTATAATTTGATGAATTTTATTGGGATTTAGGTTCTAATTTAAATTTGCCACTAAAGATTCTTTACAGAACAAATTAGAAAAACTTTCGTACAGCATGCGAGGAGAAGACTGAAGACATGGACGGTACCGTTTCGTCCTTATTATGGACTCATCAGCATATCATATCAGTCAGCTCTAAACCACACATGCTATACGATGACCATGACAACTCTACTGTTATAGCGAGGATAATACTATATAAAAGACACGCACGTTTCTCTGGTTGCCTACTTACTCATTTGAAAATTAAAAGCCACTACAAAAACGAAAACACCAGTTAGAATAGATAGAACTTCCAAATTTCGTATAGCATGTGTGGTTTAGAGCTGACTGATATGATATGCTGATGAGTCCATAATAAGGACGAAACGGTACCGTCCATGTCTTCAGTCTTCTCCTCTCATGCTGTACGAAAGTTTTTCTAATTTGTTCTGTAAAGAATCTTTAGTGGCAAATTTAAATTAGAACCTTAATCCCAATAAAATTCATCAAATTATATTATAATAATAATGATAGATAAGATGTGAATAAAAGCTGATGAGGTCTGTATCTCACACGGTTACTTGAGATATCGTCAAAAGTCTGTAAAAAATCTTTTGACATTATGTCATAAGATATTCAATTTATTTTTCGATTCCTTGGCTCATTCTAAGGAAAAAAGTTCCTATTAACATGGGTCCTCAAATAAACCGTTTTTGAGATACGTAAAAAAAAGACTTTTTTCAAGTTTTTTAAAGATATATCTCAAAAATCGTTGAATGTACAGAGCTCAACTTTTGTTGACATCTACCATTGATATTAGCTACTTTTTAAATACTAACTAATGTTTTTTTCATTTTTTCATACCCCAGTGGTGGAGATCTTAGGGTTGCGTAAGGTTTTTTTGCCCCTAATATCTCGACAATTGACATTTTAAGAGCGCATTTTAAACCGCCAATATTTTCTACACAAAAACGGTACTCGTGGTAATAATAGCTAACGTGAACCGTTTTCGAGAAAAACCGTCATTTACGCTGAAAAACTCGCTTTGGATGTTTCAAAAGATGTGTCGGAAAATGAAGGGCCAAAAAACTTCTCTCAATCCCGAAATCTCCATCAATGGTACACGAAAAAAATTATTTGTTCTTAAAAAAAAGCTCTTGTATCAATGATATGACATGTACAAAAGTTGAGTTCTGTATCTCACACAGTTCCCGCGCTTTATATCTTAAAAAAACTGGAAAATAATCTTCTTTTTTTTGACACCTTGTAGCTCAAAAACTATGCACTATGCATTTTCGGACACACGTTTTAATGGGAATTTTTTCCTTAGAATGTCCACTTATTTAGGATAACCCTGTATTTTTGACAGTGGGCCGTGTTTCAGTCCTAACATATAAAAATCGAGAAATTGATGTAAATTTTTAAACTGCGTATGAAAAATCTTGATTTTTATTGTATTAAACTTATTTTGCCACTTTTTGCCTTTCAAATGACAGTCTGGTCACTTCCACCTATTAAAGATAAATATTATAGTGACCTTGCTTAACATATCAATTAGCAAGGTCGGACCTGCTCCATATACATCAAATTAAAACCTTTCGTCTACTCTTCAACATCAATACAGTGAGCTCCGTCCTCCTTAATATTATTCGATGGCTTTCTATGGTTGTCGTAGGGATGAAAAAAACGAAGATTGTTCAAAGTACGATAATACGATACACCCCGTCCTTGTTTGTAGGGTGCCCTTTTGTTGCGTTGGTTCGTTCATATCAATCGGACGGGAAAATGCTGAATTGTTACACTCCAGGGTGGTGACAGAGATTTACAGATTTTTTTGCCATTCCAGGACTTTACATATTACAATGAGTCGCTTGACCTTTGTTTCATTTCATTGTTGTCTTTAGACCGGCATGGATTCACTTTGGAAACAACGGGATGTCGAATTTTGTTGATAAAAGAGTCCACGTAGGTCACATATGGTTCTATGTTTTTGTAGTTCGAGTTGAATATACTTTTACGTGTCGGATCAGAACCTTATTGTAAAATTATATCTGAAGAGTGAATACCTAGGTGATAAGTAACGTTTTATTTGAGAATTCTTATTATTATTTATAACTAGGCAACCTATTTCTGAAATTCTCTAATAAGAAAAACTCGTGTTATATTAGTTAGTCAGCTGAGAATGTTGCACAAATTTTGCGTGCCTGAAGTTCTGAAAAATTAAATCGACTTTATTAAATTACAAAGATATCGATCGTTTTCAAGTTTTCTTTATCATAAAAATGTGTAGGCTTCAAATTAACGTCTGTCCCTTCAAATTATTCCCATGCCGTCTTAATTAACAAGATTTTATTCATCTTCATGGCAATGCAAACATCGAATTTTGCATAACTATATAGCACTTCATAATCAAAGTTTTGCTTATATCCTGATTCTGATTAATGCTCTCCAACGTGCTGGAAAATTACCCAACTACTTCATTAACAGATTGAAACATACCTACTTATAAGTTTTGCTCCTTATATTGCAATATAAGAAGGTACAGAATATATGAATACATTACTATCTTCTTAACAAAAATGATGTCAAAAGTAAATGGTAAGATCAAACTTTAAAGAAAACTAGAAGAATAACAGGGGTGTATTAAAGATAAAGAAGTGATCTGAGATTCTGCAAAGTAAGGGTTGAAAACATAAATTTTATTAACCGAGTATATTTGTCTTCATTTTTATAACACACAAGAGATTCAATTATAATATCGCTAGGCGGATAAAAAATGAATCTTCTTCAGCTTGTACATCAGTTCATGAACATATTCGCTAGAGTCTTCTACTATCCAGTTTTCAGCACGACGGGTCCAGGCTCGGGTTCAGAATCTGATGGCATTACTCTGGAAGTCACGATTGATTCCCCTTATTTGGTTGCCTCGTGCCTCCATCAGCAGTTTTGTTTGGGTCGCAACTGCAGAAACCTCTTCGTCTTTTGACCACCATTTCTGGAGTCGGTGTCTGTCAAGCCACAATAATATTGTCTTACTTGGAAAACATCAACTTCTCATGGCCCCCAAGAACTTCCACTTTGGGTTATTCGGGCCTCCTGGGGATGCAAGTGACAACAAAAGTTTACGGGAAACCCAAAAACCCCCCACTCTAAACAAACCAGCTTGCTTGATTATTTCGAAACTTCAATGTTTTGCATGGTTTGTCAAGCGTAATCTGGATGTTGTCTTATAAACATGGTAGTCTTACAGGGCGAAAGGTTGAATACTTGGTGCATTTCTCGATCAGAGCTGCTTGGATGTGGTAAAGTGTACTGAGTCTAATAATAAAGGTCGTACTTCTTATTGGATGATGGATGAGAACTGAGAATCTTGTTCAGCTTAAGAAAAACAGAGAGGAGAGTTGTAATTCTTGATATAAAGTCACCTTTTTGAGAGTATCAAGACCTTTGTGTCCTCCAGGAATTAGTTTTCCAATCATCCGGAATTCTACCTTGTTTCACATATTTGTTGAGTAATGCGAAAAGTACCTTATCCACAATAATTGTTGCTTCTGACTGCTACCTCTGAGACATGCAGTTGCTCAGTTTGATAGTTGTTAATGATCAGAATAAAGATTTTGATGCCAGTTTCGCTAATCTCCCGACCTGACCACGATTTCGCATTTGGACAACGTAGCCTGGTTCGTTGTCTTCAACTCAACCCCTTGAATTTTAGAGGAGTCCAGAAGATTTTAGAAAAGTTTAGAGCAGAAAATTGTTCAGAAACTTGTACTTGTTCAGAACATGATTTGTGTCAGTTCATTCAGCTCTGTGCAGAGTTGTTGTAAAAAAAATTTGGACTGGTAATAAAGGGATGAGCAGCTTGAAGACCATAAATGGCCAATTCTGAATCTGCGAACTAACCACTGACAATCTCCAAAAGCTATAACATCGCCCTTCGGCTCACCCACCATTACGTCAGCAAGGACAAAATAAAACATATTATCACTAGAAGTTAAATACAAACACCCTGTATGTAAATTCTATTAAATTATGCTAATAATTTTGCTTGCCACCTATCTCGCCATAGGGCAAATTATCTGAAGTTGCAGTCATCTTTCTAGTGACTTGAAAGGATGAGTTCTTGATCGATTTTTGACGCCAACTCATTCTCGCTTATAGCCCCTAGCAGATAAAAAAATTTGATATCAAAGTGTAAATAATGCAAACACCTTCGTCTCAATGAGAAGAGAAAGTGATCGAATTTCGAACTGTCTTATTTTCGTTATTTTACCACCAATCGTTTATTCCTTTTTTTTAATTAGATCGTTCCTATACAATGCAAGGAAACAATAATAGTTTTGGAGCCCTACAAAGCATGAACGAATGGTAACAGGGTAAAAAAAACTTTAATATTTTTAATAGCTATGAAAATACTCGTAAGATTTAGAACAGTAAACGTGGGGCATATGCAATCGATAATAGTAAGGTGTGTAGAGAGTAAAGTTGATTTTAACTATGGGAAGCAATGCCCACGTATAAAACTTTTTTATTTAAATAATAATTATTTTCTCCTTTTTAGTTTTGTATGTATGTGAAAGTTTGCAATTGATTTTAATCATTTTGATGAAGAGTGACAAAGACATATGACAATATTATATTCAGTTTGATTTCAGTTTCTCTTCACCTGATTATATCTGAAATATTGCTGTACGCTCAAGCTGCAGCACTGACTGTCATTTCTGAACTGAACGTTCTGGAAGTCCCTCCGTGATACCTGGCTCCGCCCACGCGCTCTCATTGGCGGTCGTGGTTTTTCAAAATTTTTGTCGAACACAAAACAGACATACAAGAAAGCTAGTTAGTATTGCATTGTCATACGGTTGTGAACTATGTTTGAAGCACGATGTAAGAAGTTGCGGTAATTAGATCTACTGATCGCTTCACTCGGGCAAGCGCTAGCATAAATTATTCACGCATATTCTCTGATAAACGTGTGCTCTTATGTTTTAATTTTATTAATATTTAAATGTTCGTTAAGACGTTAAATAGGTATTTAAATCAATTTCTACACACTTTCTACCCATTGTTTCTACTCACTTTATTCATTAAAAAAAAACAAAATAGAGTAGCATAAACATACTGAAAGTGCCAATTTCCACGTATAAAAGCAAGAAGTCAGAGCCTACCTGGCCTGACTCTCATACACTGACTATGAGGGTTTCGTCCGCGCTCACTTGTTAAAATACAGCTCCCATTCTCTCACCTTATTTATCTTACACCGTGGTTTGAAGTTTCAAGTGTCTAGCTGTTCGGGAGGTTAGTCTAAAATCGATTGCAAGATTTGTGGACAGACAGATTAATCTAAAAGCGAGTTGAAAAAAAGTTGGTAACATTGTAAATTTTTAAAAATATATCATCGAATTGTTCCCGAGACCATGACCAAACATAACTTAGTAAGTAAGATCAAGTTCATCTTGTCATCTGTAAAATTAACGTCATCAGTGTGGACGAGACCGCCTTTTACATCAACTTTCAAGAAATAATTGCTTTATCAACAACTAAGCTATACAATCAACTATTCGGACACAAGGGCATGATTATTTTTCTTGCCCCCAAGAGACATTTTCTAGTAAATTTGGAGAACTGTTAGTTTCTGGGGAAATTACAAGAATCACCGTTCAAAAAAAGGTAAATTAAGATTTCATTTTAGATCCCCCTTATAGGAATAAAGAATCAATCAAATGACGATTTTGAGTTAATTAGTTTAAAATTAACGGTGTCCTATTTAATCCCATTTAAAAAGGTTATTTAGTCAACTTCTTTCGAAAACATTTTTAAAATGCGTTAGAGTAGGTAGTTCTTAAGAAACTAGAGAGAGATGCATGGAAATATTCACTTGAATCGTTGTTATTGAGTAACCATGTATAAAATGTTATAATAACACAAATGGAAGAATCGATTTTTCCAATTATTTGTTCTCTTTGCAGCAATGATCATTTTTGCTGGTTCGGCAGCTTTACAGACATTCTTGTGCAAAAAAATAAAGAACTGTTTTATTCTGTGAAAAGTACTGGTACTATTTTACGAAATGGAAAGTTTTAATTAATGCCTCTTTCAAGAGAAGAGCGACACGTTATTGAATTTTTTTTCCATTGATCACGTTCAAACTAAATTCCAGTCGCATTTGACGGGAATTAAAATTTTAATAACAAAGTCAATAGAAGGCCGTCTGTTCGCAAATTAAATAACAAGCGAAACTGCGAGAGTGCTTTGGACATGTAAAAATGGATTTATCCTAACGAAATCAACTTTTATATTTCAGCGCTGCCGACTTAATGGGCCTTAGCCAGTTTTACTGAAAATTCCCAATTGAAACCCCTCTTTTTCGATATTTCATTTGCGCCGATTAATTTCAACACTTTGACGCAATCAAATATTATTTCGAGAAGAAATTGAATTGGAAATGTTGACTGTATAGGAGGACGAGACGAGACGCCAGTATTTTTGCAGCTGAAAAGTCGAACAATGGCGTGCGAATCCCATCTTCACAGTTTAATTAGGCATCAGAGCGACCCCAGAAGTAACGGAGAATATATTATAAAATATCTAACGCCCTTGGTATTTTTAAGGATGATGTATGAGCTTAAGCCCGCAAGTATCGATTATCAGAATCAAATACAGCTGCCCCTGTCAAAAACATTTGGTCTGAGCCAAATTTTAATTAACAAACCGTCAGCCTTTGTATAAATCATAGTGCCTTGCCTTATAATACGTAGGTACGTTCTTCTATACTTTGTAAAATGATCTATGAAGTAAAAATATATGTTCAGTTAATTCACGATCACTCCCTTATTTAATTAAACTTTATTATTATATTCGTTTCTTATTGGTTGTTTTTGAGGTCGGATTTTTTTTTAAGTAGGTAAGGCTATAATATAGAAAAATTCCTATTATATACCTACTTTAGTTTTAGTATCTTCGTATGTTCATTATACAGGATGTCCCAGTTTACAGTAGAGTATCTTCAGCATTCGATAGAAAAAGTAATTTTAAGGAAGAAGGTTTGAAAATTGAATTTATAAAAATTTTCACAGCAGCTGCCTTAATAATAATTGAACTATATGATTTGATGCTCCCAAAGAAACAGATCTGGGTATGTCGTTATCTTTTTTTATAAATAATTTCTACGCAGCTGTTTTTGATGTAAATATGACATTTTTGTTAGATACCTTGTTTTATTTTGAGGAGAAAAGTCATCTTACGTTTTTGTTGTAGGACGCACTATTTTCAAGATATTCCAAAATGTAGGAACCCTTACCAGCTACAATCGATGCCAATGAGTTTCCACAAATTAATAATTTTTGTGATCATTATTGAAGCGTATTGCGTTTAAAAAAAAAAAATTGCATGGGTTCCTATATTGTAGAATATCCTGAAAACAGCAGTGCTTCCTACGCCAAAAACGTAAGATTACTTTTCTCCTCAAAATAAAACGAGGTATCTAACAAAAATGTCATATTTGCGTTAAAAGCAGTGGCGTAAAAATTCTTTAGAAAAAAGGTAACTACAACCACCTTTTAAACAATTAAAATTGTTTGAGAAATTCCATTGAGCCGATTTTGAGGTATTAAAAAAAATTCATACAGAAAAATCAACACCCTACTTCCCGACAACTAAAAGTTCTAACTTCTGGATAACTAAAAAAAATTCGTTATGTTGTAAAAAACTTTCTTCCTTAAAATGACTTTTTGTATCGAATGCTGAAGTTACTCTACTATAAACTGGGACTGGTATATACAGACTGTATATAGGTGACCCATCGAAAACGGAACAGGCATGTTTTAAGATACTTATCGCCAATTAAGAAAAACGCGCTTGAAAGAGTCAATTTTTTTATACAGACCTTGAAGAACTTGGTAAAGAAGTGGTTGACAGTTTTCAATCAGAGGGCATACAGGGTAATTTATGAGCGAGTTCATGAGTGACATTACATAGGCCAGTGGTAAATAGCGGACTTCAAGGCGGATCGAAAACCATAAAATAATCTTTTTTTTTTTGGTAATTTGGTTACGAATTTACAAGGTAAGAAACTGTCAAAACCTCATTTTGAATTTGGATTTTTTTGCCCCCATGCTTGTTGAGAAAGTTAATTTTTTGATAATTTTTCTGAAAAACTTTAATCGAATTTGAAAAGTTGTGCATGGATGACCACTATGGAAATCATTCTTTAATTTGAACGACACACTTATTGAACCGTTTCGATAAAAAATTGTCAAATTAAAACTTTTGAGTAAATTTCAAGCAGACATTTATTTTACTTATACTAAAAATTTTCGTCTGAATTCTTTCAAATAAGTTTTATGTTTTATGACTTATTTCTGTGGAACAAAAGTTTGACAAAAGGCCTTTATTGTTTGTTGATAAAAAACTCTGGTCCGGATTTTATTAAATTGCAAGTCGGATGTCAACTAAGTATAAACTGTTCAGATTGGACCATGTCTTCTAAAACCGAGTCTCCCTGTGTCATTTTGTTGTCAGTGATAAAATAAAAATCTTGTAAAAGCACTAAACATTTTGTAGTTGACATCCGATTTCTCATTTACTAAAGTCTAACCTTGGAATTACTTTAATCAATCAAGGCCTTCTGTCAATCTTTTGTCTCGCAGAAATAAGTCAAAAAACTTGTTAAAACAATTCAGACGAACATTAAGTAAAACCTGTCTGCTCGAAAATGATAATTTACTCAGAAGTTTTCCTCAACTTTTCAAATTCGATGATAGTTTTTCGGAAAAAATTGTCAGAAAATAAACTTTAATAACAACAATCATGGGGGCAAAAAAATTTCCAGTCCGGTCCTGGATATTCAATCAACTCAGAATGAGGTTTTGACAAGTTTTAATTCGACAAAATTATTTTTTTGTAAGTCCGATATGTATACCATTGGTCAGGTCACTCATAAATCACCCTGTATGTCATTCCATGATTAAAAAAGGCAATTTTCTCTGCTCGCACTTCTTTTGTTTTGTATTCATTTTCATCCCCTATGAGAAAAACGATTTTTGACTATTTTTCACAACTGAAATAGCATCGATTGCCCTAATTTTAACTTCGAATAACTTGTTATTGCGATGGACGGTTGTCTGGCAGAGTTGAAGACAAAACTTCTGGAGTAAATTCCACCGATCCAAAACTATACAGTCGCAGAATATCTTGAGATCTCATGCAGTTGAAACTGAACTTGAAAACCGTACCTAATACTCCAGTGTGGCAACTATGCTTTGAAATATATTTTTTAAATTCATTATAGTTCCTGTGTTCGATGTACGAAATACGACCCCTCATCTCCTCCCGTAGGTTAATTGAAATAACCTGATATCGAATCCAATGCCCTTTATTTAAAGACATTTCAATGCAATTATAGCAAAAATGTATACGAACGGATCGCGGACATGCAACTCGATTTGTTTTTAATAAGGAAAGACGCGCCGTGAAACGTTGGCAATTCTGCGGATTGTTTGAAGAACACAAATGATAATGATCTTTAATTTACCACTTTAAATGGAAACTAAAAGAGACCGCCACTACAATGAACATAAAGTATCAGGATCCACAACATAAACTTCATGTCACTATTACGACATATTTGTTCTATTGGATGGAATGGCATGGCAGTAGTGTAGGCATTTAAACTCAATTCTTCGTTTACTTCTAGATTGCTTTATTCTTATTAGACACAAATTACTTGTACCTATATCAAACGTTGAATGAATATTGTTGGATCCAGTTATTTGGATGGAATGTTGTACTAAGATAGTTGAAAACGAATATATTTATGTATGTAACGGCAGAGGAACAAATATTGAAGGTTCAACAATATTTGTTCACATTTTTCTTATAGTTTTGTGATCAAACAATTCCTAATCTAATATGTATAGAGACTTTGTGGTTTATTTGGAAAATATTTGTCAGAGAGAGCATTCCACTTTATCACAGTTTCAACAAACTGGTGGTATTTCTGTCTCGCAATCGTTCTATCAGAAATCTGATTTAAGTTGAAGAAAGTAAGATGATTACTGACGAATTACTGATGAAAAAATACATTTATCGGCATTCATATTATAGATTACATTATTTTTTCTACGGAAACCTTAAATTTAATTGAAAATATTTTATCAAGACTGAAAACTTGTAAATGGGTCATAGGAATTTAACATGAAAATTCAGTTTTGTGCAAATAATATTTCCAGGTTTTAATTTAGAGAAAAAGTTCAGAGGAAATAATTTTCGATAGGTAATAACGATTTGTATTTTTTAACCAGTCAATCTTCAGTTGAAACACTTCACTAATAATATACCTAGAAACATCCAAAAGGATATTCTAATTAATTTTCAAATTTTGCACTAAAAAAAAAAACAATAATTATAGGAATAAGGTTTTACTTATTTGTCATTTTTCCAAAATGCTGTTGAAAAATCGTAAAAAAGTGAAGTTTTCTCTCATAAAATGCTATTTTTCTCGGAAACGGTTCACTTTAGAGCCGTTAACTACGAGTACCTTTTTGGTGTAGAAAACATGGGCGGTTCAAAGGCGCTGCTTAAATCGTATTTATTCCAGTGGCGTAGAAATTAGAGGGTCGAAACCCTCAAAATACCCTAAATCTACGCCACTGAATTTTTTTTAAACCAGTATTTTACGGCGAAAATAAGGGGATCGGTGAGCATATAGTGTGTATAAGAGCTGAACATTGTATCTCATACGGTTCCCGAGATATCGTCAAAAAACTGGAAAAAAAAATTTCTTTGACACCCTGTAGGTACCTCAAAAACGGTGCATTTCCGGACACACGTTAATGGGAAATTTTTGTTTATTTTAGTCTGAAAAATCAGCCTGTGAAGTTTGGCCAACCTTACAGTAAACACCCTGTATACCTACCTTTTTAGTATACCAATTCAGTTTTTTCATGTGCCATTGGTGGATATTTTGGATTTTGGATTGCGACACAATCATGTTTTAAAATATTCAAAGCGAATTTTTCATCGTAAATGACCTTTTTTCTCGAAAACAGCTAACGTTAGCAATTATGACCAACGGTTTTTTTTCTGTAAGAAAATATTGCCGGTTTAAAACGCTAAGAAACAACTCTTTCTGTTCGGCACACTACTCTGGTGGTGGTTATGTGACTGATGAGATGGAAATAACCATTGAAACATCAATGTCTCTGTCTTCACCATACCATTAGGACATGTGTGTCGTTCAGAAAACGTTATTAGTTTAAAATGCGCTTTTAAATGTCTATCTGCCCAGTGTCGTATAGCAAACAAATTAGTGATCATTAAAGAAGCAGCTAATATCAATGATATGTAGGTACAGAAACAGAATTCTACATCTCAAACGGGTCCCCAGATAAATCTCTTCAAAAAACTGTAAACAAAAAAAATTCTTTATTTGACATCGATGTAAAAAACGGTGCATTTCCAGACGCACTTACATAGATTTTTTTTTTACAATGATCTGTCTTAATTTTTTGCGCAGTATTAAAGATACACCCTGTATATTGTTAGTTGCTGAATACACATTCTGAAACACATCCCCAAATTTCACGACATCGCGTCAAACATATTGAGATTCATTAACGCACTGATGATTCATATTTAATAATATGCATATTAAAGATTAGGTGTAGGTATTTAAAGAAAAAAATTCTTCATTTTCAGTTACCTACGCACTGGCAAAACTAACCATAGGCGTAGAATATTTGGTACCTAATCGAGTGTGGTAGATTATAAATCACAAGAATGTCGTCGTGAATGTCGTAAAATTTTGGCTGCGTTCAGAATGTGCATTCATCAACTAATCATATTAACAGCCAGTATTATAAAGGCTCATTAAGTTAACGGGCAGATTTCTATGACCGTTTTTGAAGCTAATGTAGACGTCAAGTTTCTTTTAATAACATTTTTGTAATCTCTTTCATGCCAAGAATAGCTAAATTGCAATATTTTCCACTTAGAATCGATACTCTTTCAAAAAAAATCTAAAAGCTAACCGTCTTGCAAATAAATCGAGACCGGACATTGTCAATCGGACCTTCTAAAAAAACAAATTTGAGCTGACCGGACTTTGCCAAATCAGACTTTGCAAAAAAAATTGAGATTACTCAACTTTGTCAAACTGAATTTCGAAAAAAAATGGATCTTACCGTGCCTTGGTCAAATCGTAGCTTGCAGCACGATGTAGGCTGTTACAGTGTACACACTGGCCGCTCTGAAATGGCACACTCGCCAGTCAATTATTAGACCCAAAATTTGACCAACAGCCTCAGATTTTGGGACTTGTAATCTTTTTTTGTGTGATAATTAATTATATTAAAGTCTCCAGGGGCCGATTAAGCTATGGGTTAAAAGTGGTGGGCCAGATTCAAGGCACATATTTTGAAGCCCTTATATTCGACAAAAAGGGTGCATTGCCAGTGATGCAGTGTAACCAAACTGTTTTTTTGGCGTCTTTGTTTGGCCGTAGTCTCGGAAGTAAACTGATGCTATGAAAAAAGAAAAGATCGATAACCTGAAAATACTCACTTCCGCATGTCTTAACGAATTAAAATTTATCGAGTGAAACAACACAGGTAGGTATTGCCGCTCGGTAACGGCGTGCTGAAACTTAATAAGTACATCTCATGTCTCATGTAGAGAAATTTTGAATTAATAACGTGCACATAACACGCATTTGCATGTTATAAATTAATTTATTAATTTATTAATGGAGAAAAGCGCCTACATATACGAATATGGTAGCTCTAGCTATACTAAACGTATGCTTGAAACTTGAATGGCAAAAATGAAAAACCAATAAAAACTGCGTTATTTATGAGAGCTTTGATTCAGTTTTAGGTTTTTACATTCCCATAGTTAGAATTCAGTGAGGCGTGCAGTGGCAATCTCGTGTACCGGAGCCCGGGGCGAAGCCGGCTTCTAATTTCTTCTGCCGTCTCTCTTGGCTCTTAGGACTTAATACCTGCCCGCTGCCCCAAATCCCAAAAGAAATAAACAACGGCTACTGAATTATGATTTTAGTAGGTAATCAAAGATGTAAGAGCATAAGTCAAACGTGAGCTGTATAATCGGTATAACCAGTGCGTCCTTTTCAAAATAACAATTAGGTGTGATTTTTCAATACCAATTATTTGACAAATTACTGAGAAGGAATGATTTGCCTCACAGTGGTTTGGAAAATCAGAAACTAATTCTAGTAAACTTTCAAGTTATAAAGTAATGGAATATTTTCTAATTATTGGCTGTCTATACAATAATTCATAACAATCACTTTTTCTCCTTGAGTTCACTTAACACTTGTCACTTTCTTTCTGTCTAAACACTCAGTGCTAAACACAGCTAAAATCCTTCTCTAATTCACAAGCATAACTGTACTAATAGCATTCTTTCTTCTTCTGCAAAACTCAACTAAACTTCACTAGTTCTCCAACTGAACTGACTGCTGCCTGACTAACGCGTTGGTTATCTTAAATGGTGTTAAAAATAAAAATTTAATATTTGGAGAGGAGTCGAAGCATCGCTTGAGCACACGTAACCGCTGATGATGTTTACCGCAGTGCCCCATCGTGTTGGAACCAGGCACTGATCCAAAAAATCAGTGACATCGTCCGCTTATAAATTTGGCAGTTCCGTGTATTAAAATCGGTACCTAAGTTTAAATTTGGCATGTTAAACGTGCAGGAAATTCAAAATGTCCAATTTATTAAAGGTAATGCCCAAACCATCAGAAATAAAAGAAATATTGAATTATTTGTTGACTTGAGTATAATAAAAATATATATCTCCTAAAACATCCTCCGACAAATTAACCAAAAGTTGATTTTGAAACTCTCGTTCTAGAATACCGTAAATAATTACCTGAAATTTCTTCACACCAAGAATAGAAATGACCTATTTAACAAAAGCCAACAAAACCAGATATACTTCTAAGATCTAGAGAGCTATCGTTGATAATTTTGGGAATCTTCATCAGTGTGGTGTAGAATATTGTAAAAGACTATTTCGACCCTGGGGTTGACGCCGTGTCTTGCAACGAGAAAAAAATAATGGATCTGCAACCTGTATTCCTAAGATCGTAATTTTGATTCTTTTTTTATTAACTTAACTCGCTTTGACCAAGTCTTTGTCCCATACAATGTACCATTTTTCTTGCTTGACTTTATTCGACTCCCACGCATGTTTTTCGTACACACCACTGAAGCGAGAAAACATTTAATAACAATAATTATACAAAGAGGTAGGTACTAATATTTTATTAACAATATTATTTACATGGTTGTATTAGACTGCAGGTTACGAGTTACGCCACTGAGTTTCTCTTCGTATATATTTTTTAACTCTTTGAATCATCGTAATTCAAAACCCAGGTAGCTCTGGCTCTGCTGCTATCATTACAGCCGGAAATTATTGAAAGTGCATGTAGTGTGTTATTAGGTACTATTATTACATCCAACATCCAAGTAGAACCAGAAGCCGACAAGAGTTTTGGATGAGAGAGTCGCCAGAATAGATTTTGGTCTGGAACCACCGCCACCGCGACCACTCCGCATGAGCATTACAAGTTGTGAAAGAACATAATAGACTGTCTGCTGAGTATAATTAACTCTACAATATATAAAAATGATAAATAATAGCAGCGGAGGAGCCCTGGTCTTGGAATTCATTTCAAAGATGCGGTTTTAAGTATAGGTTTTAGTGGCGTTGAATTAAATGAGTGCAGGCAAAGGTCTAAAATTGGTACTTCTGATGAGGCATCTTGACTTGAAGTATATGGAGATTACGTGATTGAGTTAACCTTTTCGTAAGTTTTCGGTTCAGTAATGTGTTATTAAGTTTTTTTTAGAGTTTACTAGTTATAGGCCGTTCGTGTTTCGGCTTTAAAAAGGGTTAAGGGCAGTGATAACAATATACAATCGTTCAGAGCTCATTAGGGGAGTTCTGAACTAAACTGATAATTATGTATCTTATTTCGACTTGACTTACTCAATAATAGACAGTGCCAGTTTTTTTTTGTGTTGGGGATACCAAAAATTAAAAAAAAACATATTTATTAATTTATTTTTCTCAAAAATAAATTTTTAATAGTATATTTTTGGACGAGCGTAAAACGATGGCTATTATTCACGAAGACACAGTGGAACGTCCAAGTGAATAATAGCAATTTTCCGCGAGAAAAAGGCGGTATTTTCTCTACGATTTTATGTGAAACGTACTACGCAGCTTTAAAAATATTACATTATTTAATAACACATGTACCGCCACTGAAACGATATTACCTTCTGCGCCATCCCATTCCCTACTCACTCGCTCACTTTGTCTGCTCGCGCTCTTAAATGATGTTGATATCGACATGCCATGACTTCCCGAACCTATCGAGCTGTGATTGGCTCTTATTCGTGATTTTTCGTCTATTATTAAATAACTATTAATTAACTGATTGAATTATGTATGGAACACAGATATGTTGAATTAACTGAAGGTCTACCGATACCAAAATCGTGCATATTAACAGTAACACTTTCGTAGAAAATCCTGGGAGGGAGACATCCTGTATGAATAGAATTCGCGCACACTTCTAGTATAAACAATTAAGAAAACAACGATTTTTGAAAACATATAAGGCTACTTAATTTAAGTTCATTCTTTGAATCTTTTTTGCGTTATAAATAATTGAAACCATTCTTATGTCTGTTTCTTTCTTTTTCAGGTGAGTGTCAGTTTCGTTTTCTTTAGAATGATAAAACAAGAAGATTGTATTGTGAGTATAATATACTTTTGATTGTACCTAATTTTATACATTTTTTTTAATACTCTGCTTGATCTTGAATTTTAGAAATCAATGAAAATATTTTCAACCATTACAACTAACACTTCTTGACATTTTGGTTGAATTTTTGCATATTACAGTTAACAACAATCCCTATTAGTCTTTTTCTTTTGGCTTTTCTCTTTTTTCAATTGCTTTTCTTAGTGTGTCATATGATTTTCTTGTTTTCAAGTAACTTGACATTGATTAATAATAATAATAATAATATCTCCCTTTATTGTACAAAAATTCATTGAATAGTACAATAGTGTTATGTAATGAAAAAATTTACAATCAATTTCCTTTTACGTCAAATCAGTTACACTTTATGTCAATTGCTTTTCCTATTTACGTACAGTGATATATAAACATTGGAAAAGCATTTGATATAAAAGGAATATCTAATTTGACAAAAGAGGAATTTGAATTGAAAAATCACACTGACGTGTGGTAAATGGGAAAAGCATTTGACAAATTTGGAAAAGCAATAATTGACAAAAGACGAAAACTAAAATAAAAAGACTGTATTCGTCAATAAAAAATATAACATCCTTAGACCGATAATAACCTGTTTCACACCATTCATCAATATTTTTTTTTGAATGAATAGCGGCATTAGAGAAATAAAAATAACTTATTAGGTAGTCCAGTAAAATTAGATGAAAAAGGCAGCAATCAATTATGCAATTAAAGCAGGAAAAACTTAATTTTGTGTGGGTGTTGAGTGTAAATTAAAAAATGCGACCTCCTACCCCTTATGGAAAAGCCGCTATTTTGGTTTTAGGGCATGAATTTCATGCATTTTATGACGTTAATTAGGTTTATATCGAAAAAAGTATAAGAATGAAGAAAAAAATCACTACGAATTTGCGTCTATGCAATTTTTTCATATTCCGAAATTTTTTTCATATTGTGTTTCCATTTTTGTATAGCCTTGGCTGTGACTTCAAAATTGGATATTTTAACAGTTTTTGATTATGATGTATAATAATCCGTGGGGGTTGTGACAACCCAGACATTTCTACAGTACTTCTCGCTCTCGCTCAACAACATTAGGTATATGGTTTGGTTGGAATGCAAAACACGACGGAGCGGACGGTAGCTCAGCGGGTTAGAAGAACAGTACTAATCCGTTGGCGCTGTCATCGCGTGGTCTCAAATCCCATTTGGGCCTTTGGTGTTGGGTTCGTCTATTCAACTATTTATATATTTACAAATGTGTCTGTGGCTGTATGAGCTAGTTAAGTAATTTAAGACATGAAATATTAAATAAACATAAATTCTCAATACAACAGTTTTCGAGATACAGGGTGTTATTAAAGTTTTATATAAATAAATATAGGTTTCTTTGATGTATATGCAGGTTGATTCTTTACAGGTTGATTTCTTTAATATTGCGAAACATTTCAAGCAGTGATTCCTTGTAAAAAACGAAAGGAGGATTTCACCGCTCTTCTTGGAATCGGATATTTTGGCTAAAAATGTGTAGAATTAGTCTTTTTGAATTTTATTTGAATTTGAAAATTTCTCCTCGATTTTTGGATCTGTTTCGTTCCAGTTCAGTAATTAGATAAATTCGAAAAAAAAATTTGTTCACTATAGCTCTATAGCTATAGTCAGTAACTATAAAAATGTTACAGGCAAATCAAACATATCTTTAGTTTTGAAATCCGAATCTGCAATAAAAAATAAGTGTTCGCGTTTGGTATCATTTTAGATGCCTCCTTATCAGACGAACAACTTTCATTACCCACTTTTTTTGATTCGATGCGTATATTCTCTATGACACTCCAAGAGCGTCATAGGGGATTCCCCTGAAGTGCATGTGCATTTTCAATGAAAAATTCTCCTGTTTTCAGTTAAATTGACCACCCTACCCTGTATAAAAACTGACTGATTTTTCAGTGTAGTTAGATCAAAACATGTTATGCATTTTTCAAATACTTATATTGTACCTATAAGTAACAAGTAACCTATCCTACTGTTTTTAAAACATTATCTACTGAAAGAACTAAGTAAAGTCCAAAATATCGAACATTTAGGAACCTCCTTAGGTATAATTAGTTTATATTCTAATTGAGTGGGGTGAAATTTATTTATCATCAATAAGAATGCAGAGATTCTATAAAGTAAGGGTTGAAAACATAAATTTCATGTTTTAGAATTAAAAAATTTAACACCCTTTTGGTATCTTTAAAACTGAAGTTTTGAGAGTGTATGTCGATTGAAAGTTTTCTGGCTATAATTAATAAAAGCAGCGCCATTTTAATTTTCATAAATAAAAGTTGGACCAGCCTTTATAACGAAACTCCTTTATACATATACCGGTTTTCTTCTATTGAGATAATGTATAAAAAAAATTCCGCCAAGTCTTGTGAAAATTTCATAAGAAACTTGAAAAAATTTCTAGGAACAAATATTACAAACGTACACTGAACAGGATAAATTAGAAAACATAATATTAGTTGGATCGTAAAAAAACTTTAATGGAATCTTATTGAGAAAAAGCGGGATACAATTTTTTTTCAGAAAAATTGATCTCTGATATACTCACTCGTTTTTATAACATATAATTTTTCTTCTCACAAGGCGTGAGATGTCAGTTACTATGCCAACAATTTTGATCTGGGAGTATTATAGGACATGCATTTCTGCATCACATTTTTAAGGAAAAAAACTATTTGGAAAATTACAAAACTTTCAAAACTTATATGAAATTATGAAAGCAATAATGAAGGAAACAGTTCCACTCAATAGTATAAAGGACACTGGGGAACAAGGAGCATATCTAAGATGGCCTCAGAAACATACCAAATGAGGCTGCTGTGTCGGATTAACGAATTGAATTGTTGGAACCTGAATAAACGAATATGCAATGGGGTCTGTGTATATCACTCCCTCCAGGACCGTATTCATTTCAACTTGTTACGTACTCCTTAATGTATTTTATTTACTTAATTTTTTGATACTATTTTAAAATATTTAATTTTACTAAAAAACTTCAAAATTGTCATTATTTAATATCAAGTTGGGATAAAAACAACAACGTGAAGATCATCGTCAATCTCAGTTCATGCCAAGAGTAAAGATCCTCCCCAATAGAAAATGTGGTGTATTGGGGATATTTAATACTATGTAACTCTATTTGTGCTCATGCGTGTTGCGCTCATTTTTACGGATATTACACTATTACACTCTATTGCTTCGCACAAGTCTTCGAAGATCTTTTTCTACTAATCAGCATTATAATATACTACATAATATAATATTTCTGTTAGTAACCCTTTTTTACGTTTTTTTTTAACTTTTATTTAGGATTTTACGACTGAGAGTACGTAGAATTTGTTTTATTTTTTTTCTCGATTGGTGGATTTTTTTCGTTCAATTTCAGGAATTAGACAAATCGAAAAAAAGTTCGTCGATTACAGCGCCATCTGTCATGAATTGAAAAAAAAAATTTATGGACAATTTCCTATGCGTTACCAGCTGTAAAATCAGAATTTAGAGGGAGGTGGGGTCGAAAAACTTTGAAACTTTCTGTGTTTTAAACTTTCTGTGGAATTAACCGAACGAGCTAGAACTTTGAAACAAAAACTGAATCAAATCGTATGAAGTTGACTACGACTGCAACGTCATCTTTGACATTTGACAGAAATGTGAAACGTCAAAAAGTAGTACAACTCATAAGTTTGATTTAGTTTTTGTTTCAAAGTTCGTTCGGTTAAAAATTTAAGGTCAGGGGGGGGGTCGACTGTTTGGGAAAAAACTTATAACTGCAAATCAAATTAGATTCAAAACGGATAAAGGTAAAATATGAAGGGACAGGGTTGGTCACCCTAAGTGATTGGGTCTTCAAGGCCCCTTTTGCCAATCCCACTGGCCATCACCAAACGAATCTAAAAAATTGTCTGTGCTGAGCCAGCCAGTCACCTACTCGATTCAAAGTTAACCATGAGATTTTTTTGATGGGCGACTGTCCAGTGTTCAAAAAAAGTATTAATACACAACCTGCTTCGGAAGGCCCGTTGATGGGAGGTAATTTTTTGGGGTAGAGAGTCTCGTCTCTACTCAATCTCATGGTTAAATTATGACGAAAAAATGACCCTAGGATGTCCCCGTAAATGACACCCATCATATGATCAAATTTTTTTACAGTAATGGTGATGGATATAGGGATAAAGCGATATGTCACCATTTTCAAGCCCAGAGCATAGTGGCCTTTAAGGCAAAGCTTTTTAAATAAGAGAGTAACTACTTATAATGAAATCAAATCCAAGATTTCTCACTAACTTGCAGAAGAGTGTTTATTTTATATTTTAGAAATAATAAGCAATGACAGCCAGCGATGGTCGTTAATAAAGTCCATGTCATTTGTTTTATAAGGTCTGTCGGTAACCTTTTATTTCGCGAGCTATTGATTATTACAATTTATGACCTGAAATGAATTTTCAGGTCAATAACTAAATGTTTTATGGTGTCAAAAGAGAAAAATAAAACGAGTAAACGACCTGATTTTCTTTATACGATACGGTCCTGGTGGTCCGAGGAGCAGGCATCACGCACACACGCGGACGGGCTTAGTGCAAATCCAGATCTAGGAGGCCACGGGGGATGCAAAACGAGCACGGCTGCCGGCTTTATTGCCGGGGTGACTGCCTAATCCGACCCAGCGCCCGCCGGCTTCCATCTAGCCGCGTTGCCTTTTTCTCTCCCGATCGGCACATCGGGTGAGAGCTTTCCCAAGGATGAGTTCGGGAAACGGATGACAATCCGGCACCACGACGCTCCTTTAGCAGAAAGGGCGCTCACCCTCCCTTTCATCCCTTTCTGACTCATGCTTCTCTCACATATCACTCTGATTGTTCCGAGCGGGGTCCGCAAGCGTCAACAAATAACTTAAAAACAATGCCGCTATTTACGTCCTTTTTATGCCGCCGCCTACCGCGCCAAATGGGCTGAGAATAATTACTTTTGTTCCTTTAAAAATTTCCTACCGCTTTTTGTATCAATTTTCGCTGTGCTTACTATACGGCTTTGGCTGGGACGCTTATTGAAATGACGTACTTATTTCACCGAAAGGTTTCCTCTTTCCCCCTTATCCTTAAGGACTGTTCCTTTAATTAGAGACCTACATTCGAGTTCAAATTCTGTGCCCTAAATATAACTCTGAATAATGTTTATTTTTTCTTGGACTGCTTTAAACCCGATTTTCTACATGAAGTTTGCAATGATTATTTTGTAGCGGGGTTTCCGTTCCTGCTGAGTAAAAAATGCCAGCTTTCGAATTAAAAGATCCTGGCTCTCTTTACTTTCTAAAGAGTCTTGACACATGAGAAAGTGACAAAGTTTGCACCCTTGGGATCATGCAAATTACTTTTTTCCTGGAAGAGAAATGATGGTTTCTCTAAAAGAAAAATAAAAAATTCACCGTGATCATTTATTTTGATATATTAATCACACCACGAGGAGATTAACTTTCTTTTCCAACCCCTTGCCACCCCAATCGGAGCTTTATCCCGCGTCCCTCGATTCATCAAGATGTAAAACAAAGTGAAATTTTTAGCCATTGATGTGCAAAAAAAATTCCAATGGAGGGAATCTAATCTCGATGATCACGGACTCTATTAAATAGTCCTGTACTCTCCAAATATGGAATTTGGTAAAAAAAAATTGGACTCCCTAAAAGAAGATCTGAGGGGATTAAGCAGAGAAGCTGCGTAAAAATATGAGGCACCAGGAAACGTTGATTTGGATAAATGGCGCATGTTCAACCTAAAGAGATGTGGTGCACCGTCATGTTGAATTTTTCCATTTTAATATGATGCTAATAGGTACATCAAGGTAGTTCTTCGATAATAGTACTGGGATGAATTTGCACGAACCACCTACATATGAGGTACTCCTAAATGTTGTAGTTGTCAAACCAGATGTTTGAAGAGTTCAGCAGAGTCTTTTAGGGGTAGTAGACATTACTTGGATAGCATAGGAAAAAGTATACTTGTCCTTTAATAACTTGCCAGGTGCTGCTGGTCGTTCAATCAAGAGGTGATTACTCTTTCTTCGTAATCTCTTTGTATATGAGCAGTGT
Organism: Malachius bipustulatus; assembly: GCA_910589415.1. Classification (NCBI taxonomy): domain Eukaryota; kingdom Metazoa; phylum Arthropoda; class Insecta; order Coleoptera; family Melyridae; genus Malachius; species Malachius bipustulatus. The sequence goes on from OU342632.1 coordinate 8,448,372, forward strand.
CTTCTCTTCCATTTTATCCCTAGGCAACTCCTTGTAGATTGGGGGATCATTTATAAAAACAAGAAATAAGAGTGGTTTCCATTTACGCTTAACCTCGTTTCAGGAGTCTATACCATCGCAGCTCCACTAGAGCTTGAAAAGCGAAGCGACCATGTGCAGAGTCATTACTGCCGACCAGATCCATATTTGAAATGATTTGTTTAGAGTTTAGACTATAAAATGGGATTTTTTCCTACAGCCTTATCAGCCTATTATCAGCCTACAACCCTATTATCAGTGGCAGTTCGGGGCTTGCAAGGTTAGTAAAGGATATAGATTCTACACAGGACAAGGTCCAGTCAGCTAGATTTTTTTTACAAAGTCCGGTCAGTTCAAATTTGTTTTCTAAGGATCAATTTGACAGGCTCAAAAAAAGCTCGGATTTTTGGACTGAACGGACTAGTCATTTATTGCAAAAAAACGAATTTACGAGCAAAAATTTTTGACAAACAGGATCTGGCAAAATAGAAAAATAACGAGCTAATCGGACTTTACAAAAATCGATTTTTCTGGCTGACCTGACTTTTAACCTTGCAAAAAATTGAGCTGATCGGGTTTGTCAAACCTAATCATGCCAACACTAAATAAAAAATAAACTAAAAAAAAATATTATTAAAAATAGAAAAAAGTTATGAAGTTACAATCAATCTTAACATGCAATTTATAGACGAAATAATCACAACTATGGAAAAACATGTCCTTCCTTGGTACTAGACTGGATATAGGAATGTTCTAGATCCAGAAGTTATCCACAACAATCGAAACCTCACGCCTACGCTTCCCACTTATAGAGGCACAGTTTAGTGTAATACGGCTGCGAGAAAAGATCGATAGGAGACGTGCAATAATTATTTTTATCTACGAGTGATTCATAAAATGCACTTTTTTAGACGTTTCTTAGTTCATAAAATGTATGATTATCTTGAAGAGTGAAATAAAGTAGTTCGGGTGAAATAAAGTGCCGTAGCGGTTCATTATTTAACGCTAAATCTGACACGTTAATGCACGCTCGCCAAGTGGAAGTTCTAGTGAACGCTAGCGGCTCGGCTCAGTTGGCTGGCTCGATCGGGGCGTTCGCACTGCAATACGAGACGCTGAACGCTGAATTACATAGTATCCCGATGCCAACCGCTCCAAATGCTTGTTGACATCAACCTATACTAGAGAAACGTCGCAGTTTATTAGCAGTGCGCCAGATCTATGAAACTACAATTAATATTTTGTGTTTTGCGTCGTTTAGTTACCTAAAATGGATACCATTGTAGATGATTCAATGAATTAAATATCTTCTACCCCAGAAGAAATTATTTTCCAATCAAATGTGACTATATAATTGACATATTTTATGTTTACATTTAATCATAAATGAAATATCTTCCGCACTAGAAGAAATTATTATTCAATCAAATATGGCTGCACAAAATCTGTTAGGTACCTACCTCAAAAATTTAAAGAAGAAATATGTCACCTTTATGAACTGACGTGATGAAAAAAGCCTTAATAGCTTCAAAGAAACACTTACATAAGATATGAATGTATTGGAAAGTTTTTTTTTATAATAATAACTTTCCGTTCTAATTTAAGTCACTCGTAGATAAAATTTTGTATGCAACATATGCATAAAGTGCCTTTTTTTCACTTCTGGGATTGCCGCATTCGCCTGCGGCTCATGCGGTCAAACTTCCCAGTCGTGAAAAAAGTACCATTTTATGCACTTGTTGCATAAATAACTATATAATTATAGCCCTGATTCATAATAAGAAATAAGACAAAACGTCGAGAAGAAAGTAAAGTTAAAAAACGCAAATTCGGGGTAGACCAACTATTGATTTAGATTGGTGTGGATAACTTAACTCACACATCTTCCTCGAAACCGCATCATGTGAAAACGCTCTAAGGAGTACACATGCTATATTTTTGGCGCCTCTTGAAGTGTCGCGTCCTCCTGAAGCGTGATCAAGCCTGGAAAATGCGGGCTTAACTGTCGATTTATCTCCTCGTTTGCCGCACAAACGGGATTTGCTATCAAAACTCGGTCTTCTGTAAGAAATGGTCTCGAAAATGGTCCCAATGTTTCTGAAATCCCTTTGGCCCATGCAGAACGTCAGCATTTTGAATCCATTGAATTAATTGGAAGCCAGCTAAAGCACGGGGTTAGTGAAAAATTCATGAGGTAGTCTAGTGCTCCTGCGGGTGAACATTATATGAGAATTTTGAAATATCACACAATACTGTAGGATGGAACACACGGACAAATAACAACAAATGTAATGTAACAAACAATAAAACCCAAGTGCAGGTGTAGCATTTTAACAATGAGGAACAGCTGTGAAATTGCATTAAATTGCTGCCTTTTATCTGTACATAAACACGATAAACTGTTATCTGTCGGAAAAATAATCTAATAAGTCTTTCCAACCGTTCTGCAAGCCGAAGTGGCATAGTTTTTATAGCGATATACAACTTATAGTTACCAAAAATTACAGTGCACTTTGAAGGGAACACTTCGTAATATTGGAGTCAATAATACGCGAGTGATCCGCACGCCACTGTGTTTTAGTGCTCTCTAGCGATTGTCATGCAGAGCGGCGATACAGGGGGGGACGGACCATAGGGGCCTCGAGACAGACATTGATTATTATCCACAGGATGAATTATTCCCACAAGGTTGATTCATTCGGCAGGCCCGAAACGCTCGCTAAGCCGAGTCGTCGATAGGAACTTGTAATTTTGTATAATCTAGTTAATGTCTGCTATTCCGAAGGCCGCTTTAATTGATCTTGAGGACGTCTTGAGATATTCTCTCCTCTAGCCCAGGTCGTTTGTTCCGAACAGAAACCCCGACTTGCGGTCGATGCGGTCCCAGAACTGACAGTTGCTATATTGTTATACTAGAGGAAAAACATTAATCAACCAGTAGAACCTGTGGTTAAAAAATGAATTTAAAAAATGATGGGTTTAAACTTAGATTAGAACTGAAATGTGTTTTATCTGGAATTAGTTTGTTTTTTGTTATGTGGAGAAACACTTTTAATCAGAGATTAATGCTTAAGTGGGTCTGGAAAAGCAAACTTTCGACAAAAAATAATCAAGACTTTCCTCAACAAGAATTCCCATAAAAGGAAATCTCCAATAATGATTTTCTTGTTGTAACAAATTTTTCTATTGGGTTTCTAAATAAGGTTTCTATTGAGCAAAAATAATATATTACATACTTTCATTTTCTTACTGAAATATAAATTATAATTATCATACCTATCATACCTAAAGCGCACTAAAAGACATAATCGTTTTAAAAAAATCGCTGACGAATATGATGAACAGATGTGACGCCAGTACAGATCCCTGGGGAACACCTCGAGTAGTAAAATCTCCATACAAACAGAAATCGAAGATAAAATCATCAACCCATTGAACCGCAGTACAAGCAATCGTCTGAGAAAAATCACTGAAGAATATGATGAGCAGAATAATTGACCCCAGGACAGATTCCTGAGGGCCACCTGAAGAAAAAACTTAAAATAATGGAAACCATGATATGGCACACATGAAAAAAATTCCCTGTTTGAAATTACCCTATCAAGGATCGGTCGGAATAAAAGATCATAATTACTAGACTTTATCAGGTTATCAATTTCTTAAATTGATTTTTAAAACGGTTGTCCTTACCTTCTAGTACGAGGATTGCACGAAAGTTGATCCCCGTAATATGTAATTACTTCTTTTCACACTAAAAAAGCGAGATTTATGAAAGGGGTGCTTCCCCTTAGAACGTTCAACGTGGAATCTTTTGTTTGTACTGTTTGTAGCGCGATGATGGTCAACCATGAAGGAAAGTGAGATAAATTTAAGAAGTAAACGACTGTGATCAATCCTATCAAATGCTTTTGATACGGCTGTGCAGATGACGTCCACTCTACTGATCTAATCTCTCAGAAATTGTGACGTACCTGAGGTTCAGAAAAATTTACCTATACGGGGTTTTCTACGGTTACTTCGGGCACCAAGATTTCTATAACACTCTAGAAGTGAAAATTATATCTCCCGAAATTTCCCGTCACATAATATTATGGCACAGATATAGTACTCTTGTCCCTAAAGTAGCTTAATGGAGAAACCGAAATATACCCACAGGTCAGCTTGCAAACAATTCTCATGGTCCGGTATTTTTAAGGCACTCTCTCAGTAGTACACTTGTCTCAAAGGTAGGTCAATAGCGAAACGGAAAGATGTCAGAGGTCAGCTGAGGTTACTACCTACTAATTAGCCCTTGGACTACTGATTTCTTTAGGCATTTCCTCCTGGTCGGTAGTAGCCTTGTCCTTATGGTACTCGTAGCTCAATGTCGATAGCACCCTTGTCCCTAAGGTAGCTTAATAGAGAAATGGAAAGATGCCAGAGATGAGCTGAGGTTACTAAATACCAAATTGCGCACGGGCTGGTGTTCTTTAGACACCCTCCTGATTGGCTGACACTTTCACAACAGCAAGTTGTCGGCGAAAAATTCTAGTTGACGGCCAATGAACTGTGCAATACGAAAACTACGCACGATAAAATTTAATGTGTTTATTTTATATTGATCAGAAATTAAATTGTCATAGATTCACATAAAAATAATGATATGACCTTCTACTATTGCTGGAGAGATTGGAGTTTGTAAGGATAAGTGAGCTCGTCGTGGGGAGCGTTAAAATTACTAACTGTGATATAATCTTGAGAGTTCGTATAAGGGAAGGTTTCAGTTGAAAGTCTGCTTTGTGATTTTCGATTTGGAAATCTCGGACAATTCAAAAAGTGACGTCGGTCAAAAAAGTGATGATAAAAATGATCAAAGTTGCGGTAAAAAAGTGATACCACAAGTTTTGCTATTCCGAGCTCATGAGGAGAAACTGACAAAAAGGAACATGAGACAAAAAACTGACTCATCCTGTATATTGATAGCCAAATTAGAGACTTGCGACAAAACGACCTTCTGTCGTTCCTTTTACGTTTTATTTTTCTTGCATGCCTTCCCATCACTTCTCATGCTATATGTACTGTGCTGGATATAGGTATAAAGTTCTGCATTAAAGATAAAGACTCGATCATCTTGCCCCTACGAGATACGCAACTTCCTGCTTCCTACAACAATCATAATCCTTTTAATTATTTTTATTAAAGGTTTTTAGCTCATTATGAAGTTGTATTAGTATCAAATCAAGTATTATTTGAAATAATAATTATTACAAAACGAGCGTTTCAATTCAAGTGATTCAGTATCAGTTCAACCTCAACCGACTTTCGTAAGTTTGTAAGAAAGTGTGCTTTTTTCTTAATAAAAGTACCACCACATATGGGCGTAGTCTAGTTTCACAGCAACGATTACAGCTAACAATAATAATTCATCCAGACTCCGAGCCGCGTTTGGAAACGCATGACCGGCTAGCCCAAGAAGAAATTACAGGGTTATTTGGCCTCACTCGTAAGTCAAGTCAAGAGAGGCTGACCTGTCGACGCGTAGGTGTGGAAACCGCATTCAAACCGGCCGGTCAGCTCCGTAATGGTAATAATAACGCTTATTCGACCTTCTGACAGCATTTTTCAATAGCATTGGCTGCTTTTTTAGACTCAGAAACGACTCTGGATAGTAATCGATTGTTCGCGAGTCGGGCGATGATTATTAAACCAACCGGTGTGGTGTGCCGTACACCTTACACGGAAAAGTAATTAGGTTGCGCGACGTCGAACAAAAGCACGCATATGTGCTTTGTTTTAATCGCAATCGCAACACTGAAAAGTCACAAGAGGTCTTCATTGACATGCATGCTCTTTGTTTACTACACCGAGGAAATAAGTGGGTGGCTTTTTTAATAGGGAACCACGGTCTTAACTAGGTAGATAAAACATAGGATCGTTCTGTTCAAGTAGTTTTGGCTTGTAGAATTAACCTATTTAGCCATAGACGAATCTTTGGTTCATATTACACAAAAAAATGCAGTTGCCGTTGTACATTTTAAGGATATTTTCTTGTTTCGGTAATGTTGACAAATAATCAAAATTTCATCATTATTACCGAAACAGTAGTTTTGTTATTTGTCACCTTTCAAACTATAAACAAACGAGTATTAAAATGCATAGAGGCAGTCAGCCTCGGTAATAAAACTATCTAATCCGCTTGATCCATTTTCAAAATATACCGCTTATTGGCCTACAAGACCAAAGTATCAGCTTTTATGGAATTGCGAGAAGATCGGTCGATGATGGGGGAACCATGCGTTGGTGGTGGAGCTGAACGGAGAATCTCAAACATCCCCAAAGATGGATCTGGTCATCTCAGAGCTTCGAGTGCTCGCGTCAAGAAGTACCATTTAAAGACGAGTTTGGTCCTCTGGTCTCCTTCATTCGACCTCTCTTCAGTCTCTTGGTATCTCTCACTACCGGGGTCTAGGACAGAAGTGGTGTTAATGAACGAGATCATTGTGATAAAGAACGAATATGCCCATCATCGACGAATCTTGTTTTTTTGGGCTCTTATGGTCTTAGGGGAATGAACCGCTTTCGCGGTAAAGGGCGATATCCAGTCTTTTTATAGATCAACATACCCGTACCTACCCCTAGGGTGGATAGTTTGAGAAGCAATAAGTATGCTATATGTAGAAACAGGTCACCATTGGTGTTCATTGAAGGCGCTTCATTACTCAGCTGCTCCATATTGCAAAAGGCTTGAAGCTTGTTTACCTGTTTTCATTCCTTCTGAGACTCATTATACCCTGTTTGCCTACGAGACTGCGCTTTCTGATGTATTAGAGAAGGCTGTTTTTGAAAAATGTCAACGTTGGCTTGTTTCCGTGTCCTGCGTCATCGACCTACCTGCCTATAAGTCCTATAACTATAATTTAAAATGTATGGCATACGATGGGATGGAAAGAAAGTAGGAACATATGTCATCCCCTAAACTATTTGGAGGTGTACTCTTCACCGTATTTTGCAAGAGACGTGGAAAGAGATAAAACTTCTATAAGCAGCTACTTGATTCTTGATTATAGACCACGTACATACTTTATTAACGGGTACTTTTAATGAATCAGTAGTGTAAACGGGCACTTAGTTGTGTCCAGAAGATTTTACTTACAGTAATAGTTATTTACGATATAAGTGGGATACTGACATTGTTACCATACGCATGTGAATTTTTCAGGACGAGGTCGTTAGGCCGATTCCTGTACTCGCATAAGTGTAATAACAATGGTGTACCCTACGTATATCGTACAAAACTTTCTCTACAATCATGAGAAATTAAATATTTCGATCTTTGTATCATTATTAACAACAAAAAGCTGACAATATAAGCATTCGAGACTTGAGTTCGCTACAAAACTTATTCTGATAGTTCTTCGGTCTTCTCTTTTACTTGATAAATCAAGAGTACGTAATGAAAAAAATTTAAAAAATTATAAAAAGCACTTATCCCACCCATTTAACTTAAATGGGTGGGATAAGTGCTCTTCCCAGCTATCCCAGCTAATAATTGTAGATAAATAAAGTTATACCTCAAGTTTTCTAAGAAATTGGTGGTAAGAAATGGTAGTCAAAAAGTCAGTGAATTCATCGCAAGACAAACTGCTGAAATTTTTGTTTGGCATTGTAACTTTCTATCCGTCAAAATACTCAGTATGACGCTGGTAACGTTTCTCTAACTCAATTCACGATTATTGTATGTACTTCCTCTAATAACATCCAAAACTAAATTGATTATTTACTATACGCGGGCCGAAACTTTGTTTATGCTATGGCGCACTTGACGTTCCAGAACGTCAAGTGGCGCGAATTGACATTCTCGAATAACTGATGCGTGTGAGACCCTCGATTCATTCTAGAATTATTATTCGAAATTCTAACTAGCGGGTTGCAAACATTTCTCTCGAATGTATCATACCTATACATACATTCTCTCAAATGTACCGATGCAAGTTCCAACAGGCCAGAATCCATGCGAACAAAGAGAAATTATGTTTATAATTTCAGTTTACGATTGTAAACAAATCCATTGAATTGTAATCCAAGCTCTCCTCCTCCTCCTCCTCCTCCTCCTTCTCCTCCTCCTCCTCCTCCTCCTCCTCCTCCTCCTCATCTTCCTTCTCCTCCTCCTCCTTCTCCTCCTCCTCCTCCTCCTCCTTCTCCTCCTCCTCCTCCTCCTCCTCCTTCTTCTTCTTCTTCTTCTTCTTATCTTCCTTGGCGACTTCTAGTGCTTGTAACTACCTGTATAGGAGTTCAGTATTTGGACAACACGACACAGGAAACAATTCTTCTCTCTCTGGGGAAACGCAGCAGAACATTTACAAGCCCGAAAGTTGCTTCTGGATGGATCGAGATTCAAGATGCAAGACAGGGGAGGTTCAAAAGTCAGGATCGAAGTCGCAACTTCAAACAAAACCAAGGTGCCATTTAAAAATCTAGACACAATGTCAATGGTGTATTTGGGCAATCCATGCGACCTAATACCGAAGAAGTATGATTTCGAGCTACATGACTAAGAGCCATACTGCGGCTAGGAGCTACTATTACATTTAACACTAGCAACAATACTCAAAAGATTTAGTTATTGCGATTAAATTAATGTACTTGGTGTTATCCCCAAAAGTCTCCACAGTTCAAAGTCAGTGAATGAAATTCTAAGCCGCCCTGTAGTGTATAACTTCCTCCAGACGTTTCATCCACAATTGCGTCAGACATCAGACATGATGTGTACATTCTTAAGCCAGATATGAAGCATCATCACTATTGAAAATACAAATTTATTGTTTAAACTGGAAAATGAGAGAAATAATTAAAGCAGCCTTTTAGCCTATATCCCGATAATTATTAGGAAGCCAGTAGTTGTATGTCTAATAATATGTGCTCTTCTTCAAGATTCCTATAAGTCCCTACATCCTCCTCACATCGGTATCTCTGTCCAGATTAAAGGATAACTTTCTTAGAGGATAATTCAGGCGCTGTGATGTGCATATCGTATGAAAGTCGCCGCTGTGTGCCCCTCTAAGGCACCTCTAGGGCGTCTGTTTAACTATTATTGGATTAACGAGAGTGCCTGAGTCGACGTGTACGTGAGTTATAAACTCCTGAATCTACTCCTCTTGATACAATAAACTGCCGGAGTACCTAACCCAATCAAGGAAGGATTCAATTATGTATATAGGTAGGCTTAGTAAGGGGGAGAGGGGATGACGCGGCTAATACAAAAAGGGATGCGGCTTGACTTAAATCTCATTCCAGTTTTTAGGTCACAAACGTCATCTGAATTTTATAACGAAATAATACACAATGGCTGTTACTGAATACGTATAGGTATCTCAAATTCATATGGCTTATAGAGGAAATGTAAAAATGAGCGGAACATTTCCGGTGAACATGTGTCGTTAAAGCTTTAATTTTCCAAATACAGGGTGTTGAAATTTTAAGAAAAAATATTCAATTTTTCTAAATATGTACTTTCCTATCAAGCAAGATAATATATTGGGCTCAGAGACCTATTTTTTCAGCTTTTGGCGTATAAAACAACGGTGCGTCGCACAGCAAATTTTATACTGTTCAAATTAAACGCAATTTTTTTTTATAAAATATCGAATTTTCGCGAACTCATATCTACTGTTGTGTAGGGAATTTAAAAGCTTAAATTTTGGAAAATATATAATTTTCTGTGCGGAAAGTTATTGGGGTATACGGTGAAAACTGAAAAAGGGACCTATGACCCCCTCAAGTTCCCCAACCCCCCTGCAGCGATTGAAATCAATTAGACTTTTTTTAGCATTGTTAAGGGGACCTACACCGACACATCGCTGAAAGTTTTGGAACTACACGATTTTAAGCAGAAAAACCAAACTTTTGGATATAATTTGATTGCACTATGAACATCTCGTTATTAAAATTTTGCAACAAATGAATATTCCATCAGAGCGCCATCAAAAAAAAAAATCAACATGGAGGCTACTTCAAGTTTTTTATTTTTTTCCAGTATTCCAGATGTTTAAACTCTTCAGAAGTTAAAGGTTCAAAATTATGCTGGTTCTGAAAATGAGTCAAAATCGTTGAATTTGCTACTCAGCAAACTTTTTACGTCAAGTTAGTCTGAGTCTCTGTTGTATGGTGGAAGAACCTGAAATATAGAAAGAAACATGAGATAATGAAACGTGACACATGATGATGAGACTAGGCTAATTTACCTTCGACGAATGACGTGCTAGACGAGTGACGACATGCCTTGAAGATTGTAGCTACTGCATTTTTTTTTAGTTATGTTAAACTCACTCATTTGCTACTGAACTGCCAAAACCAGTCACAAATTATGTTCATATGGTAGCAATTTAGACTCCAAGGAACTTTTTCTCTCACTCCTCCAAATAGCCTCCGGGTGGTCATAAACCTACATGATATATATACGAAGGTAATAGAACAAACTACTGAAGACTTACACATTGTAAAGCCGTCCACAGCAGAACGAGCGAAATGGCAGGATGTGGTGCCCGATCGTTAATTTGTTTAATGGTACCAGCTATGGGGCATCATCAGGCTGGTTTTTTGGTCATTTATTATGTGATAGCTCGTGGTGGTGACGGCGCCGATGCGTACCCAAGTGTACAACTGCTGCAATCATCCACTTCCTGCCTCAGAGGTTAAAACATTGGGGCAATTAGATAATTTAGTTAATTATCATTGTTATATAGAGACTCGGCTGTATAAAGTAGGAGACCAGGCATGCGTCCTTTTCGTTTAGGTTGGTAAGAAGTTACGTAGTTATAGGGGGATTATACAGGATGTTCCAGCGAAATCAAGCTAGCTTTCGTTTATTTTTAAGTAATTAATGGAAATCAGATAAAGAAAAAACTGATTCATTTGTGAATTTTATTCAACAAGTTTTCACCGCTGTAATTTCTGTAAAATGAAACAATCTCGGGTGCTAACAATTTTCGAAGACTCTGGCTGAATCTGATACATCGTGTACGATTTGGGCAAATTTGTGAGTCAATTAGTCGGTATTTTCTCAATTTATCTATAAAGACTATGGAAAGACGTTGTGTACTAATTTAGATTTTTTTATTCAAAAAAATAATGCAAAGTATCACAGGTACCTACCAGGCGACGTTCAGAAATATTTTTTGTTGTGGCGATGGTGTCATTGGTGTCCAATTATGGAAAACTTGGATTTTCAAAACCTCGCAAAGTGTACCAATATAAAGTTTTAATAGTATCGAGTATTCTTTGTCGTATAACTGACAAAGAAATGAACATGATGACCAACAAAAAATTTTGTTGGACTTCTTTTCCTTTTTTTAGAAAAAAAAACGGGATTTTTTTTAGACCCAAGCAAAAGTAACCCCCCAAATTTTTTTCTCTAAATTAAAAAAAAAATCAACAAGAAAGGCATGAAGGCTCAGAATTTAAAAAAAATTGGAGCCTTAATGGTCAAACTTTGAGTTTGAATAATGATTAGTGATTACATACCAAAGCCGAATGTAGAGAGAACACCATAATACAATAATTAATTCTCTAATGCTGATTTCGCAGGATTAAGAGATAGCTAATCCTCCCTTCACATTAACTACCCCTGCTTCCTTTCCTGGAAAAGTGGAAAAATAATTTCTCCACCGTCATATGTCGAAAACTGTTAATTACGCTTCGAAGCTTCACAATAATTGGAGTATTGACCAACTTATATTGAAAACGGTTCAAGATGTCGGAAAACGGCTTACGTGACTTTTCATGCGGTATCCCGAGCGGTATCCTATTCTGAAATTTTTATACAGGGTGATGAAAATCAGCAGTTTTTTCCTCATCCTGTCGAGATGAAACTTCTCTAATTGGTCATTGTAATGGTAAAAACTTGTGCTGACGGGCCCGTCTTTTATGTAACATTGCCGTTGAATATAAAACATCCGGAAGGACTCGTCTATAGAAATAGCTGCAACCGTCACTCGTCAGAAGGGGAACTTCCTCTTCCACAAATCGATGTAAATTAGCATTGCCTTAAACTAGGATTTTAAAAAATTTGGAATGTCTTTGCAATTTTATGTTGCAAAGTGCTAAGTTAACATAACTGATTGTTAAACGCAATAATTTCCCATTGTGAAAAAAAAATTGAAAATTGAAAATTGTAAAGCTGCAGAGTTGAATAATGGAGCTCTGAACGGCCAATTGGCGTTATAGTCTTTCTTGATGTTTTATACCAAGACCAAAAGGACTCTAGAAACCTTAGCAAACACTGCCATACTGTCATGTCAACGAACTGTCGAGAACAGCTGTCTAGGCACCAGGCAGTAGATTTCTGAAATAAGAACGTTCCATCCATACGACTGAACGCGAACAAAGAACAACAATATGGACAAAACCGGACTTCTGTAATGTTTACATAAATGTTTTTATTATCCGGCTTTTTAGAGATAATCATTAATATAGCAATTTAATAAATATAAGTGGTACGATTATTACCGATAATTTATGGAATATTAAGGAATTGCATTCCCAAGGCTGAAAATACAACCCGAGTCCGCAGGACGAGTTGTATTAATTGTTGCATTAATGAGTGCATAAATATGCATAAATCAATTATTATTAAACTTAGGTACTATCTTAGTACTAGACTAGATATAGGGCCAAAGATCGAAACTTGCGTTTCATTTGCTTTCAATCTTTTCGCGTTTTATTTGAAATATTAAATACCTTGCACTTTTTCTAATCATCCTATCCAAGAAAGGAGCCTTTTCCTTCCCAGAGAGAAACCTTTGCCAAGACTCTGTTTTAACATTGTTCAAAGAGACTGAAACCGCTTTTTTTGAAACCATTTTTTGAAATAGCTTTTATTAACGCAAAGTTAAATCATTCATGAAAATCACGTGTAGTTTCTAAAATAGACATTGTCCTAACTCCCAAGAAAGACATTAAGTTTGAACATTCCCAAGGAAATTCAATTACCTTTTTATTTTCTTTGTGTACAACGTCTTTATGCATTGACTAAATACAAATAGAACGGACCTGTGTTGTTGTGTTGTGTAATTTTACCAAATAATGAAAAACGTACCTATTCATTAGCTACGTCACATGAATATAAAAGCGTTATTTAATGTCCAGGTGAACTATTCTACTGAATTCATAATTAAAATACACAAAACTTGTACCTATCTAGTAACTCACCTGTGTACTGTGTATTTGAATAGGCGAGTGAATAGGTGTTGCTAAGTTTCTGTTATAAGTCAACGACGTTTTAGTGTCCTTATATGATTTTTAAATTAATTAAAACCTTTTAAGATGAAATAATTACATGCAGGAAACATTTCTAGAGGCTTCAATGATAGGATCAGTCTGTCACACTAAAATAATAGTGCAGTATGGACTAAGAATTTAATCGTCAGTAATTTTATTTTTCAGTATCATAGTTGTGATTTTTATGCATTAGCGCATAGTTTGTCGAGTTTGGAATATTATCAAAGTCAATTGGGGAGTTAGTGAAGTAACAAGCGACGAAATGTTAATGCAGGAAATTAGTAGAATGGTGCAAGGGAATCAGAAAAGAGCTACCAGGTGTGTTTGGAGCTGAGAGTGTATTTGTAAATGAAAGTGACAAGTAAATTCTTTTGAGACAGAATTGAAACGTGTGGGCTCGACAACACAGATAAGGCTTTTTATCATTATTCGTTTTCAATAATTATTAATTTTCTGTCTTATTTTATCTAATGACAATCAATATATTTAAGATCTTCGCGTTTTAGGCGTACACCTGTTCATTGTTAATATGCCTCTCTCACCAAAAGCTGAAATAATCCCAGTAGCGTTTCAAACCTAAAAATGGGGAGAAATGGTCGAAAAATGTTCACGTAACTTCCGAACCCCGCCTCCTTTCAACGAACGGTTTTCAGCTTTGGAGGGGTCGTTAATTATTATTGAAAATAAAGAACAATAAAACACCAGCAGTGTCAGCGTATAGAATGACATGAATCCTGAATCCTTCCTAAAGCATCATCACAACTTCTCAAATAAGGTCTCGCCTGTGACGAAAAATTTCACCAGATACATGCTACATCTTGGTTACCATGGGACGAGGTTGGTTCCATTCAGCAATAATACGTTAACACTCTATTTGCACCTATGGGGACACCAACAAAAGGCCCCATAGATTCACAGGCATTCTGATTAATCCAGAGATCATACGATCGGTTCAAGATAAGAGAGATTATAGTTGGTAGTTATTGTTGTTTTAATTACTCAAAAATAAAAAATAAAGTTTATTACGATTCGTCGCGACGTTATAATAATGTGTGTATACATTTTTTCCCTAAAATAAGAGAAAATTTTGGGCGACATTTTGGGGTACATACTACATGCGAATAGGCGCATATAAACCTAAGACCATACTCGGCATAAATAGTAAAAATTACTATCTAACGACATAATGTGAATGTGTATGGTTAATCTATTCTGTCATCAGTTAATTACATTACCAAATTTCATTGGTACCTCAATAATAATAAATAACTGCGGCTATGTAGTAATATGTATATTTTATATACATAATACTTAAAACACAACTGTTGTCATTTTGATAACTCTTATTGAAGTAGAACAATAATAATTATTGGCAATGCAACATTTTATATTTTTTGTTATTTTGTTATGCAACATGAACACTAATTATGATTTTTTTTTTCAGGTAAGTGTCAGACATGAGATGATTCAATTTTCATAAAAAATTCCTTTACCGGGAATGTTTTTGTAAGTATGAGCATTTTTTTAATGGTTAATAATGAAGACGTTTAGGTCATTTACATTACCAGATCACAGAAGAACAACAAAAGAAGTTTCTCTTTTTCTGATAAAGAACTTGAACTGGTAAATTCTTATCAGTTTCTGTCATCAGCTTTTCCTGTTTTGGATTCATGAGGACAATGCATTAATTGGTACTGCACCGATTCCCGCTATCAAAACTTTACTAATATACGTTGTTGTATTCAAAGATACATACATATACAGGGTGTTAAGCTTTTTAAAAACATACTTTTTCGTAAGTATCGTATAATATCCTTTTCCCAATTTTATTGTAACTTGGAAGTGTTAATTATAATTTTTTTATATAATATATAACAACAACAAATTGGAATGTGAGATTGTGTTCGATGTGCAGAGGCGAAAATGGGAATAAGCCATGTAATGAGGAATGAACAACATTGGGGCCTGTGTCTACTACAACTTATCCTTCATGGAAAGGTGCTGAAACTTTTCTGGACAGGAGAGGGCCAAAACGGAGGACAAACGCATGGCTCCAGAATTTACGTAAATGATGGTTCTCCTTGAACACCATCACCATACGGAACAATCTTTGCCAATTTTGACAAAGATTGTTGAAAGAAATTGGGATGATGTAATAATGGGATTGATTGACTTATTCCGTAATTTTGAGCTTTGGGCCTTTCAGTGGCTTTGTCAGTGGTCTTTGCTGGAAAAGTAACCAATAATTTTTTAAATATTGTTACTGTCATGTAACTTCTTCGAGTATAAGTCCGAATTTCCTTTTTTTCATTCCGCCTTTTGAAATACAATCAGATGCACTCAGGTCAGGTCAGATGCAGATTTTAATGCTCCTACACTCGGACTTCATGGAAGGGTTTTTCATTTGAGGAAAAGTACTTTTTGCTGCGAAAGAGTTGTTACGAAATGTCATTCAGTTTGAAACTTTCTCATCATGCTAATTTTTTTGTGATCTTTGGTAAACTTACACCTTTCATGCATTAAGAAAAGAACAATGTTTTAAAGGACAACAGCTTTATTTATTTTCACCATTATAGCTTTCGTGGGAGATATTCACTGAGGATTTTCGAAGAAACACGTATACGCCACTGCTTTTTCTTCATATGAGAATATTTTTTTGAAATCCTCATTCAGTTTTCCGCAAACATTATCTCGTTTTTTTTTAAATCGATGCTTGTTTTTTTGAATAAAAAAAAATGTCAAAAGACATTTTTTTAACATGAACAAAATTGCTCTTATTATATTTTATCTGATCTGGTAATTGGACAAAAAAGTCGTTGTTTTACGTTTGTTTCTATGAGAGTGAGAGTATCTTGCTTTGAGGAATTGAAGGGTTTACATGAGTGACTTTTATAGCGTTTCTCGCGTGTCCCTTGTTATGTTTTCCTCCATAACTCGTGAGCGTCGAGAGGGAAGGTAGACAAGCAGGGGGACTTCATGTTTTGACGGTCCACTAATAATTTCTCGCTGCTCTTTACGCCGAGACCAACCATACCTTCGCGTCTGGGCAAGTCCGAAATAAAATTTTACGTTACTTTTGCATTATTTAAGGAAAGTATAAATAAAACAATTCACTTAGTGTTGATTTTCTCGTTATTATTTGGTCCAATTCTTCTTTTTTTTATCTTAAGGGAATAATAAAAAAAAATGTGTTGCAAAAAATTGCAAAATCCTTCGTTAGGTAAATTATACAAACTTTGATATAAACAGCTTTAGTTAAAGTGACACCCACACAGGGACATTTACAAACGTTTACATTTCTCTCTCCTTTTCCTCGATTTAGCTGAAAGTGAAAATGAGATCTCTGTCCCGAGAAAAGACAGCGAAACCGAACGGGTCCGGATGATCGCGGCAGTTTTGGCTTCACGGCACGCCTGATGTCACACGCCACGTGCCGGCGCGGCCGGAAGGGCGAGGGGATTAACGGAACGATCAAGTGGCGGAATTGAAATCGAGAAGGTGGAGAGAAGCTGCCGCCGGTCTCTTCGTCTCCCCCTTTCCCGCCTCCTTCTGTCGCAATCGTTTCCCCAC
This sequence comes from Malachius bipustulatus, assembly GCA_910589415.1. Taxonomy (NCBI): domain Eukaryota; kingdom Metazoa; phylum Arthropoda; class Insecta; order Coleoptera; family Melyridae; genus Malachius; species Malachius bipustulatus. The sequence goes on from OU342632.1 coordinate 8,465,214, forward strand.
AGGAGGTCCCGTTCGCTAATTACCATTGTCCCAGACTTTCTCGAGCGTCTTGGGAGTTGTCTTAGATCGTCAGCCGGGACAGTTGGACCTCCCATTTGATTGACCTGGACTACTCTTGGGGGTTGATTGCGTCAAGTCTCTTGTCGAGGCGTTCGGGAATGAATTGGGAATTAATTCAGATCAAAGTACAATAGGGAGGGGGCGAAAGTAGATTGCTACTTGACTTTTTTTTTAATTTATTATAAGTGTGTATATTGGAATTTGATTTAGCAAATGATCTTGTACAATTTGTGCTTTACAGATCGTGTCATATATTTTGCCTTGAACTTCTAGGTATTTAACAAAATGCAATTTTCGTCATATCGCTGGAGATTTTTGTTTCAACTAGAATTCATCTGTCTTGTATGTCTTGTAAATAAGAGTAAGTTGCGGCGTTTGAGATGTTCAGCTCAACTATACCAAGTGTCAAAGGATGACATAGGATTTTGTAAAATCGATGCGATTACTCTTTGTGTGTTTTCTGTAATAGGAATGAGTAAATAAAACGTACATCTTGGCAATATGTTATTTTTGGATAGGTCAGTTTTGGTTTCATCGCCGACACAATAACACCTGATGGACATCGCTAAATCCAATGTTTTATTACATTTATCAGGATAAGGATATCATAGATTAAAACGAAGCTTATCAAAGACACAGTAATTACTCCTGAAAAATGCTCTGATGCCAAATACACAATCTTCACCTAACTAGCGATTCGGTTATTGTACTTAATACAAGTAATTTAACAGAAATGAAATAATTGTGCAACAAGTGCACTTTGTCACAGTATGCCGAAAACTATCGAATTATTTTGCCGAACCTAGATTAACTACGACCCGTGAGAGAAACCATTAAAACCACCAACATTTTTCACTCCCACTCCTTAGTTTTTCAAGAATTTGAGACTTATCAATTTCATAAGCTGCAACAAAAGTAAATACTTTTGTTGACTGCATCCTTTCGCCGGTCTCACGGCTAATCACCTCTGACAAACCACTTTACACAGTAAGTTAGTTCATAACTAGAGCGCTTGACCAATAGACGATATCGTGTAGATGCCTCCGTCCGATGATCGGACCAATAAACACGCCGCTTGATATTGGTTTTCTTGGTACCGCAAACGCCTCTAACAAGAGTTAAGTCAAATTAGATTCAAGTAAAGTGTTTTACTTTCAAACAGTTATAACAGTGTGATTATAATAAATAACAGTTTCATCACCAAAGAAGTTGTTCTCAATTTTAAAAATCAACTCCTATACCGTACTCTAGAACAATTTTGGGATTTTTCAAACCGGCGACACCGAGTTGGACCAAGAATTTTGTTCCTCGGTAATGCCACATCTCAGTTGGGCGAAAAACGATATATTGAGGGAATTATCACAGATAATTACATAACTGACCTGGCAAGAAATGCCTGTGCGGACTTTCCTATTTATATAGCAGTGTTGCCAGATTTATCTTGAATAACTGCAGTTTCTCACAGCACTTTAAAATGTAAACAAACGATAAGAAATTTTACACAAAATGAATAATTAATTATTATTGCAACATGAAATTGAAAACGTCTTAAAAATTTACTCAAAAGTAAACGTTTTTCCTAATTTTCTCAAAGACTTCTTAGCCAATTGAAAATCTAATCTCAGTTTCCATAATAGTATTAATTACTTTTTGTGGTTTATTTAAGTAAAGCAGCGACGTTTACTTTTCTATTTATGTTTCATGTTTTTGTTGTTTAGTGTAAAATAAAAATAAATGCACTAAGGAATTAATGTATTTCCTAGAATTTACGAATACATCAAGTATTAATTATATTTATTTGTTTATTAATTTTAAATAAATGTAAACTTCCGGAATTTTTTTAAAATCTGACAACACAGTCATTCAGTCATTACAAGAGCATGAAAATATCTCGGAAAATAATCAACCAGGTCTCCACCAACTTTAACGGTTCCTAGAAATTTTTGGCCCACCTGATCGGTACGATTAAAGAGCGTCCCATGAATTCGAATGGTTACTGTGGTATAAAAAATATGGCCCAATTCGGAAACGCCGTTTCAAATATAGCTTCGATTTACTTATTCTTATTAACTTATAAAACCAAGAGCGTTCAGTTTATGGCAACTTCCAACGACTTACCACTAATTTTGAGTTATAAGGGTCTATTTATTTTAAAACGATACGTTTCAGTGGGGCAAACTCCAGATGCCGAATCAATTAAAAGTGAATTTCCGTTCAAATTGAACTAGATCAATATCTCATGTAAATGAACAGGTACCGGCGTACAAATCTTTTGTTACTCGTGCGGCATTTCGCTCTGTTGGGTTGAGTGATTGTTTTGTGAGTTATTACCCTTTGCACCTTAAATGTCAAGAACGTAGCGTTATCTTAAATTTATCATGACAGATGACATTAAAGTTTTGCATACGGAAAATGCACACAATGCCAATTCGATAAAGTCCTATAGAGTGAGAAATTTAGTGATTAACGCGTCAATTAGTCACGCCTGTCAATAGCTAAATGGGGAAACTTATTCCTAGTTATTATTTATTTATAAAAAAGGGCTGTTTTATTCATCCAATTCGCCAGCTTTCATTTATTTAGAAGCGATTTACTTTTTTATTACACCTAGCTATGCTATTATTCATGTAAAACTGCCGCTTTTCCGGATCATAAATTTAATTAGTTTATTAATTTTACTGAAAAGGAAATGCCAGTTTTTAAGTAAGGAAGCGAAAATAAGGATATAGAAGGAATACCCTACTACCTATATTAAAAAGAACTTGATGTTTTATGCCACTTATTAGTTTTAGCATGTTTTAGAGTATGGATCCTTCTGACAAAAGCGGCAGTTTTACGTGATTATTATTATACGTAATAATACTTCTAAATTGATAAAATCGGTAAAAACAAACAACAAAAATCGAGGAAACAGCTTGGTTCCATGCGGTGCCATCTGCTGTCGCTTAAAATGCCCCTGTATAATAATTATTATTGTTGCAACCTGCAACATCTGCTCGTCTTGCGATTCCGTCAATTGGAGTTCATCGGTTCGAGGTCATTCAAAAGTCTCGCGTATCAATGATTGTCTCATTACATACGAGCTACGAGTATCTTATCCACAGAATAGAGAACATCCGAAAGGTCTGTTGTAATGCCAATTAACCGTTGTGGTGAACCAGTCGAAAACCACCATTTTGAAACTGCTATAGGTACTTTGCAGTTTGGACACTGATGATTGATAATGTGGACATTACAAAAATTATCACTTCTTCGTCCTTATTATAGAGTTAATGGGTTTGAGCTTTTACCAAGCTATTAAGCCACAGTTATCATTAATTTATAATTATTTTTATCGAACCACTAATTATTTGATTATATAATATTTGATGATTTTTTTTGGGATTTAGGTTCTAATTTAAATTTGCCACTAAAGATTCTTTACAGAACAAATTAGAAAAACTTTCGTACAGCATGCGAGGAGAAGACTGAAGACATGGACGGTACCGTTTCGACCTTATTATGGACTCATCAGCATAGTATATCAGTCAGATACAAACCACACATGCTATACATAATTCGTGTATTAACAATCTACTTAATAAATACACTAGTAAAAAATTCAATAAAATTAGCTTGAAAATGAATGTGGGTAGGTATATACTTATCAGAATCAATGTGTAGTTCTTGAAATAATAAAACCTCTGCATTAGTAGTGTAAAAGTTCATAAATCCATGACAACTCTACTGTTATAGCGAGGATAATACTATATAAAAGACACGCACGTTTCTCTGGTTGCCTACTTGCTCATTAAAAATTAAAAGTCACTACAAAACGAAAACACCAGTTAGAATAGATATACCTAACTTCCAAATTTCGTATAGCATGTGTGGTTTGGATCTGACTGATATGATATGCTGATGAGTCCATAATAAGGACGAAACGGTACCGTCCATGTCTTCAGTCTTCTCCTCGCATGCTGTACGAAAGTTTTCTAATTTGTTTCTGTAAAGAATCTTTAGTGGCAAATTTAAATTAGAACCTAAATCCCAATAAAATTCATCAAATATTATGTTATCATTAATCAGTTATCACCAAGCATTTTTTTTTCATTATTCCAAGGACTCAAGACTCAATCCTTGATCCCATCATCCTTGATCATCCATCAACCCTTGATAACCCAACATCCCATGGTCCCATCACTGATTGATTCCATCAGGTTTTATTGATGAGCTTAAGAACCCGCCCTTATTTTAATGAGCAGAACGTGACTTATTTGACAATTTTGATTTATTTATGTATGTATGTGTATGTGTAACAGATGTGATAGAAGTGACTGTCAAAAAAATTGTCACTTTTACGGTTAGGTAGAATAACAATTTTACAGAATAATATTTTCAGGATCCAAGAATAAAGAATGTGGGGGCGTAATTTTTTTTTTGGAATATTCACAACTTTACTCCGGTGGGAAATTGAAAAAAAAATTCAATGGGAAATTGGAATACGACAATTTTTTAGTAATTATTTAAAAAACTTTCTCTGGGGAATAACTGCCCCCCCCCCCCCCCCCCCCCCGAACCCTCTCCTCACTGGGGAAACAACTTCTTTACCAGACTCGCCGGTTGAATTCCCAACACCAACATTATTCAACATTTTTAAGTTAGGAGCGAATTATCCAATACAATTTCGCGTCTGACGTGTTGAACCTACAATAAGTAATTTGGATTTATTGATGAGGTATGTGCAAGTGTTAAAAAAACTAGTGAGCTTAAAAGTATACAGGGTGTTTCAAATTCATTTACAACACGCAACGGTAAAGGATGTAGATCTCGTTAAAACGAAACGTTTTTTTTATTTAAAGTTTTTAGATTTGGGGCCTCGTTACTGCAATATAGCCGACTTCCGGTTTTTGTTTTTTTGGCTCTAGTTCCGGTATTTTTAAGTTCTCGTCAAAAAAAGTAGTTTTGGAAACTCCTTGTCTTCAGTTTCAACTTTTGTCTTGAAGTCCATTTTCTATCTCTGTTGAATCTTGATCTATTCAGAGAATGGCGGCATTCTAAAAACTTTGGCCCTGCAAATTTTCAAAATTCCACGTTGAAACTTTTTTAAATAGGTAGATCAAGTATTTTGTGAAAATAATTATCTACAATTATTTTTATTGAAAAAGTTTTTAAAATTGCTTCTCGTAAACACTATTAGAGGAAAACGAAGATCACCGAAGAGCTACATTCTGTGTTTGAACTGAAAAGTAAATCTGTCGGTATCGAAGAATTAGTTTTTTATGATTAAAAAAGAAACTTCAATTTTGCAGTTTCAATCACGAGCTCCCCAAAGAATCTACCATCAGGGATTTCCTGATTGAAGAGACAGACTCTAATCATGGCAATTTTTTGAGAGTACATAACAGAATGCTCGAAATTGATAGTTTTGATGGTCGCAACTTGGGAAATAGAACGTCGAAAAAGAGTCAGATTTTGAGGAAGAATTGCTGAATCGGGGCGATGACAACCAGGCTTGAATACGAGAATGTTGGCGAATACTATGGATGTGGTATAATAGAGCGTTTTGCTTTTGCATGCCCATGCAGCACCTGTTTCCGTATCATCTGCAGAAATATCAGAAGATATTACCAGAAAACTTTACCAGAAGAAGAAGAAAAACCAGAAGTGACTTTACCTAGAGAGGGAGTTTTTAATAGTCGCAAATCTCACAGATGGGGCGAAGATGGGCAACAGCGATTTTCAATAAATACTTATTTTGGATGGGAATAGTAAATCATCAACTGATTGGTCCATTTATTTCCGGAATCGGTTTGATGGATTTACGTACCGTAACTTCATTGTACCGGGTGGGCATCTAAGAATGAACAGTTTTTAAAACGCCGCCATTTTGGGTCCAACAAAGATAGAAAGTGGAGTTCAGATACAAAAGTTGTAACTGAAGAAAAGGAGTTTCCAAAAATACTTTTCGTTTGGAGGTGAACTTAAAAATGACGGAACTAGAGCCAAAAATAAAAACCGGAAGTCGGCCATATTGCAGTATTATTCGTAGGTGTCTAGCAATATAAGTCAGGATACATTTTTAGCAACCATAACAATGATCAGGAACAGCATGCTTTCTAAGCGGAATATTTAAGTAAGGAACCGTGAGAGTGTGAGTTTATTAAATTCAATTTCATACATCTGCGTAATCCAAACATTCCAAACACAACACACGCCGGATGAATAATTTGGAGATGGCTTTTGTCGTCTGATGTAAATTCGTCCGGGTTCTTATTATTCGAATAAATTACACGGAGTCGGCCCCATGCACTTTATTCCACATCGAAAACGCGGGGTTCGTGTGTACCGTGTGTACTCATAATTCAGTAGTTTCGGTTGGGCTGGGAGAGAAAGCAAAGGGTTCGTTCGTTAACAATGGATTGTCACAATCAGGCTCCTGACATAAATATCTCAACTACCAACACCGCGAGCACCTACCCATTGTGTCCGATGCTTTCATCCACGGTTCAATTATTACAAATATTCGGAATTCAATTCCGGATCGCGAAACTACTAGAACTTATACACGGCAGTACGTTTCGGCAACTATGCAGACATTCAATCCCAAACAGTCCGGAAATGTTTTTCTGCAGAACTGATCTTTAACCCTTCTACTTCTTGTTATCCATCTGAGCTATTCTTCTATTATCTCTTTGGTAGGAAAATAAAAATCTAAATACATTTCTTGGTTAATTTTTTGTTTTTTACTCCATCGCAAAATGGGGAGGACATTAAACTAACTTCAATGTTAGGCGATTAATAAACAGAGAACAACTTAAAAACAAAAATTGTTAAAAAATAGCATGAAGAAAATTGTACGGTTTTTAACAAACGCCAAAAAGTACCGAATAATCTTGTTTGATCACCTTTTGTTATTGTGTAATTGCAAAAAAATTCCCGGCTAATTTCACAAAATCTCCAAATTGTGTAAATAGTTCATTTAATTGCTCATTTGTTTGACCCGAGGTTTGACCATAGTTTGACAACGGCCGACCACCCAATAATTTTGTTTGGGTCGTCCAGAAAAAAATAAATATATTATTTTCATTTTCACGTTCTGGTTAACTTCACCTATCCCTGAAAGCTAAACGGTTAGTTTCCGAGGTCGAAACTTTTGCTCACGCCGTTTGACCATCCCCCGAAAACGAAAGCGCAGTCTTTGAAATCATTTGACCACTCAAAAAACTTGGGCGAAAGCAAGCAACAACGAATTCTCTCCGCTCCCGGCTAACTTTACAAAATGAAACGTCATGACTCAATCGTTTGACCACCCAATAATTTTGTTGGATCACATCCATAACACACCTTGAACATTTTGTCAAGTTCGCCGGGGCCGCTGAAAACTTGTTGTTTTCGCTCTTAGTTGTTCTGAGGGGGTGGTGAAATGGCGTAAGCACGTTTCGATCCCCTGAAACCGTTTAACTTCCAGAGAGATGCGAAGTAAGCCGGAAAGCAACAATTTTTTTTTCTGAACGTGCCTAACAAAATTATTCAATGGTCAAACGTGGTCAGGAGATGGTCAATCGAATACACTACAGCGATTTGTTTTTCCCGACTTTTCCCGATTTATAGATAAGCATGCATTATTAGAGAATGAAGATAATTTGAGGTGAAAAAGAAACTGAAAAAGACAGATTCATCGGACAAAAATTTACCGATGATGCATGTTTCTCACATCAATTAATTACATTTATGGTTTGAAACAACTGTCGGATCGCAGCAAAAACGTCTTCAGGTTAATTACATCTTGAAATTCTTGAGCTGTGTGTCACGGATTTGTTATTAAATAAATACCTGCCTAGGAAACGAATACCTGTAGTACCTGTGCTGGTGCTGTTATTCAAGGTGATGAATGGATCTTTTTCCAGTCGCATCACTCATTGAATGTATCATCTCAAGGCATTAACATTTTTCAGAGCCTCGGTATCACGAATAAAGGGTGTTTGATGGTTTTTCAATTTTTTTTTCAATTTTTTTTATTTGTTAATTAGAATTGTTGCAGCTCAATTCTTTCAGTAGTATTATTGTTAAAAATACTGGTACCTAACCTACCTATAAAAAGTGTATGACAAATCCTGAAATATTGCATGATACATCCTCGTTAAAGAAAAGGGAACCATGAGTGTGTGATAAAAAGCACACACACGCAGATGTCTAATGCATATCCGTTCGTTTACAGATGTCTCAAGTTTGTTCAGACAGTTCAAATACAAAAATACAATCCCGAATCGTCAGCTGTAGGTACTGCAGGGGAGCCTTGTTATCCTGGATACAATGTCAGGTAACTGGCACAGGTGTGCCCCTGCACTAACGTGGGTCCGTGGGTCGCATTCACAGAGAAAGCCTGCTCTGTGGTGCATTATGTAATATAAGTCTTTGCTAATAATGTGTCTGCTTAGTTGATTTAGGATTCGGTTTTTTTTTAATAATAAACAATGAAAGCATTTAGAAATTATACTCGATGATCAACAATGGCTGTTACAGTTAGCAATAATAAGTATTGTGAAATGTTCCTTTACTGAAGTTGACATAATTGGGTACCTCGCAATTCTTTATTGGATTGGTTTACAGAGTGACAAATTAAATCACAAATTGAAAATAAAACCACGAAAAGAAGTAAAATGTGTATATATGTATGTGGAAGAAAAAGGATCATAAAAATTACCACTTTTAGAAGTGATATACAGGGTGTTTCGCATAAGAATAAGAACCGACACAGAGCAGGGGCGCGTAAGGGAACCCAAAATATGATGATTTAAAGCAACCTATCTCTACATATACTAAGTTGCACCCCTGAGAAGTTATAGGCCTTGACATAGGCGAGTTTCAATTTTCGAAAAAAAAAAACAATATTTCAGTTATACTCGTGCTTAGAAAAAAGAAATTTGATACACGTTGTGAATATACCAAGAGCATTCATTGAGAGTGAGTAGAGTAACAGTAAGTTAAACGTAAGTAAGTAGACAGTTAAGTTTCAAATAACACAACTTGCAATACTTCTTTTTTAGTTATTCAGGTTTTTGTAGAAACCGACAAAGTTTTTTGGAAAATAATAGGATAAATAAAAGTTTGCGAATTAAATTCCCCATAAAATAATTTGTTAAATCAGCCACAAAACCTAAAAAATTATGGATCATTTTAAGGGTGCATCCTGAATGCTCTTGGTACACTTACAACGTGTACCAAATTTTGTTTTTCCAAGTTCAAGTATACCTAACTGAGATTTTGATTTTTTTCGAAATTTGAAACCCCTATTTGAAAGCCTATTAACTTCTCAGGAATACATCTTGGTTGCGTTAGATCACCATTTTTGGAGTCTTCTACATACCGCTGCTCTGTGTCGGTTCTTATGCGAAACACACTGTATATTAATTAATAAAAATTTATTATACAGGGTATTATCATTAATATATCGAGAAACTTTTAGAGGTAGCAGGGGGCGTCAAAATATTTTTTTCTAATAAACATTTTCCTAAAAACGCTTCGTTTTCGAGATACAGGGTGTTAAAATTTATCAAAAATTTTGATTTTTTTTGTTAATATTTCAAACATGCTTTTGTCGATATTGTGGTAATTTGGCAGTGTTATTTGTAGTAATAGGGGAGCTCTTTTAGCCCCAAAAGTAGGTTAAAATTATTAAGTTCAAGGGGGGCACCCTTACCAATATTATTGCAAAGAAAAATGAACGCCATTGACTTTTTTGGAAATTTGATTTAATATCTTTCTCAGATAAAGCAACCAAAAAATAAGCTTTTATGTCTCTTGACTTGTATCTCCTGTCGTTTTCTATAAAAAATTAAAGCCGCTCCTAATTTTAATGATTAATTATTATCAATTTTATACGACATGATGCATTGAAGCGGCTTTTAATTTTTTCTCTGAAAACGAAGTAACATTCGAAAAAAATTCAATTGACAAAAAAGTTGTATTTTTTAACCTGGGAAAAATTACAAAAATTTAAAAAGTCAGTGGCGTACATTTTCTTTGCAATAATGTTGGTTAGGGTGAAAAAACCTTAACACCCTATGTGTCGAAAACGAAGCATTTTTGGACAAATGTTTATGAGAAAAAAATGTTTGTTTTGACGTCCCCTTATACTACCCCTAAAAGTTTGTCGGTATATTTATGATATACACCTTTGACCTTCGCACTCTTGAGCTTTAGTTAAGTATACAGGGTGTTTGGTTACTGGACAGCCAAAATCAAACGTCATACATAAAATCGCATTTTAAGCATAAAATAATACTTTTTTCCAGATCGGACTTCGTCTAGGAAATATTTCCAGATTTTAACTGTATGGTACGAAGGCGTAGAAGCGCCACACGAGTTTTATTTTTAAAATTCCGAGTTTAAACTCGGAATTGGGGCCGGGCCTAGCAGGTGTGCTATGATTGGCCCGCACGCAGGCGGCAAGTTCATAGGGGCGGCGGGCGGAAGTAAAAATCCCATCATAAATCATAACAATAACAAAAAATATGAAAATATCATGATAGACTTAGTTATTATAGTGTAGCACAAACATTACCTTTATAGTATTAAGTTCTGAATCCATACTGCACTAAATTTTTAATCCATCAATAGTCACTGGCTTGTTCCCGGCATTAGCCATCCTATGTATTTTGTTATGAAAAAGGGCGGATAATTTTCAGTCGCCCTTGGACGCCGAATATCTTAGGATGGCTCTGGCCGCGGAACGCCGAACCCGATTCAGCTTGTTTTATAATAAAAGTTTATAACGAAGGCTTTGACCATATTGAGACCAGATGTTGGCTCTAACGTAACTCCATTCAACTCTACAGGGTGTTTCATCACCAGCAGACCGACAAATAGCATAGGTAGGTATTATAAGTTTTTCAAGGCGATTCAGGATCTGGTATTGAAATTATTTTGAGACCCTTCGATGGGATGGAATTTAATGAAATTTGGTAGATATGCTCTGCTAATGACACTTAATACCTCGCATTTTTCTTCGATTCGCAAACTGCAGGACCGTACTGTAACGTAAAGGACCCGGGCCCCTTTATCTGCAGCGAAAAGCCACCTTGTGATCGTCTAGTTTCCCTAATTTCTCCTAATAGGACCGCTGTGTTTTCCTACGTTGCGTTTACCGTTGTCACCCCTGCTCTTTGATTGAGGTATGCCAGGATTAGTATGGCCGAAACGGATGCGCAAAGAACCTACTGGGATTTTTCTTTTGTCGGAAAAGCGGGGAAATTTAACTGGGACTCGTTGTTAACTTTTTGATTTCTATCAGATGTTTAAAAGCGAGTGATGAGCGAGAGAATTCGTTTGCAAGGGTGTAAAATGGTGAATGGCGAGATGGGCTGTGTTTTTGCATAGAGAGTGCAAAAGAAAATGGAAAGCGAAGAGGGATCCCTTTCATCCATCTTTCAAACTATAATCCATTTCGGATTCCACTCTTTTACACACCTGTGCTTTCTTTTTGGTTTTTGTTTCGTTTACAGACTACCCGGTATATGCGGGAATGTCTTATTATTTCGTTTTGCTTTCATTTCGGTTACAGACTATCCGGTATATGCGGAAATGTCCGTGTGTTTAACTAGTCAACGATTTTCTTTGCCTAATTTCCTTTTTCTAGATTCTTTGATCTCACTTCAAACTTCAAGCAACGGCTTGAATTAATTAAAGAATACAACCACTTTGGTTTTCAGACGATCCGGGATATTGCGGAAATGTCTGACTCATTACCTATTCGAGTACAGGGTTGCCACTTCTCCTGAATTTTGATTGCGTATCTTTTATAAAATCGTTCCTTCCGACTCTCTTTTATTTAATGATTTTATTTGCACAGTTGATTTACCTAGGAGTGTGAATTATTTCACCTCCGTTTATTTAATTCATAACCTGGGTGATACTGTATTTAGTTATCACTTTGTATACCTTGTTGTTATTTGTCTTGTTCTACCTTTTATTGCACCCGTCGATGCTGCCTCGTCAGGCGACCTTTATGTCACATTTATGTTACCTTGCCCTTAGGCATTTGTCACTGTTATACCTGATGATTTACCTTACTCGTCATTCGAGTGCTTTTCTGATTGAAACCTTAATCAACTGTATTATTGTAGATTTTTCTACACACCTTGATTTATTACCCAGAGCATGTTGGCTCCGTTTTCTCGAAGATCTTTGTTCCTCAACGTGATTATTAGCTGACCATACTACAGACCACGACTCTTTAACCATTAATCTAGTTAATGATTGAAAATGCTGGACTTTTGTTTATCATTCGTGTTTAGGCTTGTTTACAGACAAATTACTTAATCTTTTGTATCGGCACCAACACACCGGTCCGCCAGTAACACGAGTACGTCGGCCTATCACCCCAAAGAGCGTAGATAGTATGATGAGAACATAATAATAACATTTGTCACATAAGATTTAGGTGTGTATAAAATCTGGTTAGAAGAGATTCGGAAAAACGACCTTATAATGATCAATGTGGTTTTTGAATCTAAATTGGCTTTACCCATTCTCGAGGCCGTTCTAATTTTAGTGATTTTGATTCTCTATTTGCTGATTTGCCTATCCTAGCTTTATTTTGGTTATTGGATTGCCTGATAGGTGAGGGCGGTTATTACACCTGACAACCTTGCTTTGGTTTACTTCGTTTCTCTATCCTACTCTGAGGGTGCTTTTGCCCTGTTGCGCTCTATGATTTCCACTTTCCGGTACAACGGAGGTCTTCACCTGGACATCGAGGTGAATCCCTCCCCCGGGTATTAATCGATTACCTACTCTAACTCCTAATTGTGTCTTGTAATGGAATTAGTATTTCCTGATAATATTTGCGAATTAGCAGAGGCTACATCTGACAACGCTGCCTTGTTCTATCTAGACCTGTACTAACCGGGGGTGTTCTGCTATGTGATCTTTATTTATGGTGTCATATAATGGCGAGAAACTCCTTTCACTTTCTAACATCGTGTTTAAAGGGACAGCAGATGCCGGTCTACTATTTGGTAAATAATAACTCGGACTCTTCGAAGAATAGGATGATTGAATCATGGGCCGTTTTGTTTACGGATTATTAATTCCTGACCTGCGTCTGTTTTCTCTCCTAGCTATATCTCGATTCCCTATACCGGGATGAAGTAGGTACCTAATACTATTGGTGCTGCCGTCTGTTTCCTTACTAATTGTTTTGCCTGATTTAAAATGGGACCTGCACACGTGAATGTTGCGAATCGGTTTGATTATTTATTTATTTGGATTTTGTTTTGAAGAGATCTTCCCTAACTGGTGGTAGGTGGAAATTCAACTGGCGTGGGTGGGGGTTTATGAATCAGTATGATTTATTTATTGATTTGAATTTCGTTTGAAGAATGATTGGTTCTAACTGATTGTATGTGGAAATTTCCCTAATCGTAAAGGAAAGAGCGTATGGAGTGCATAGAAACTACCATCTCGTTTACGCTCCTTTTGGATAGGAAAATTCACGGTTTTTCTGGGTTGATTGGTTAGGAAATTTGTAGCGAGTGCATAGAAACTACCATCTCATCTACAAATTTGGTTGAAAGAATGTCAGACCTGGAGTGCGCTAATAAAAGCCATCTCGTTGATCTTCCAAGCAAGGGTTAAGGAATATGACAGAGCTCGATCGAAGTCTGATCTCACTCTGTTTTGAGCTCCGGCAGGACGTCTGCTTTTATAGAAGCAGTCGCCCGATTTCTAAACACCGCGCAATAATGAACCTTATTGACTCTTCTCTCCTGCCGTGATTTAGTCCGTAATCATATCTCATTTGTCTTGAGATTTGGCGAGTTGACCTCGCGGCTACTTTACTGATTTGTCCGGAACCTGAACTATCTAAATTTTCCTTCAAATCGGTCGACGCGTTTAGGTACTTCTCATTGTGTCTAGTTATTTTAATTACACCGACACAACTTTCACTTCGCGTTTTCCTTTACTGGCCGTTTAGGTACCGCAGCTAATTTTCGGCTATTGGAGTTTATTTATTCGTTTTATCGATTGGTGAACTTTTCATTGTCGTAGGTGTAATAACTACTGAGTTACTTTTGTCTTTGCGAAGGCTTATTGTTTGCTCTGATTTCACATTCCTTTACCCGGTCTGTTTCTTTCCACTCGTTCTTGTATGTAGGTCACCTATTATTTCCTTCATCACGCGGGCCGACAGTGTCGCACCACAATGCCTGGCCCTACCATCTGGTCGTGCCTACCCTAGCCCGGCCGGTCCTTCCGATATCTTTTTAAAGCGCTGGAATGAGCGATTTCTCTTTTCTGAATATTTAATGTGCTGACGGGATCGTTTACTTGATGTAACGGCGGGTGGCTGTGTTTGAATTTTCTAACAATTTTACCTTCATGTATTCACGTACCTATATTCTCGCACTGTTTGCTTTTACGATTTGGGGCTGATTTAATGAGGCGAGGGAAATAATTTCCTGATAATCCTACCTAGGTGCGATCCATTTCAGTACTTAATTTTTCAGGTCTCTGTCGGTTTTCTTAAAAAGTTCACCCTGTATTATGCATTTTCTTCAAAGTTTAGTACCATTTTCTAAAAGTACATGAAAAATCCTACCTACAATTGCAGTAAAAAATTACTTTGCACCATTAAACTGAATTGAGAAGAAAATGAAAAATTTTTAGTTTTTTCAGAATACAATTTATGGTTTTCGAAAACCCAAATGTGATTTTTTTAAACTTATGTATTTTGTAGCTATTTCGAATAAATTTGCTTGATCTACAGATTTAGCCAAGATTAGGAACCACTCTAGACTTTTTCGAGCTAAAAATAAGTGTTAACAAGAAAAACAACTCAAGTTTTAATAAGAAAAACAGCTAAAAAAAGAAATGGTAATTTTGATGATAACCTATAACAACACATAAGCGTATAAAAAATACAATTTTAGCACATAAACAAATAAGTACATAAGCGAAACAGAAAGAAAAATATCAAAAAAGTATGGTGGCCTGTTTGAACACTATATCTGCACAGAATTGCAGTTTTTCTTCCCAAAATTTGTGTCAATATTTTTCTTTCTGTTTCGCTTATGTACTTATTTGTTTATGTGTTAATGTGCTAAATTGTGTTACTTATACGCTTATGTGTTTGTTTGTCATTAAAATTACCATATCTTCGTTCAGTTGGTGTTCTTATTAACGCTTGAGTTTTTTCTTGTTAAAGCTTATTTTTAGCTCTAAAAAAATCTATAACTTTCACTAATCTTGTCTAAATCTGCAGATCAAGCAAGTTTATTAGAAATAACTACAAAATATGCAAGTTTTAAGAAATAACATTTGATTTCTCGAAAATGCATTAACAAACATGCATTGAAATCCTGAAAAATCTAAAAGTTTTTATTTTGTTCTCGATTCAGTGTAATGGTGCCAAGTAATTATTTTTATCGCAATTGTAGCATTTTTAATGTAGTTTTAGAAAATGGAATTTTAGAAAAGAAAGATTGATGGATTTTAGAAAAGTTTAAACTAAACTTTGAAAAAATACATACAGGGTGAACTTTTTGACAAAACCGATAGAGACCTAAAAAATTAACTACGGCCCTGCAGTTTTCGAATCGTCGAAAAATGCGAGGTATTAAGTATCATTAGCAGAGCATATCTACCAAATTTCCACAAATTCTATCAATTCGTTCAAAAGATACTGCTCATCAAAAATTTCGGCAAAATGCATGAATCACCCTGTAACATCGAAACGAAGGGCCTCAGAAAAATTTCAAAACCAGATCCCGAATCATCTTGAAAACCTACACCACCCTTAAGCTATGTCGGTCTGCTGGTGAAACACCCTATACATATATTGTGCGGTAACGCTAAAATGTACCAGCAGTATGAATGCAGCTATTGCTTAGTGTGATTAACATTTTCGTACTTGTTTTTTCAAAAAAAATTTCTCGAACCCCCCTGATTTTCGGGGGATATATTTCGCTCCACTAATCCTCGCGGTGCAGCAGAACTTACCTAATCTAAAATAACGTTTCTATTGGTGTTTAATTTTTACCTACAAAAAATTGGTTTTTGCCCCCCATTGGTAGACATTTCTTCTTAAGAGGGGGGCGAGGGGCGGCAATTTGTGTATCGCCACGCAGACGGCAAATAGGCTAGGCTCCGCCCCGAATTCCGAGTTTAAACTCGGAATTCCGAGTTTAAAGTCGGAATTCTTAGTTTGAACTCGGAATTCCGAGTTTAAAGTCGGAATTCCGAGTTTAAAGTCGGAATTCCGAGTTTAAAGTCGGAATTCCGAGTTTAAACTCGGAATTTTAAAAATAAAACTCGTGTGGCGCTTCTACGCCTTCGTAGTATGGCAGTCGCTACCATGTTTTGGAAATATTTCCTGAAGAAGGCCTGATCCGCAAAAAAGTTATTTTTTATGCTTACAATGCGATTTTATACGTTTAACGTTAGATTTTGGCTGTCCACCTACTGAAAAAAAGCATATTCATATAATTGCTTTAGGTTTAAATTTTTGGAAATATTTCCTAAACGATGCGTGATCTTGAAACAAGTTTTTTTTAAGCTTAAAATGCAATTTTATGCAGGATGTCCCTTGACTCGTTTTTTTTTTTTTTGGAGAATTTGAAGTCGAAAGTGGCCTGTAAGTAGGTATACACTTTCGCCCAAAACTCAAAACTTCTGAGTTATGGGCAATTTTAAATTTAACAGTAAACAAATCTGGTAGTCAGGTAATTTTTTGCCATATTTTCATGGTGGAATTTTTTTTTTTTGAGTTTTGGGCAAAAAAAGTTAAGGGCACTTTCGACTTGAAATTGTCCAAATAATACTCTCTTAAGCTATGACCATAGAGTCACTCTGTATATGACGTTCGAATTTGGATGTCGCAGTTACCAAACCTTGTATTTTTTATTCTGGAAACCGTTCAAGATATTTTGATGCCATTTAGTAGGTAGGTATAGTTAGGTCACACATGTTAGATCAAGATACATTCAGTATGTGAAAAATTCAGAGGTAGAAATGTTTACCAGCGGCGAAGATACTGATGGGAGGTCGTCTTGTCACCTTCCACCCCCTTATTTTCTACACCTTCTGGGACATATTATTATAGTTATTACGAGTTTTTGACTTATTTTGGAGTCTCCTGTATTATTTTTGGCTCTCATCTCTGAGACACTCTGTATACGACCCTTGATTCAAATTTAATAAATAAACCAAAGTTAATAAAAATTTAGCTGTTTTTGAGCTTGTTGTCGTACAGACTTTATAAATAAAAGGCATAGCAGAGTCAGCAGAGAGATTTGATGGCTGCGAAACTTACAGAATATTTTAAAATATTAAGATTGAAAACCAAAAAAAGCAGAAATACCAAATTCCAGTAGCGTTTAAAACGTGAAAATCGAGAAATGTTTGAAAACATTTTCACGTAACTTCCGAGCCGCGCCTCCTTTTTCAAATTTGGAATTCGTCGTTAAATATCGATTACAAGAAAATAATAAAACCCCTTAATTGTTCTATAATATTTATATTTAGTTAGTGATAATTATAATATCTGTCAGTTATTTTATCATACCTACTGGCATTGTAAGTACTGGCGTCCTCGACTCGTGAGTCGTCATACTTTCAAGTTTCAAACTATAAATTGGCCCTTCTGGCTCTGGCGTCCTCTGTAGAGTACACAATGCACCAAACCAACAATAATATACGACAACGAGGCGGAGAGGATGAGTGAAGCTCTCCCCATATATCGAGGGGTCACTGAACTGATTATTCCTTCCAATACAACTGGTGCGGGAAGAGATAATAATGCAAGTGCAGGTCCCTCATTGTCGCCACACATGCACTACTACTGGGTTACTGGGAGGGGAGGGCATTCTAATACAATGTCCCATGATGCCCGCCGCTTATGAAACACATGGCTGATTTCCGGATATTCTAAATATAATCAAAGATCTAAAATACGAAATGACAGAAGGTTGTGTAAAGGGTAAATATTTTAAAAATTCATATTACCCTATACGATCTACCTGACCTGATTAAGGGTAAATTATTTTTGTAGACTCTCCGTTTATTCACTTATAATTCCAGTACCACTGATCCGATTTTTATGTCGTTTTCACCGATAAGTAACTATTTTATGAGATCAGGTTTTATTAGTGGTAAGTGGTTGTTTATCAAAAATGGAATATTTCAAAAATTAATTTGTTGTAAGAGATTTGTGGTTTTTGCACGCTTAACGCTAACGCAAAGTCATATTTTTGGCATATAATGCAGGGCCTGACTATAGCAAAAGCACGATACATACCTACTGGTTAAATAGGTTTAGTACTTTAATCTTTTTTTCACTACTTTACTTTTCATTTATCTGGCCCATGCCATGTCTATTCTTTTCAAGCGAAGCTTAATCATCGTCCCTTATTATTGCGACAATGTAATTGTTGCCAAATGGCTTCCTAATGTCCCCATCAGCGCTCTTCTGTGCAGTGTGCAGATAAAACATAAGTAGTCGTTCCACTATGGTAATTTTGGCTTCGAGAACTAGCTCAGTTAGCCACAGAACAATTTAATAATATAAACAGTTGAATGGCGAATACAAGCGAGACTGGGTTACACCCATACGGTGGCAGTTTCAATACACTCAACGACTTATTAGTAACGAACACGTTACACCCGATGCTCTGCCGACCGATTCAAAATTGAGCCACTTTATAAACGATGTGGGACCGAATGATAAAAAAATAACCAGCTTAGTGAAGTTGGAACCCCTAATTGCGATTTTAATGGCATTCAAACGGCATTCGTTTGTCCACGATTTGTTTACGTTTGTCCAACCAAAATTTTCGATTGCCCACCCTCCAAAAAAGTTTTGATTTTTTTAATTTTTGCCGTAACTTTTAGTGTATTTTTTAATAAAAAAATACACTATTGAGGACGACATCACTTTTCGAAAATCACCCAAACTCATCAAATGTCCACCGATCATGACCCCCAGATCACGAAAAAGTGGTTTTCCAAAATTCACCTGCCCACGATATATATATATATATTTATATATATATATATTTATATATATATATATTTATATATATATATTAGTGTATTTTTTAATAAAAAAATACACTATTGAGGACGACATCACTTTTCGAAAATCACCCAAACTCATCAAATGTCCACCGATCATGACCCCCAGATCACGAAAAAGTGGTTTTCCAAAATTCACCTGCCCACGATATATATATATATATTTATATATATATATATTTATATATATATATATTTATATATATATATATTTATATATATATATATTTCTCCAAAATCGCGAAATTTCGATTTTCAAAACGCTCCTGTAGCTTTATCTTTCAAGATTAGTGAATGAAATTTTGGATCCTTGTAAAGCTTTGGAACGACGTTAGATTTTCGTTGAAAAAAATTCCTAAAGTCGCGTTACTTCTACAGGGTGTCCTTTCAAAATTCCCCATATCCCGTTTTTGTCATCTCATTTCAGGTCGCAGTTTTCAATCTAGGGGACTGAAATTTTTGTGGGAGTAAGATATATATAAGAACTGGTCTGGTATTGTACTTGAGCAAAATCGGCCGAGCCGTTTCAAAATGGCGGCCATTTGAATTTTTGTAAAAATTGCTTTTTTTTGAACCCCTGTATGAGTAAGATGGAAAAATAACTTTGAAACTAAATCAACATGATTGGAGGAAAATTAATTGAAATTTGATTTAATGTTATAAAATTTGCATTACTTTTATTAATAAGCCAGTGGCGTGGGTAGGAAAAGGGTAAAAATCGCTAAATTTCTCTAACAATTTATGAGCACATTTTTGAAGGAATTAAATTGAAATTTTCACAGTAGGCAACTGTACTAATAGCCTCTAGCCCTTAAAAATTTCAAGAAGTAAATAACAAAAATGGCGGAGTTATTTGAATTTTTTTTACATGATGTTTATTTCTCTAAAATTTTAAAAACGCTCCTGTAGCTTCACCTTTCAAGATTAATGAACGAAATTTTTTACTCTTGTGAAACTTAGAGATGACGTTTGATTTTCGTAAAAATAATTTTCCTAAAGTTTTGTTACTTTTACAGGGTGTCCCTCCAAATTTCCAAAAAAAAACCGGTCATGGAGGCACGGTTTCTGGTCGCAGTTTTCAATTTAGGGGGCTGAAATTTTTTTTGTAGTAATATAACTGGAAGTAGTCGGTCTTGAGTAAAATCGGAATAGCCGTTCCAAAATGGCTGCCTTTTAAATTTTAGGAAAAATTGAAAGATTTTGAACCTCTAAATAAGCAAGTTAGAAACAAAAACTTTTAAGCAAAATTAGCATTATTGGAAGAATAGTTATTGAAATTTGAGTTATTGCAATAAAATTTGCATTTTTTTATTATTAAGCCAGTGGCATGGGTAGGAAAAGGGTAAAAAAGGCTAAATTTCTATAGCCGTTTATTCTATTTTTCTATTTTTGTACGAATCGAACTGAAATTTTTCAAATAGATAACTATACTAATAACCCTTAACTCTGAAAATTTTCAAGAAGCAAATAAGAAAAATGGCGGAGATATTCGAATAATTTTTAAATTATGTTTATTCCTCTAAAATTTCAAATTTTCAGTTTTCAAAGCTCCCTTTTCAATTTTTCAGTTCTATTGAAGGTAGTGTAAAAAATAGTATTTTTTAGGTAAAGTCAGCCAGTGGCGGGCAAAGGAAAAGGGGCAAAATTGTTCAGTTTTACCATTTATTTTGGTTTTGTTAAATTTAAAAATCCATTCTAAGGCACGTTTTCAAACGAAGTGAAATGCAATTTTCACAGTAAACCACTACGCTAATATGACCTGACTAGGGAAAATTTCAGAAAGCCAATTTAAAAAGCGGTCAAAATATTCATAAATTGGATCGCATAAAAATACACTATTTCTGCGATTGATGCGCAAGAAGGTTTATTTCTCCAAAATCGCGAAATTTCGATTTTCAAAACGCTCCTGTAGCTTTATCTTTCAAGATTAGTGAATGAAATTTTGGATCCTTGTAAAGCTTTGGAACGACGTTAGATTTTCGTTGAAAAAAATTCCTAAAGTCGCGTTACTTCTACAGGGTGTCCTTTCAAAATTCCCCATATCCCGTTTTTGTCATCTCATTTCAGGTCGCAGTTTTCAATCTAGGGGACTGAAATTTTTGTGGGAGTAAGATATATATAAGAACTGGTCTGGTATTGTACTTGAGCAAAATCGGCCGAGCCGTTTCAAAATGGCGGCCATTTGAATTTTTGTAAAAATTGCTTTTTTTTGAACCCCTGTATGAGTAAGATGGAAAAATAACTTTGAAACTAAATCAACATGATTGGAGGAAAATTAATTGAAATTTGATTTAATGTTATAAAATTTGCATTACTTTTATTAATAAGCCAGTGGCGTGGGTAGGAAAAGGGTAAAAATCGCTAAATTTCTCTAACAATTTATGAGCACATTTTTGAAGGAATTAAATTGAAATTTTCACAGTAGGCAACTGTACTAATAGCCTCTAGCCCTTAAAAATTTCAAGAAGTAAATAACAAAAATGGCGGAGTTATTTGAATTTTTTTTACATGATGTTTATTTCTCTAAAATTTTAAAAACGCTCCTGTAGCTTCACCTTTCAAGATTAATGAACGAAATTTTTTACTCTTGTGAAACTTAGAGATGACGTTTGATTTTCGTAAAAATAATTTTCCTAAAGTTTTGTTACTTTTACAGGGTGTCCCTCCAAATTTCCAAAAAAAAACCGGTCATGGAGGCACGGTTTCTGGTCGCAGTTTTCAATTTAGGGGGCTGAAATTTTTTTTGTAGTAATATAACTGGAAGTAGTCGGTCTTGAGTAAAATCGGAATAGCCGTTCCAAAATGGCTGCCTTTTAAATTTTAGGAAAAATTGAAAGATTTTGAACCTCTAAATAAGCAAGTTAGAAACAAAAACTTTTAAGCAAAATTAGCATTATTGGAAGAATAGTTATTGAAATTTGAGTTATTGCAATAAAATTTGCATTTTTTTATTATTAAGCCAGTGGCATGGGTAGGAAAAGGGTAAAAAAGGCTAAATTTCTATAGCCGTTTATTCTATTTTTCTATTTTTGTACGAATCGAACTGAAATTTTTCAAATAGATAACTATACTAATAACCCTTAACTCTGAAAATTTTCAAGAAGCAAATAAGAAAAATGGCGGAGATATTCGAATAATTTTTAAATTATGTTTATTCCTCTAAAATTTCAAATTTTCAGTTTTCAAAGCTCCCTTTTCAATTTTTCAGTTCTATTGAAGGTAGTGTAAAAAATAGTATTTTTTAGGTAAAGTCAGCCAGTGGCGGGCAAAGGAAAAGGGGCAAAATTGTTCAGTTTTACCATTTATTTTGGTTTTGTTAAATTTAAAAATCCATTCCAAGGCACGTTTTCAAACGAAGTGAAATGCAATTTTCACAGTAAACCACTACGCTAATATGACCTGACTAGGGAAAATTTCAGAAAGCCAATTTAAAAAGCGGTCAAAATATTCATAAATTGGATCGCATAAAAATACACTATTTCTGCGATTGATGCGCAAGAAGGTTTTTTTGTTGTAGAGTGGACAAGCGAATTCCATTTGAATTTTATAAAAATCAGCACTTAGGGGTGCCAACTTTTTCTGAGTTAAAATAACCACTTTGAGTATCCACTGAAAAGCAGAAAAAAGTCAAGCTAGCTCAAGCAATGAGATTCTATCCTAGATTAAGAAAATGTAGCAGGTATCCAAAATTCTGCTGCCTACCATGTAGATGCATACAGGATTACAGGATTGTCATATCGAAACTAACCACTCGCTAAATAAGAATTGTTGAAGTTTTAGTTCTTTTAGTTGACCAAAAAGATATAGTGATTAACATCGAGGAAAACTAAGCGTGGTAAGGTCCAGCCTTCAGCTGTCTGGAGCAGATTATTCCTCAAGACTTTCATAATGTGTGCATTCCATTTGTAATGGTTAGCAGTATCCATTTGTCCACCCACCTATCATTAAGTCGGCGCAGGTTCGCATTTATCAAATCATGACCTTTCACCGAGTAGCTTATTAAGAGTCGCGATCTAAACCCAGAGTAGTCTGACAATTGGGCAGAGGCTAACACCGGGACACAATTTGAAAGTGGCGCTATATTTATACCTTTTGTTGAATTTTGCCATCTCGCTCGCCAAATTTCACGCGCTTTCTTCTTTTCCTCCTGAATATACTTCTCCCCTTGGAAAGGCAGCTTCCTACACCATAGCTACTAGGTCTAGAGGTAGTTTTCCAGTCAACCTGTAAGGCATCATTCGACACTGGGATGCTGTTAGTCTGTCCCTCATATTATTCCTGTGATCCTCTGGTTTAATCCCCATTTTGCCTTGGTTATACTCTCCAGGTTTTGTTCAAACGCAGTCTTTCGTATTTTCTCAAGTTATATCCAAAGTGGTGTGGAAAGGTTAAACTCTGCTCTGCCAAGATTTTTAACCTGCTTCTCATACTTTATTGACTCACCGTTTGTTTTCAACAATGTGTCTTGCTAGGTTTCATTAAATCGTCACCATTTTCGTCTTTCCGCTTAGACAATCGAATTATAGTTTCCACCGTTCTTGTCACTGTCGCAGTAGTCTGAATTACCTTCCTTGCATCTCACTTCACCAGAATAACTTGGCAGTTGTATTCTGTTGTATTCCAGCCTTAGATGTTCGTGTCGACAATAACTTCATCGAGGACTACTATACGTTCCACAAGAAAGGCTCGTGCACTTTCTTGTTGATGCCTCTCTGCAAACTGCTCTTCTCGGAAAATTTAAAATTGAACAGAACTTGTGCTATTTTTACTCTCCTCATTATCCCCACCACAGATTATTCGCTTGAAAACGTGTTCTTTCTAGGATCGGTTTTATTCGTTGGTCGTTGCCACGATAGTTTCTCATAGACTTTTCCTACCCTTTCCCTGAGGAAGATTTTCCCAATTTGATATCTTTTATCAGTTCTCTTTAATTGCCAACTCTTCTTTAAACTTCTGTGCCTAACGTTCTAGCAGTCCGTGTATTCGTCGATGGATTCACATTTCAAATGCTTTTGGCCTGTTGAGGATGTTCCTTTTTATGGGTCCATGGATTTCTTGGGTCCACCCACACCGACCAGATGTAGCATTTTACGATTCGTTGGCGGTTTTATAGGTTCAAGTTATCATTACATTTGAGAAGTCTCATGTTGTAGGCGAAGGTGCTTCTTGTATACAGGGCATCTTATTCCTTGGTTCAAGTTTCTAGCGTCGCTTTGAAACCAAGGTTCCGGTTTAACCGACTCTGCTAAATACCATTGTTTTGGTCTTTGGAATGTTAATATTGAGACCTTATGTCTTTCACCGTTTGTCGACCTTACACTCAGCTAAATACCTTTGTTTTGGTCTTTGGTATGTTAATACTAGAGACCTTATATACCCTTTACTAGTTGATGCTCGTACAGCCGAGAGCAGGAGTTCTTGTAAGATCTTCTGCAGACTCCTCCAAAAGCACGGTATAATTGGTTTAAGTAGGTGTTTAATTATTGTAGTAATAGACTTTCTGATTCCTGTTGGTCTGACAGTCGTCTCTGGTCCCGGTGACGGTACGTGCTGGGGCTGGTCTAATGAGCGCTACTTGATGAAATAGCACGGGCGCCTTCACGAGCAGATTTTGCTGGTCCGGTCCGTATAAGCAACCAGATTAAAATTATTTTGTGTCGTATTCATGACATTTCAATCAGACGCGATATAGTGTGTAATTAGTACGACGAACGCATCATGAACGCATAAAAACATCGGTAATTCTATGATTGATATAATTTGTTCAGGAAGCTATTAGTAGATAGAGATACACGCCATTCTTACTGACAATAATTGGCGTGCAGATAAAAATAATCGCAATATTGTATTATTTATAATTTGCTAATCTAACAACCAATAAGATAAAATTATTTTTATTGTTATTCGCGGATACATTTTTTTTTAAAGTTTCACTAACTTTCAATCTATCCATTGTGATCAAAATTTTTCAATTCAGCTAATCAAGCAGATGTAAATCTATTAAATGAGACATAATTGATTCCTAGTAATTATTATTATTCCAGTTTCATGTTTATCGTTAATCAAACAAGGAACATTTCACATATACAGGGTGGTGCAAGTGTTCCGCACTATATAACTTGTTATATAAGGTTTACATATTTTTAAAATACCTAAACAGGCAATTTTAATTATGAAGAAGGCATGCATCAACATAAAAGTTAATTTTTTATCACACCACATTTTTGAGCTGGGACGTCATCATGTTTTATTTTAAATGGCATCGCTCCTTTTTTTGTCAAAATATATTGATATACATATTGATGTAAATCCTTGATTTTAAAATGCCCCCAAAGAAAAAATCTAGAGATGTCAAATCGTATGTATACGCAGGCCATTCTATCGGTCCCCGTCGTTCTATCCGCCTGCTAGGAAATGCGTTATTGAGATATAGTCAAAAATAACACCAAAATGAGGAGCAGCTCCATCGTGTTGAAACCAGATTCTGTCGTGGGGTATGTTGTTATTGTAGTCGTTAGGAAAAGCAAGTGCTGAATATGGAATGAGTTTTTCCTGCAAAAATGTAAATATACCACTCAGAAGTGAAATTTTGTTGGGCGCTAGAAGCCGGTCTTCAATTATTCCAGCCCACACGTTTATTTTTTCTTGTCTCAGCTTGTGAGATTATTGTGTGTAAAGAGTAAAGTTTATTTCAACCAGAAAGTTACCCTTACACTTGCTAATGTGCCACCAATTATTACTTACTTAACTATCCATGCATCAATTGTTATCTAATGCATGCGCCCCACGTTTATTGTTTTTCAAGAAAGATTAGTATAGCATTGTTGTCCAGTTCTGATCTACATGTGTAAAGTTTCAAGCCTTTCGCTATTCGGGAGGTTAGTTTAAAATCGATTGCAAGATTTGGACCGCAGACAGACAAAACGGCGAGTTAAATAAGTACGTGGTAAAAATATGTCTTGTATCACGCCAAAAATCCCAATGGGGATTAGGAATCTCTTGAAGATCCGGTGTTAACTTACGAATTATTTCCTATGCCAGGTCATACAGGCGGTGGAATAGTCGAGATGTCTGGGCTAAATATTGCAAGATTGGGCTTATCCAAGGTAGTAGGTTTACCTCTTTCATGTTTTTTGCTTGAAAAAAGTTCTTTATATTTTTTCATGTCCTCAGGGACTTACTAAACTGCATGTAATCCCCTAACGCGATATAATAAATAGGTACATGTCATGTCATGGTAGTTCAAATATCTCCAATATAGTCTATAAGCAAACTGAACTGTAAAGCAAGGAGCTGAGATTGTTGGGGTGCTAACTCGTCTTAGCAGTCGGAACAGGCACTTGCGACTTATGGGAGTGAGGGGGGACGACCATATCTATCTGAAATATGGGATAGGCGACGAGGACTCCTATTACTATAGGCGAATGCGAGGTATACAGTGGTCTTAAGCTCAATATCTTTAGGTCAAAGGCACTACAAGAGGAAGAAATGGGATCCCTTTCATCGAAAGATCTTCTGACCTTTATTAAAAGGTCGAAAGTTGAAGTCCCACCATGAAAACCGCGAATAGCGCCCTTAAGGACCTTGTTGACATAATGACAAGGACATAATGACTATTTTTCATTTGGGCGTGAGCTTCAAAATGCCGGAATTAGAGGCTATAAAAACTAAAAACCGAAGGTCGGTCATATTTTTCAGTTCAGCAATGACGGTCCTAATCCGAAAACTTGAAATAAAAAACTTTTCTTCTTGACTTGCATTTACAGTTGTCTAAATCGAAATCGAATGATACACCCTGTATAAAATAATCCAAAATTTATGAAAATCAGTGTCTATTAAACGTATCAGCAAAATACGAAAATCTAAGAAGTGGTTAGGTATGTAATGTGAAATGTGACATTATCAGATTGTCCAATTTGATTTAACTTAACTTTCCAACCCTCTGATGTAGCTCGATCAATAATTCCCGCTTTATGAACACCCACCTATATCATGCAAGAGTTACAATATCAGATCAACCCCGAAGTAATAAACCATGAACAGGACAGATGCAAATGAAATGAGATTCTAAAACTGATACGTCATCTGTAATCCTAGAACGTTCAGTTCAGACAAGATCAATAAGTGCGCCCGGAAGATTTGCTGCAAAAAATACTCTGCAAGACCGGATGATGATAAAATCGGTTCGGTTCCGTTGAAAAGTTTGCCCATTTTTCCATTTTTAATGCAGAGAACGGTATCGGGAACATTATGGATTATAAGTTTGCTTTCTGCCTGCTTAAGGAGAAGAAGAGTCTGGAGAGAATACTGAGTTTGAGTTTAGTTAATAATATAGAGCAGTCATTTGCGATAGTGGAAAAGTGGAAAATATGGCTTTATCTACATATCTTTCAGATACTTATGTTTATGTTAGGTCTAAGTCTTGACATGATAATTATGTCCTAGTAGCTTAAAAATTAGACCTGTTACAAAGCTAGGTTTGCTGTCATTCTGCAAAATCGTACGGCAATGCTATCATGTATAATAGCAGAAATACGGTTTTCACCGATACCGATAACGGCATAGGTATAGCAGCACGGCTGGGAGACTGCGACGGCACGGTGCCGAAGGCATGTACAGCAACATTCTACAAATACATAACAAGTACGCAAGAGAAGAAATTGTTGCAAATTATCGCAAAATGGTTAGGAAAAGGAACCCAGATTCTATAACAATACCACCCTGAAAGCCACTGTAAAATTTCGCAGATAAGGTAAAGACCCCCCCCCCCCCCCCCCTCCCTTGAAACTATGAACCCATATAGTAGTAGGTAAGTATAGTATTAACGACAAAAATATCGAACACGTCACACTAAGTTTTCGCGTGGACACCAGTTTTATAGCTCATGAAGTACGAGATATTTCAACGAGCGGTTCGCGAACGGCTCGCGGCGCGCTCGGCTGGTATGTATACGTACCTTTACATAGAGCGACTAAGAGTTCCTAGAGTCTTGATGTGCCAGGATGACCTATACATATATTCTTTAAAAAATTCATATAATTTTCAAATAAATGACCTTCAAAAATTGTATATCAACTGCACTGTAATAGGTAAATAATTCTCTTGGAGTCATTAGAATTAAATTAAAAAGTATTATTTCTAAAAAGAAAATTGCAAGCAAGCAACTAAAACATACCAATTTGAAATTCCGAATCTCCATCCAGCCTTCCTAATGAGACCCCGGCTATACTTTCAAATGCAAATCGTGGAGAATTTGCATGGTTACGTTATGGTAAATTTCACATGGTCTTGCCTTTATTAAGATTTAATTATTTTTATTTAAATTTCCTACAATATTTTAACATTTTTGCAATGCAAAGTAGAACGGTAATAATTATTGTAATGCATATTTCTTCTTTTTCAGGTGAGTGTCTGATCCTGAATCAGTGCCATTTAAATTCGTGCTATTTTTGGAAACTAAACTGAGTAGTCTGTGAGTAATTTTTAAAATATTATTATTATTAATATTCATTTACAGAAACAAAACTCATTTGCATTGTCATGTTGAATTATGAAAACGTACCATACATTATTTCTATAGTCTTTGTTTCATACAGGTGTCCTTTTTAAGTGCCTACACTATGATGAAATAATAATATAACTTTATTCCACCGGTTTAAAAGTATACCGGTTATATGTTACAGCAGATAAATAAAAAGTTTTATAAAATTAACTAGTGGAAAGGCGGAGGCCAGGTGATACACTAGTAAAATTAGTGCATCTCTGCTCTCCTTAACCTAAAGTAAAATAACAAAAAAAAAAAAAAAAATTTAGAAACGTTCAAATGCTAACACATTACGAACTTGATCAAACTCATTACATTTAAATTGGCATGCTTTAAATTAGCAAAAACAACCGCCATAAGGAGGTTCACCCCTCGAGACTATCAACCAGGTAATCAACATTCACATCGGCAACCAATTAACAGGTGACAGTGACACCGATCCAAGAAAAGTTGCTTAATTTCATACTTATTAAAGAATCTGAAACAAAATTTAGGAAAACTTCAGGCTTTGCTGAAATGCTGAAAAAACTGAAAAATTGAGATTTCTTATTTTAGCCCCATATCTTGATCATTATTGAAAGTAAATAGAGTTTTTTTTTGTAGATATAAAATACATGTAGAAAAATGAAAAAAAATTAAAAAGTTGAATGTATTTCCTTTTTTTATACCGAGGCTGGCTATGAAAACCCTGGTCGGCTTTAATTTAATTAATTCATTACTTAATCGTAAAAAAGATGCCTATGGCTAAAATCCCAATGCTCGCCTGGACGCCACTGGATTTGATAATTTCAATCTACGTGGGGACTAAACGAGCTCCTTATTACTACAAATAAAACTACAAAATTTCAACAATATCGGAAAAAATCTTTGAGCTATTAATAAAAAATTAAATTTTTTGATAAATTTTAACGCCCTGTATCTCGAAAACGAAACGTTTTTGGACAAATAATTCTTGTGAAAAAAAAATTTGTTTTCACGCCCCCTACTTTTTCAAAAAGTTTGTCGGAATATTTATCATACACCCTGTATATCCCAGCACAAGAAATTTTTCTGATAAGTCTTCTGGCTCAAGACTCTTCTGATCGAGAAACTTCAAAACTTGACCACTTTCCTCTCCTATGAATTTAAAACTCCTCGACCATACGCCTATGATAACGATGACTCGTCCCAGTCCACCCTTATACTGGTAACAAATCGTATCTTGTACTCTTGTACAGTTAGTCGCTAGTATCAGTTGAAGACTCAAGCAACCTTCTCCTTTAAAAAGCTAACCTTGCTTTGTTCCTCCGTATGTCGCACAGTGGTTGGGTAATCGATGTCATTGACCCATTGCCCAATCTTGTAGATGATCTTCTGGACAAAATACTTGGAAAAATCTTGGTGCGATCAATATTTATTGTAACCAAAGCGATCCCCAAAAGCCTTGTCAGCAACTGTTGGTTTTGAGTGTTGCTGGCACATTTAGAGCTCGATTCCCAAGCTTATAAGGTACTGAGAGTGTTGGATTTCTTAAAGTTGAGAAATGGTGTTCCTGGTGTCACCTGAATCACCGTAGAACAACTTCCGACTTGTCGTCGCTATTTGACATTTACTTAATTTAGATACATTTAGATTTATCGTAAGTGGGCCATTGTGACACCTTCACTACGACCGAAGGTCTATTGTGGCTCACATCTAGTCGTGCTACATTAACCCCATCGGGTCACCCTCTTTGAGGAAGCTAACCATCTTGACTATTGGTAATTGGTAATATATCCAAGTTCTCCGGTGTGACGGTGTGAGGAAGTCTCTCCCGATGGTTTGTAATCTAGTTCTTCCCAAAGCGGGACATGCACTCGCATATATAGGTTGTGTTTTGCTGTTTCGTCATCTTTCAAGCACAGGCGGCACTCAGCGCTGTTCGCTAAACCCATACTGTGCAGATGATGGTTCAGCTTGCAGTGCCCAGTATTATAGGCCTATTAGGCATATAATACTCGAAATATGACTCGAAATCCAAATCAGAGTTACTTCGTTGCTCTTTGCTAGAGCATTCAAGGTTAGTTGTTGATAGTTCCAGATCAAGTTAAACTTGCAGTGGCTGGAGGCTGGAGCTAAGGGCTTGTAAAACCGCTTGGCTCTCTGAAATAACAGATACTTAGGTACACACACGAAGGGTGTCCAGCAGATTTGATCCTGTGATTCTACCTGATTTAACACAAATGCGTGACAAAGTAAAGAGTTCTTTGGTGCACCTGAAGCAGAAATCTGTTGGAATTGTTTGACTAAAGTCTCATCTCGAATCAAGTTTTTTTTTTATCTCAGACGAGTTCAACTTGCAGCGATTCAAGACAGAAGCTTCCGTATATTATATTCCTTCTAGGGAAATGATGTTTACGAAAATCTTTAAAAAAAGTTTGCAATGCAAATGCTCATAGATGGCGGTGACCCACACACCTCACACACTTGTAAGGAAAATCCAATTGTTCCAAGTTTTTGTAACAAACGTTTATTTGTGCCGTTGGTGCGTTTTATCGACCTTTTTTGCAGATAGATAGATACCATATTTTGCATACCATCACATTGGTGAATTAGTCATTTCGATCCATTTTGTGATGTATGAAAAGCAATGTCAAGCCTTACTGGTTATTTATGTCAAGAAATGACAGCATCTTTTAAAATATAACAGAACTATCGACCCTATATTGAAAAACCCCATTGATTGAGCAAACTGTACAGGAGATGTTTACGTTTACCTCCTAAATAATATCGAATTCTGTGGTTTCAGATTTTGACGATTACAATAGCGGCAATAACTCGAACAGTTCCGTAATCGCATAATAAGAGTCTTGCAGAAATAATGATCGTGATCTAATAGAATAGCAAAATAATAAATGCAGCGGGGAAAATTATACGCCGAAACGAGGTAGATAGTGTGTTTATTTTGAGCTTGGATGATCCGTATAGAATTTCTGTTTCCTTTTCCTACATTGTATAAACTTCAGCAGCACGGTGGTTATAGGTATGCATTGAGAAAGATCGTCTACCTGAGAACCGGTGTAAAATTATATCGTAGCAGCTGTATTATCTTTCAAACAGAATGGCCATTATTTCCCTTTTATTCTAAAGAATATGCTGTTTTGTCGTCAACGCAGGAGTGCTATATTTCGCATATAAATAAAATGCCGAGAATGGGAGAAATCTAAAGGAAAATATTTTTACAATTATTTTTTTCAAGCATCTTTTAAAGACATCAAGCTTTTTCAATTTCTAACAGTTCATATTTAAAATATTCCTGTCTTACCTTGGAAATGAAATGCTGTCTTGGATCCGGCGACGATAACAGAAAATTTGTTTAAAATAATTATTTCCTTCCTAAAAGATTCTTTACATTATGATGATCAGTTCATAGGAAAAATTTTAAATGATACCTATGTCTACCTAATCATTTGATCCAAAGAAGAGAACTATAGAAGATTCCTCGATATTTAATAAAAGAGCTTAGTGAAGTTGGCACTCCTAAGGCGAATATTTATAAAATTTAAACGACATTCGTTTGTCCATGCTTTGTCCACGTTTGGCCACCCCTCAAAAAAAATTCGACAAAATTTAAAAAGAATGCACCAACATTTGAACATATAATTTCAAACGGCATTTTCCTTTACCCCCCCCCCCTCCCCTCAGAGAGACGTTATGACCAAATTAGAAAAAAAAATAGGTACAGCAGCACGCCAGCACGTAATGCGATTTTTTATAAAATTCCAACGGCTACGATTTGTCCACGTTTGACCACCCGAAATTTTAGTTTGTCCCAAATTCGCATTTGGTGCGCTGTTGTTAATTTCTGTAGGTAATTTGCTAGTAACTTTTTTTTGGAGAGTGAATGCGGTTTGAATTTTATAAAAATTTGCACGTAGGGGTGCCAACTTCACTAAGCTTACTAAAAGACATTGGACTGTTTCCTTCGAGGACTTTTATTGAAGATATGGGTTAGTCTTCGTGCATTTTTTTTTTTTTTTGTTCCTGAGAGATTGGTTCGCAGACTATTTTAAATATGTAGAAATTTTTTCAGGAACTATAAAAATAACGACAAAAATGTAGATGAAAATGTAGAGAGGAGATCTGATAATTGCATATTTTTTTATGAGTGTTATATAAATGTCACCCTGCATATTTATACATGGTGAGTTTTTTTCAATGTTTAGTGCAGGGATTTCGTAAACTACTGCAGTTAGAAGAACGGTTTTTTTGACCTTAATTCGAAACACCTTTTGTTTTTTGTTTTTTTGAAAATCTCCATGGGTCCCTAGATATTTAACGTAAAGTAGATTCCGCGAATTTCTTTATACTGAGATAGCAGTCTTATGGGATTAGAGAAAAATCGTAATTTTTAGATGCTTTTATAGTCAATAAAACGGCATGGTAGTTTTTTTGATTTGTAGTGTCATTTTAAAGTTACAACATAAACTTGTGTTTTTTAAATGTATAAACCGTCATAACTTCTATGCAAGGTGTCCAGTAAGTACCTCCTAATCTCTCGGGAGCATACAGGGGAGGTCAAAATAAACCTAGTCTGTCATAAAAAAAACATTCCTAAAGTGTCCCTAAACGGAGATACAGAGCCCCAAAATGGTACCCTAAGATTTACTTTTTTGGCTCTAATTTAAAAACTTAAAAAAAACATCGAGAGTTATATCGTTGTATTTAGAAAAAAAAGACATATTGAATGATGTCATAGCCAACTATGACTTACATTTAAAAAAACACAAGTTTACGTTATAGCTCGAAAATGACACAACAAAAAAAATGTAACGCTGTTTTATTGGTTATAAAAACGTTTTCCTTTACGATTTTTCTCTAATCCCAATAATAAAGACTGCTATCTCAGTATAAAAAATTCTAGAAATTCAGTTTATGTCTAGAAACCCATGAAAATTTTCAAAAAAACAAAAGCTGTTTCGAATTAAGCTCATAAAACTGCACTACTTTCCCCATTTAACCGTTCCTCTAACTGCCAGTAATTTATCACGTATGCAATTATTGATAAATAGTAACATGTGTAGTCCGTGTTAAAAACGTGCCAAGTATCTGTTTTGAAAAAAAAAAATTTGCTGCGTTTTGGTTTTGTACCTATGTCTGTGAAGTTTTCCGTTCGGACTGCAGAATTCTCCCGCTGTAGCTGGCTCCGCTCACTTATTCTCTCGTTCACTCTCACGTTCTTACTACGCCTGTAACTGGCTTCGCCCACGCGCCTCTGATCTTTTGCTGAGACAGACAATAAAGCGAGTTAGTATTACATTGTCGTCCAATTTATTGAACATTATTATTAATGTTTCAAGTCTCATGCTCTCCAGGAAGTTATATTAAAATTGTTGCTAGATTCATGCCGACAGACCAACAAAAGTGAGTTAAAAAAAAGCAAAGGATGAGAAAGCAGGAAGGTGATGACGTTATTATATACTGAGGAATCCAGAGAACGATTACGATAGAAAGAAAAGAAACCAAAACAAAATTTAAAAAAACTTGAAGCGAACGCAAATGAAACTAAAAAAGAATCTGAGGGAATGAATGGATGCGTGATTATAGTAATTACAGAAAAAAAAAAAACAGTAGATACATTTCATAGTCGATACTTGTGCATTGGAGACCTGCCAGAATTAATTCCGTTTTAACGCAAATTCAATCTTGATTAGGAAAAAGACACTAGTGAAAAAGTGTTTCATTAATGAAAAGAGATTCTTTTTTTAGTACGCCATAAAAATGTACCGCGTATATAGGAGACGTCTCCAATTGGAATAATACAAAGAAATTCCTGATAACAATGTACAAACTTATAGATAAGGTATAAGGAAGGAATCCCTTCGAAATAGAAGTAAATCTTGAGGAATTAATATGTCGATGGCAGAGATCAGGTAGGCTTTTTGTCCCGGTGTATATTCCCCTGGTTGCCTGTTTCAATTACATAAATTAACTCTGGAAATGTTCCTGTTCGGGCACTTAGACAATCCTGTCGCTGACTGTTATTTACTCGAATTCTGCAGTTAGGAAACTTCGCCAATAAAAGCTTTCAGCCACAATGCCTGGAACGAAACAAATGAAATTTCTCAAATTACAAGGATTTGCCCTGTACATCCGCTTTGATCTGTCATCCGTATCAGACGGGGGAATTCGCCAAAGAAAAGGAAAAAATGCCGATTTCCACTATTTAAGGGAACGTGATCGATATTTCTATACGTCATGAAGGTAGCGTTGAAATTTTACATTGTTTCCGGTTTAATATCTGAATGAATAGACAAGAAAAAATTATGATTTTTTTTACCTCTGCTTGAAAATGTAATTTTGTTATTTTTTTCAATAACACGGAAAAGGTATTTGGAGTAAGGGTTGAAATTAAAAACATCCATAAAAAATTCTACACAGGAAAGATTTGAATGAAGATTTTGATTAACAATTTCCTTCTGAAAGGACCCGCGAAATTCTCACCTAGTGAGAATATTGAAATTTGAAACGAGGTCGACTTGTACGTTAACAAATATATCTTATAGGAAGTAAAATAAAATTTAGGTATAACCGTAAAATGCAATTATTATTATATGAAGGGAATCTCTTTAAAAAAATGTACACTAAGTCACTGAACCAAAATTGTAGGAAATTTCCCGCTCTACAACTTTTGTCCAATGGTATAAGTATAGACCGCAAAGTAGTTATGTAAAAATATTTTAGCGCCCTCCAGTGGCGAAAACTCCAGTTGTAAAAAAGGTATGAAACAGGCAGTGTTGGAAATTTTCCGCTCTTCAACATTAGACCTTTGCATATTCACCCAAACCGACAATACATATGATATACACAATATGTACACCCAAAATATAAATTTCATTAAATCACGAAAAACGGCAAGAATCACTGTATACTTTGTTCGATGGATCTTTGCGTGCCGATATAACTGTCAATAATTGAATGAAACAAAATCAACTTGAAATTTCTTCATAAGTACTGCTCAGATACAGATTTGCTTTATGAGCATACAGATCTCAGTAGCCGGCTTTAGAATGCCTTCTTGGAATTCTCCGCCATCAAATTTTGTATTACCTGTATGTAGGTAACTATCATCTGTAACTATGAGATACAGAAAAATGAACCGCGCACCCTAGAGGTTTTTTTTGTGACAACGTCAATTGTGAAAACTAAGATAAGCTATCATCTTTTGTTTCAGAGTTATTTGCAAAATTTTATTTTTCGATTTTTCGTTTTTCCATTGTCTCTCATTTACTGATAGAATTAGAAGGAATTAATTTACACAATATCTTGAGACACTTTTTTAAAAGGGATGCAGTGGCGTAGCATTTTTATATATTTTTTTTATATTCGATCTATAACATAAAGTTGTATTTTTTGAAATGAAAGTCATGTTTGGCTTTGACATCATTAGAGAGACAATTTTTTCCTATTACAATGATTTATTCATTTACATTACTTTTATGAAAAGAATTTCAATTATCTTTATTTTTTTAATAGCCAATTTTAGTTTTCATCATTGAAGTTTTCTAAAAAAAAAGATCGATGATACGAGGTACCCTTTTTTGTATCACTCATATTTATGGAGATTACCTATTAAAACATCTAAATTAAGTCACCCTTGACGTTTGTGTATTGTTGGTCGCGTAATAAGTAGGTAACGTCGTGTTTCAAATTTACGCAATTCTTTTTAACTATGTGGTGAAAATTAAGAGCTAAAAATTTAACCTATAATTGAAAAATTCTCTTACGTCTATGAGACCGCAGACGGTTGCCAGACAACGGTCTTTGGTAGTAGGTAAGCTATACGCTGACATTTACATGTTCTGCCTTTGTTATCTGTTCTAAATTTCATTGCTATTCAAACATTTTTTTGCCGATTCTAAGAAAAATTGGAAACATTGTGCTCCTTAACTTTGCTGTTAAATTTAATTTTTTTCTTCCTGTTAAACTTTTTAAAAATTATTTTCTTATTCCTTATTTTATTATTATACGCTATTATATTTCATAGGTAACACGCTCAATATAGTGTGCTTAAAAATTTTTGCAAAAAAATTTCAGTTTTTTGACGATACCTACCTTGTGTGTGTCAGGAACCGTGTGAGATACAGAAGTCGGCTTTTTTGCTTATCCATTTTTCATTATACGCAGGTGTAATTTTTGAGTAAACGATAGGTACATCAGAGCCCCTATTATCTAGTTTTCGGGCGCTACTTCTTTTTTTTTTTCGTCCTAAAATGCCACATTTCACGAAAACTTTTCACGTTAGAGATTTAGACCGAGGCCATCTTTTTTTACGTATAGAAAACATAAAAAATAGCGGTTTAAAAGAGCTTTCCGAATGCCAATTTTCGCAATGTCGTAGAAGTTAGGACAATAAAATTTTACGCAACTCTGAAATTACCCAGCTATAGGGAAGGAAAAAATAATTAATGCTCAAAAATTAAATATTATGTAATACTTACTATAATATGTATTAATGATAAGATGTGTATGTACAGAAGCTGCAATCTGTTGTATATCTCAAATGGTTCCTGAGATATCGTCAAAAAACTGTTTTTTTTTTTTACACCGTATCCCGAAAACGGTGCGTTTGGGGACAAAAATGTTAATGGAAACTGTTTTCCACTGAATGCACTAAGGTATCACACCTTACATTTTCCGATTCATGTTTTGATACATCCTGTATATAAAATCACAAACTAATAATAATAATTGTGACTATAACAACTACTAAAGGGAGTTCTTTCATATAGAATATACAATTGGAAAATTTCCATTGTTTCATATTAAATGCAACCATTAAATCTAACCAGTCGTAACGAATCCGGAACGACATATGACACACGACATACACTTCCATAGTTTTCGGTTAGTACGTTGTAATTATCATTGCAACTTTGTCTGGCTCGTAGATATTAAATCGTATAATTTCCAGGCATTCGTGCAGTAAATCTTTCTAAAGTGCAGCAAAATGGAGCGGCCCCATAACGATACGAAGTATTTAAGGGCACTTTAAAACTAAAATACAGCAGAACTTTGGAACGTTTAGAACAGATAAATCACCGTTAATGATTATAGGTATTACTATTACCAGCGCCAGCGATCACGTGATTGAATGCATAATTTCAGATACACACATAGATGGCCTATCCTACGACACATCTTTATTAGAGATGATTTGTCGTTACTTTTCTGCTAACGTTTTATTATCAATATCTCCAAGACAGGAATACATACATACAGGAATTAGTAAAACTGAATAACGAACTCCAAAACATAAGCGTAACTGTTAGAAATAATCCTTTTGGAAGTAAAAATGCAAGCGCACGGTTGCTCCACGAGAATAGATGGTAATCCCTGTTCTTCTTATCATTTAGCGACATAAATTCTTTGAAGTTAAATAAGTTTCTGTCAGTTGAGGAACTATTTTGGGCAAGACACAGCAGGATCACAGTTGTTTGTTTTGTATGGATCCATCTAAATCAAAATCCTATTTTTGCGCTTCCGTATGCGAACTGACCATTTTGCAGGATAAGACTGCAAACTCATTTTGCGGACTAAACTTGATAGTGGCCGCCGGGCCGCCAATGACCTTTTGCGACCGTTACTCTTTACGATGGGCCTTAAGGGGATTTTACGTAAAGAAGTTGCTATATAAATTTGAATTATTATTCAAAATTGGAAAAAAAATTCGTGTTGAAGTAAAAAGTGATACGGGGGACTCGCTCCGCTGACGTCATCATATCTAAACCTTTGCAGCTTTAAATTAGATAAATTTTTCGAACTTCTTGGCTTCCTCAAGAATAATTTATTATTGTCTCATGCCTCGGACGCGGCCTCGGTGACAAAAAAACCTATACAAAAAAATCCTTTGTACAGGTACCTACAATTTAAACTATACCACTTACTTGTTTGTTTACCGTTTCCAAGTCATGATTCAAATGTTTCAATGTGCTAATTTTTTCAAAATTTATCAGTGGTTCTTTGCTCTATACAAGATTGCTTCAGTTATATGGATATGAGCAAAGAATTAACCAGAAAATTGTTTTTGAACATCCAAGGTAGAAATCACCATAGAAACTCTCAAGTCCTGTTCAACGAATGTTTCAATATTCACCGGGGCTGTTATGGCGTACCTACTGATAAGTCCTAAGTCTTCATACTTCACGTAACAGGCTTTGATCTTTGACCAGTCTTCGATGCAGTTGAGCTAACGGCATACACATTTTATGTATCCTTGTTTCTTTACGCCGAGACGTTCTCGCCAGTGGTGTGAAAATTAAAATGAAAGTTTTAAGTATGTAGTACGTCAAATACGTCATATTAACTTAACTTATCTTCAGTTAAATAATAATAAAGCAACAAATGTTTAAAAATATCTAAATTTAAGCGAACTGAATTCAAAATATCCAATTACCTATGCGTTAGACAGATTGGTGAAAAAACGAGGGGAGGGGTGGAGTTGGTTGAAATTTTGTTAAAACTAATTGATGATGACACTCCAATTTACAGCATCAACAATATAAAAGAATATCAATGCTCAGACAAAGGAGTGACTTGAGAACTCGTTTATTGAGTAAAAGGCATTCTTGAGAAAGATGTCCTTCAATTTTTTCCCAAACGCTATTGTCCCCGCCAGTAGTTTAACATGACCGGGCAATTTGTTAAAAAATGTCAATCCAGAGTAGAAAACTTTTTTTTCAAATCTCACTGTGTGATGACTTGGTGGTCTAAGCCGCTGTGCATGTCGCGTGTTGTATTTGTGATACTGTGAATTCACCTCGTACAGTTCCATGTGTCTCTCAACAAAAATCAAACACCTATACACGTAAACAGAAAAACACGTCATAATGCGTATTGCGTAGTCTCTTAAGTAAGTGATTCTTGCAATGATCAAGTTTGCCTACTCTTTCGATATTGCACAATGTAAAACTCTCATTTTATATGAGCCCTTCTAAGGGGAAAAATAAAAATTTATTTGCTAATCCAACATTTAAAAAAATCCAGTGTCTCGGATAAGAAAAAGAAGGAGCTCAAAAAGAAAGGAAATTACGACAAGTTTTTACTATTAGGTACAGTAACCACCATAATTTTACTACGAGTATACTTTCTGCATAAGAAACGAATGAGTACGCAAAAAATTTACGTTCGTGCCGTTTTTGATATAGGAATTATTGCCCGATAAGGAAATTCAAAATTTAATTGTAAATTTAAAGCAAAATTGTCATATTTGTGGCAGAGAAAATCCTCATGTCATTCTTCAAAAACAAAATAAATGCATCTTCGAAAAATCACCGTTCCGTGTGGTTTGCGAGCCGAAGGATTGATTAGACCCTACTAAATGGTAAACGTACACCTATACTACAGTATGCTATTGCACGTAAGGACACTGCAATGTATTGTAATAATATGTCCATGAAACGCTATACTATACTGCGCAACCGCACCTTTCTTGCTTCAAATAAGCTAATGTCACGAGACGCTTGTTCTTATCTTTGTCTCGCATGTGACGTCAATGCGCGCGGCGTACGAGATTCGGTGCTAATAGTGGTGACATATCGTGTATCGTTATCATCGTTACCATGACTTGGTAACAAACTTCTTGGGTGCTGAAATTGAAGAGGTTGATGTTGAAAACGTCTACTTTAAACAACAAGAACACTCGCTTTTTTGGCGCCTTGGTTTCTGAGCGCATTATATCTGCCAGGGGAGGGAGGGCACTAATTAACCACTAAGGGCGTGCGATTTCACATCCTTATTAGACTTCTTTCTTTTGGGCTAAGTGAAGGAAGTGTATAATAATCCACAGATCATTCTTGAACTGAAGGAGAATATCTGAGGAGTTATTACGGATAAATAATGTACATCAATATTTGCTGAAATGCAAAACGGTGTTTCATTAATACTCTAAAGTTTCATTAATACAAAAATATCGTAGGGAAATAATTCAAACAATTAACCATGCCATATAAAATAATTATAATAATAATAATTCTAATTATTATTCGTTATCATTAATTTATTTCATAGTGATGGAAGCCTTCAAAACAGGCCTCTTTATATCAAAAACAAAAACAAAGCCACACCACTGATGGCCTCGCTTATGTAAGCCCCAATGTTCAATGTCCGTTAGGATTGGGGAACGCCATTTCAATACATTTTTCATGCATACATTTTTCATCCGGACAGGAAAGGCAATTATTGTTGTATGATCAGTGTCGTTTATGCGGGTGGCAATTAAAATATATTGGAAATTATGTACAATCGGCACCTGAAAACCGACAGTAAGCTCACAATAGGGACCTAGCACTCTGTTGCGAATTTTAAATATACATATATATTTTTTTGTATGAACAGGTGCGCACTGGTGAATACCAGAACCCTTTCTGATTATACTTACTCCAAGAGAGGGTTATTCAACAAGGATCTTAAACAGTTTTATTATAATACTACATCGAATATTTGTGTCTGCGTTTTTGAGGACGCTGTACGTTAGAAGTGTACAATTTGCGATTTTAATTAATCAAATATTTCACAATAATTGGCACGTCAGTTCTACACGGTGAGTTAGTTCTTTGTAGCAGGACTTCACCAGGGAATAAAAGTTCCCATAAACATATGTCCGGAAAAGCTTATTCGAAAAAAGGTACAGGGCGTTGAAAACAAATGTTTTTTTCTTCAGTTTTCGCCGCGTAGTTTTGCCATTTATCAATGGTTTAATTTTGTACCATACGAGGTTACTTATTATAATTTAGAGCACACAAAACGAAAAACAAGGGTGAAAAAATTCATCAGTGGCGTAGATACAGGGTACATGTCTTGTTTTTTCGACCCAACGATTTCTACTCCCATAAACTTACAAGAACTTACTTATCGGCGTTGAATTTCCTGGAGTTTTCTTACAAGAAAATGTATACTTATAAACTTATAAATACGAAATTCCCCATATTTTTTAAGTAAATTCGCCATAAAATCCGAATCTGTAATAAAAAATATGAGTTCTTGTATAAAACTTTACAAGTTACCAACCCCCCCCCCTCAAAAAGTGGTGAATGAAAAACTGTCTAAAATATCGTAGAGTAGGGAGACCCCCGTACTTACTACAAAATTTCATTCAGAATATTTTAATCCTTTTTCGAGATATCTCATTTTAACCCTTCAAAGAACTCACCTGTAGAGGCTCTAATATCGTTTTAAAAAAACAATATTTTAATAATAATTTAATTCAAAAAATAAACGAAAAATATACTGTGTAGTATCAAAATACTCATTGGCACTTTTGTCATATTTTTTTGGAACTATTTTTTGTTAAGTTAATAAATATAAGAGATCGTCAACTAAATACATACCTACAGGAAAAACTGAAAACTCAAGATTTTTATTTTAAGCATACTGGGTTTAACATCTGGGACATACATCTTTTATACAGGGTGTTTGGTAACTGGACAGCCAGAATCGAATGTATTAAATTGTATTTTAAACATACAAGAAGGAATAAAAAAATTTTACATTTTAGGAAATATTTGTTAAACGCGGCCTGATCTTGAAAAAAGGTTATTCTCTCTTTTATGCTTGAAATTGGATTTTTATACATACTTGAATTTAGATTTTGGCTGTCCAGGTACTGAAAAAATCACATTTTCACAACAGTCTTAGTTTTACATTTTTGAAAATATTTCCTAAACGCGGCCTGATCTTGAAAAAACTTTTTCTTTTTTTTTGCGTTTAAAATACGATTTTCTACATGACGTTCGATTTTGGCTGTCCAGTTACCAAACACCCGCCTGTGTCAGGTTTACATTTAAGTCGATAGTATTCATTCGACATGTAAAAAAAATTAAAAAATAACCCGCGCCGGATTCTAGTGTTTTCACTGTTTTCATAGTCAACCTTTGTTTTTCTTTTATGGATAGGTGTTTTATAACAGGACTGCAGTAGGTACTTGGTCAGTTTTTTTTTTTTTTTGTTTACATAGGTAAATTATTGTGTACAGAGAAAATAATTGTTTCACGAGTAATCCTGTTTTAATCGTGACTAAGTACCTACGTTTAGTTTTTTTTTTTACCAAACTCTGCTGTACCTACTGTCATTTTCCTAAGTAGAATTTGTTTTGAAAAAAAACGTCTCGGAGCGTAGAAAATGAAAATCTTGCAAACTTTAATTTTATTAATACTTACTTCTTGATTAATTAATAAATTTTTGCGAAAATGGAAAATCTTGCAGATTGGTTTTATTTCAAAAAGGAGAAAAGAGTTGTTGGACCACCTCCCCCAACTTGTTTTCCAGAAAGAGAAGGTTGGACAAAAAAATTCAGGCTGCTTTTGCTGCGGTCATCAAGGAGGAAATCCACCGGCCGTATCTCGGGGAGCTCAATGATAATCGATTACATCTCTTTCTCTGTCATAAGCCTCTTTTATTTTTTTGTCTGATGAGAGTTACAACAAGGAGGGTTGTGGAGTTTCCCTCTCTGAACCTGTTCTGGAACCAATAACTGAGATCCCCATCCCATTGTGTTTCTTTCTTTCCCTCAACGCAACGGCAGCGGGGATGGGAAAAATAGAAAGAAAAAAATTGACCGGGAAGGAAAAGGGCAACCCCAAAGTCAACCACCCACGAAGAATATTATTTGCTACGCTGACATGTCCGAGATAACTTCAAAAAAATTAAATCAAAAAAACAATAAAAGTACTTTTGAAAATTTTTCTTGATAATATTGAGGTTAATTAAAAATGACCTATACAAAAAAATTTCTTGACTTTTGTAGAGTTTTGGATTATGTACTTGCATGTTGCAGGATCTGCAATTTTTGTAGTGGATACATTTTTTTATGACACCAGTTTCACTCTTTTTGAACCCCTCAAATCAACCCCAACTCCCCTGCTCACCCTGCTCACGCATTTCCATAAAAAATAAATCCGTCTAGATGAGGTACATATTTCTGTCGATCTATATCTGCTCTAAGAAATAATAACAAAAGTATTGAAAGCCGGTCTCTCCGTGTCATTTCAAAACAGGGAAGAATTAATAATTAATTCCTCCCATCGACACAAATCACATGAGTCTGAAGACAAAGACAGCACTGTTTCGCCTTTATTAAGTCTCTTAGTTTGCTATCAGACATTTAGACATCAGAACAGGTGTGATTAACATTGTATCTATAGGTCATGGCACACCTTTCATAATGACTGCTATATCACACTGACGAGCTATAATAAAGGCGAAACAGTGTTGTTTTTGCTTTCAGACTCATTAGATTTGAGCAAATATAAACGTAACAGTTAATTCCTAATTTCTCTAAATTTCTCTAAGAATCACTTTTTTTTTCATAAATTTAGTTTCGCATCTATGACTAAAGTCTTGGCTATCTAAATAATCGTAAGTTATATAAAATTAATAGATAGATAGCTAACTATGAATGCAGTTTTCAAAGATCGAAATCTTTTTTATCAATTACGAAATCATTTAGTTTCTTATAATAATATTATCTAGTTTTCCGATACCAACAAAATATTATTTCAGTAAGAACCGTTCACAGTTGGGGTTGCGTTTCATTTTATCTGAAGTTTTGATATTTTCCTCGGCATCAGTTTTATGTTAATTTTGTATAAGCGAAAATTTCGCCAAGTCATTTAAAACTTGTTTACTTTCCCCATTTGAAATTGGTTACTGTTTATTCACTTCTGTTTCAAGTCAATAAGCACGTTCAGTACACGAATCGTTTTTTAAGGGTAAACTTGTTCCTCCACTAAGCAGTTGCTTTAATGTTTCCTCCATTAACATAAAAAATCAAAAATGGAAAAACTTGCTCGAGAGTTTCACGACGTTCACGATCCGGGCATAATTTTTCTCTTTAAAAAATACGAGCAGGTTTATATAACTTTTATAAATCATTTAAA
This sequence comes from Malachius bipustulatus, assembly GCA_910589415.1. NCBI lineage: Eukaryota > Metazoa > Arthropoda > Insecta > Coleoptera > Melyridae > Malachius > Malachius bipustulatus. The sequence goes on from OU342632.1 coordinate 8,509,767, forward strand.
AATACGTCTTTTATAGATGTTTTAGGAGGAAACTTCAAGAAAATTTTAAATGGATTGCTGCTTATAAATACAAGATGATTCTAAAATGGCGGATAAGCTTAGCCTAAAGTATCTTGCAGGGGACCATTAGTGTATCGTAGTAAAACTAATAAGATTTTCTATTCGCGAGATAGACTGAATAAAGTTCCCCCCAACTTCTTAATTCTTATAAATTTTGAAACACAGATAAAGTACTTTTTATAAACACAAATGATAAATAACGAAGCTACGTTTTTTTTTTAAACAAATTTTGCGGATTTGGTAATAAAACGAGCTAGGAAATATCTTCATAATAACCATTCCGATAGTTTTAAGGTCGATTCGAAGAAAATTGGTAAATTGTACCAGGGGCCATTGTAGATTTCGACGACAACGTTCCTTGCTGATAACGTTTCCCAAATAGATATAGGTACTTATGGACTTTTTTGATTTTCGTGCTTCTCTTCATTAGTCCTCCCAGAAAAGATATAAAGTAGCCGCAGCTGCAGGTTTGCGAGGTCTCTAACGAGCAACAAGTAGATGAGAGAGGACAAGATGCCATATCCTCCTATCAATTGTTACTGTTACTGAGATATTCTACTATGTTGGTTCTAATGCCCATGTCTGGGTCCTCCATTTATTTAGAGAAAATTTCTTCAGAATAATAAAGTTGGAGGAGAGGGGCTTTATGCCGATATCTATCAAAGGCTTCTCCTAGCCATGACGGTACAAACTTGCACGTTTCTGAAGCTGCAGTTTTTGTAGAACGTGTTTCGTTTGGAGAATGGATAACCTTCAAAAAGACTTTTTAAAGATGTGATAATTATTGTGATATGACCTGTTAGGTTCGTTCTGTAGTCTTCGTAGCACTTGGTAGCTGGGTTCCTTTGGCAGGATAGCAAAAGTCGAGAGCATCCACTCATTGAAAATGAAAATAATGCCCGACTCGTACTGGTAGATGACATTTAATAGTGGTGCTAATTCGCCCAGGCTAATCTCCAAGAAAAGAAAGAATCCTCTTGAGATTCTGGAAAACCCGACCCGCTTGACCTTCCATGCTTGGACCTCTGAACGTCCTTGCAATCCAATTTCTATAGAATCGAGGACCTCGAATCGAAATGGTAATTTCCGATAGATTATTCTCAATATAAAGTCATGACCAGGAGTTTGTCTTCTCCACTTTGAGCTCACTTTTTATTGCACTTGCGATTCTCTGTTTTCATTTCTGAAAGTAATTATTATTAATAAGTAACTTTTTTTCCTTCTAAAGGTTGTCTGTCACTTTCTTTCTGATCTGATCTTTACCAAAGTATTTTTGCGGCACTTATACTTCTTTTCTGATCTCCTATGAAATTGGTCATAAATAATTTCAATTCCGATTTTTTGGTTCCTTTTTTGTTGCACTTCTCAAGCATACGGGAAGGAGAGCGTCACCTTAGCGTTTTTCTTCTACCTACCTATATACTGTATCTAGCTATCTACTTTTTTTATCTGACATGCGGGTAGAATCCCTGAGGTATTTTTTATTAGATTACAAACATTTTTCCGTTTTGAGCTGTAAATTATGTACCGGCATTGGTATGACGAATAGTTTATGGTGGTCGAAGTTATTTTCCTTTAGATTGCAATAGAAAAATGGACATCCTATAGACCTGGTGGAGCAATCTCAATTTGTTGTTCTTTTTATAAGTGGTCAACTCTTCCTTATCTTGCTGTATTTTGTAGCTCATCAATTTCTTTCAATAGCTAACCGGCTTCTAATTTCGGTTTCATTTTCACAGCTGTCAGTGTTGTCAATTTTACATTATAGATGAGGTAGGCAAAAATGTTACCTGATGGTGTACCCATAATATTCTTACAACCATTGATGATGTGGGGTCAGAAGTGGGATTAGAATCCACGCAGCAACAACCCCATGTTTTATAGACTAGTGCCTTCACTACCGATTGCGCGTCACTAGGTACTGACTGCGTTGTTATAGAATTTCTCGTTAATCCATGTAAGAAGCACGTTTCAATGCGTAATAATATTAATATTCTGTCACTGAGGTTTATCTTTTTGTGGGAATCTTAACAATTGTTGAAGCTACCTTGTTTCATGATAAAATAATATAAAACCAAAATGTACAAAGCTATTGTATTTTCATTACGAAATACAGGGTGAGGCGCGAAAACTTAGGGCATTCATAAATGACGAGCCCAACTGAAAAATATTTATAAAAAGTTCTCTAAAAAGTTCTCGCCCCTCACCCTGTATACGTCAGAAGCTAGCACTGCACTTTTATTAAAATAGGCTTTCTCAGAAAATCATTTCTAATCAGCAACTCTTTACCAATATGACTTAATTTAGAGGACTCAATTTTTGACTATATTTGGGACTCCAGTTTTTAAGGTGATACATACTTTTTTTTGACTGTGTGTAGAATTCGTCATGACCAGCTTCTTCAAATAACTTTCCTTTAAAAAAGTCAAAGATAAACAAGATAAAGGGCCGGTTGTTCAAACGTAAATTAAAAATTTTGATATAATTACTGATTTAGAAACCTTACTTTGCGGCCGTCGTCAAAGGCAACGGTCATTTAAATGCCGTTACCCTTGATGATGACCGCCAAGTGAATTGCATGTGTATTAATGTTTAATTATATGAAATTACAGAGAGACAGAAAGTGACAAAGCCAGATTCAAACCGGGGACCTTAATGTATGGAACCCCGACTCTAACCAAGTGGTCTACATAATAATTATTTTATTTTTACAGTTTAAAGCGAGAAAAATATAAAAGGTAATGTTATGTTAGAACTGCATTGATGTGATAACTGACAAACTGATGACGTCACAGAAGTCTAGGTCACTCCAGAATAAGCCCTAATGTGTTACTGAATGGGGATAGGCGGTAGGTGGTATAGTTTATACCCCTTCGAGGTCTTTCACGAGAACATTCTCATTTCCGTCTTCCTGAATTTATTCAACATAAACAGCACGTCCTGTATAGAAAAATCTAAATATCACTTTTCTGAGATCTATGTGACCAGAATATCAGGTAATTGGGACGTAGTAATAGTATATGACGTAGTAGCATTTTCCAACGATCTGAATCGCCAACCTTTGTCAGTAGACGTGTATACAGGGTGTCCCAATATTCCATGGACATGGAGCAACCACAGATTACTGAGGTAAAAAAAAGTCGCTCGGACCAAACTTATCTCTATACCAAAGTGCTTCGTTTGTCCGTTAGAGGGCTTCAAAGTCTTTTGAAAATTTTAGTTTTTTTGAAATAGCTCAAAGTTGGCTGATTCCAATTCGATGAAATTTGGTAGGTCAATTTCTTATTAAAAGTACTAACTTCTGATGTACATGATAATTTGACGGAAACCCGGGAAGGGGTGAAACTACCCCTACCCTCCATTAAAATCGATCGTAATTGTTGATAGGGTAGCAGGGACGCTGTTCATGTTTTTTTGTTTGAAAGATACATCGTTTTAGCCCATTTTTGGTCTCCTACAAAAATCTGTATCTCTCCGAGGTGCCATGTGATAAAACAAATTAGTCGATGACACCTAACCAAAATTTTATTTCATTCTTTTAATTTGAAATCAAATTTTCAATTGTCAGGTGATTAGGGGCCGGTTGCACAAACGTAAATTAAGCATTTTGAGATAATTACTGATTTTAAAGTGCCCTGTATTATGAGAATATTGGTCTAATATTGCTGAACATAAGTTTTACTCCCTTTAAGAAGAGTTAATTACTGATAAAAAATTAAAAATCATTAAATATATTCACCATATTTTCAAAATTTACAATTTAAAATCATTAATTATCTCAAAATTTTTAATTTGTGTTTGTGCAACCGGCCCCTATCTCATAAAAGATGTTTAGTATGGTTCGGTTTTTTTTTCAGGTGTTTGCAAACGGTTTTTTTTAAACGCATAAACAGTTTGCAAAACGACGAGGTTCGAAGAAAAGCCTAATCATTTTTTTGCGCATAATGGAACTTTCTAGGGTCCAAACCGGCGCCCACATCGAGCACCTTTTATGAGATTAGATAAAATAATCACCTGATAATTGAAAATTTGATTTCAAATTAAAAGAATGAAATAAAAATTTAGTTATCATCGACTAATTTATTTTATCACATAGCACCTCGGAAAGATACAGATTTTTTTATGTAACCAAAAATGGGCTAAAACGATGTATCTTTCAAACAAAAAAACAGGAACAGCGTTCCTGCTACCCTATCAACAATTACGATCGATTTTAATGGAGGGTAGGGGTAGTTTCACCCCTTCCCGGGTTTCCGTCAAATTATCATGTACATCAGAAGTTAGTACTTTTAATAAGAAATTGACCTACCAAATTTCATCGAATTGGAATCAGCCGACTTTGAGCTATTTCAAAAAAACTAAAATTTTCAAAAGACTTTGAAGCCCTCTAACGGACAAACGAAGCACTTTGGTATAGAGATAAGTTTGGTCCGAGCGACTTTTTTTTACCTCAGTAATCTGTGGTTGCTCCATGTCCATGGAATATTGGGACACCCTGTATAAAGAATAAGACTTTTTTACTTAAAAAAAATCTATGTGCACATCTGTTTTTAAATAAAAAATCCACCTTACTTCACTGGGGTGGTTTTTATTAACCGGGATTTTATTATAAATTGATATTATCGGCTTATTTTTTTTCTTTTTTATATGGCTTCTCGCTCTGCTTTTCATTCATATCAAGAGATCAAGCGATTATAGTATAAATCCTTCTTCTTTGAACTTTCCTTTTGAAGGATGTTTTTCAAGACTTTTGACATGCTTCGTACATCTCTTACAGTATTAAAAAAGTGTTATTTTATATAAATTTTTTTTCTAATTTTTAGTACTTTTTTATTTTAATAAACCATAACAGATTTTACATCAATGACCGTGTAAATCATTGGACAGACTATATTTTTGTAACGGATACAGTGGAAGAAGACACTTCTACCTAATTTGCATATTTTCTTGTCCTTGTTGTATCGACTCTTAATGATGCCATTTCTTTTTCTGGGCATTTTGAACTGATCGTGAGAAAAATCGTGGTAATTAAAAAGATGGTGGTAATCTTAAAAAGAAAATGAACTGAACGAGTTATAAATATTTCAATTTTTTTTCAACTAACTAGAGGTAACAGTATTTGATTAGAATTCAAAGCATTACATACCACAAGTGTTAGAATGCCCATAAAAACATGTTCAAATCTCTTTTAATAACTGTTACTTGTATTTAACTGGGGACGAAAAAGCTATTACATATAACGTTCAATTTATTTAACAGAGACGAATTAAAGCGGACCGCGCGATAATTTTTAGCTACAAAAACATTTTCCACATTGCCCAAGCCCGAGATATATTTGGATCTTAAAAAGAACACTAATAATAAATATTTCGTGATGTAATTAGGTAGGTAGAAACGAAGCTCGTTCTGACATTTCTCAATGCATGTTTAAAACGTTTCAGAATCAGATAACCGCCGAATTATGTTTTTGTTGCGTTCCCAAAATTAAGAAATTAAGAAAAACTTGCCACCGTATCTGGCTAATCGAGATAATAAGCTTTCACTACTTCACGACTTTTGCCGACGTTGTGGATAATTTACTACTTGTAGGTTAGACTGACTTTTGTGAAGCACGCCTTTTGTAATTTAAAACTTTTTTAATTTTCATTTTTTACACCAATATTGTTGTTTTATGGCATAATAATATTAAGATTATTGCTCCAAAATTATCTGGGAATCACCGAAATTTTGATACAAGAAAATTGATCCTGTTCCTGTATTTGAATTTTTGTCTTTGGTTACATTACTTCGGCACACTAAAACCATGGGAAATTTTGATCCTATCGCTAAAATTCAGTTTTAATTTTTTTTATTTTAACAAATTGCCCTCATAATTTTATTAACATTTCAGACTTTTTGTTGGCTTCTTTGGTATAAATAAAAATATGTAAAAAAAAACTGGGAAAATCTTGATAAGCTCTCGAATCAAGAGTCGAGACAGCCTTAGTATAATCTAGATGCCTTGCTTTGAACTCCTCGTTTACCAAAATGAGCCACTTAAACATACTAAACTCATAACTGGAATTCTGAGTCGTGGAAGAGCTTCTTAGAAACGTGAAACGTCCATGCGTTTGTAGCATGTAACGAGGTGCAACATACTGTTAACTGGCTGATGGCCATATTGATAAAATTATAATTCGGACACATAACGCGCATATGTCGGGGTCAGGCCGCCTTGTTTATTTATGGCCCCCCTGTACGTATATCTACACCGAGATCCGGGGAGATGCGCACACATGTGAATACTAAATCAGATTTATCTCCCGTATGTGCTCGTATAATGACTATGACTTGCTCCAGTGTAAAAGGGGTTGGAGAGGATGGCGCTACTTACTTCTTGTTACTTGGTTGCCGGATTTGTTACAATGTGTTTAGAAACGAGCAATACTTTCTTCTAATTTAGAGGCGACTGGACTGACTGACTGCTGGTCCTGTTGTATGTTATGATTCGGTCTCGTTGCAGTAGCTTCTTTTGAGTTTAGTTGACTGTTTTTTTTATACACATTTATACACAGAAGGCTTCAATAAGGTGGTGGGACAGGTTTCCCGAGGTCAATATACCTTGGAGTTGGGAAGGTTAAGCCAAAACCGATCACAGATGTGATTGAAGATCTGAATCTTAATTCAAGCGACGGCAGTGGGTCTCTCCCTCCCCCCTTCCCATCTAACTCCCCCCACCCAGTACCCACTCCCACCTTTCTCTCTAACGTGCACTCATTTTCTCTCTTTCATTCTTCAATCTGTCCCCCTCCCTCTTTTTTCCCCCTTGTTTCCCCCTTCCCTCCCCATTCCTTCCATTTTCTCCCCTGCATCTCATTCTCTATTAGTTTCTTGTCTACCTTCCTTTCCTCTGTCCCTCCCCATGAACAGGTCAGGTTATTCCCAGGCTGGGTATCTCTTCTTTCAATTAATATTATACTATAATAGACCATCCGATAAGTCGTATAGGGATAATGCTAATATAGGGATAAAATCCATGAAACGGTATAATATGCAATCGCATGCCTAAAAAAGACTGGTCCCATAGACCCTAGACGCTTGTTTTGGAACGTTCAATTTGGTTACGTTACTCCAATTCCCGCCTTCTTAGGCGTGTTTGAAATGATTCATGGGAGTGTCAAACTCTCATAATTTATAACAAATTAATTATTATTGATATTTGAAGCATCATGTTTTTTTCTCCGCTCACTTTTTTTTAACGATGTTGAATATTTTTATACATACAGCAAAAATCTTACTCTATTACAGATGTTCCTTATTGTAAGAAGCGGCTAAATCAAAGGTTTATCGTTCCTTCACTTTGACTTTTATAAATATCTTGCACAAAATCTTACTAATCAGTATAAACAACCGAGGTTATCGATATCAAAGGTCAAGTAGACGTGATCTATACTGACTTCCAGAAGGCATTTATTTTGATCGAGTAGATCATTATGTCTTGTTGGAAAAACTAATTGATCCACTCTGATATTTTCTGTTTTTAAAATAAAATAAATATTATTCGCCAATTTTGTTGAATTAATATGATTTTAATGTAATTGTTTTGGTTAAGAATAGTGCCTCCGACAAGAAAAACGCACGAGACCGTTTTCATGTGGAATTGACTCGAGGAATTGATCAGATTAAGCAGAAAAAATATCCGTATGGCCAAATGTCAGTGACGCACCAATTCTTTTGGACAAAATGCCAGAGGACATGTTTGTAGGGACGCCACTGGTGAAGCAGTAGAACAACTATTCTAATTAAAATATGTCAAATTTGAGAAAGATATGTAAACTTCTTTCGTAGATAATAAAAAATAACTCGTTAAAAAAAAATTCAATATCCTGTAGAAGAAAATTTAAGCCCTTGCGGACATACGTTCATATGAAATTTTCTACATAAAATAACGTGAGGAATCACACCCTGAAGTATTAGCATGTTATTAAGAAACACCCTGTATAGTAGCGAAACTGTTCGCATTGATGCGCTGGTCGCCTTCCGAAGGCAATTCAAAAATGTAAATACAGGGTGTCTGCTTAAGGCTGGCCACCGGCTATATCTCGGAAACTAATGAGCCTATAACCTCAAAACAAAAAATTTCCAGACATAAGTGATCAAGAGAAATTCAATGAAAATATTTTCAAGATGGCCGCACTTCCGGAAATACCGGAAGTTGACACCTACTTCGTTATTTTAACGGAAACACCCTGTAAAACTTTATATTTTTTAAATGTCTGAAGAAATCTAATACAGGTGGTTTTCACCATTGGAATTTAGATTGAGCGGTTTATGAGTTATAAACAAGTGAAAATCGAAAATTTTCAACTTCAAAGCAGTCTAGAACTAGAACGGCTCAAGATATCTAAAAACGGTTTACATGTCCCTATCTTAACTTTTCACATAGTATCCTACTATGTATGTGGCTTAAATTTTAATACAGGGTGATGAAAAATCGGATAATTTTCATCACCCTGTATTAAAATTTACTCCACATACTGGGATAAAACGTGAAAAGTTAGGATAGGGACATGTAAACCGTTTTTGGATATCTTGAGCCGTTCTAGTTCTAGACTGCTTTGAAGTTGAAAATGTTAGATTTTCACTTGTTTATAACTCATAAACCTAACCTTCTAAATTCCAATGGTGACAACCACCTGTATTCGATTTTTTCAGACATTTAAAAAATATATTAATATACAGGGTGTTCCTGTTAAAATAACGAAGTAGGTGTCAACTTCCGGTATTTCCGGAAGCGCGGCCATCTTGAAAATATTTTCATTGAATTTCTCGTGATCACTTATGTTTGGAAATTTTTTATTTTGAGGTTCTAGGTCCATTAGTTTCCGAGATATAGCCGGTGGCCAGCCTTAAGCAGACACCCTGTATGTAATTACTAATTCGATTAAGTACTGTCGTTCTTAACTAAAACAAAAACTTTAAAATGTAAATCGCCATTTTTTGAAAAATTCTGGATCTTTAAAAAATAATAACCAAATCCGTCTATTGAGTAAATTTATGACATCGACAAAATATCGCTTCATGTTTTATTTTAGGGGGGGGGGGGGTGTTAAAGAATTAGCTTGATAATGACGAGGAACTCCAGAGTTCAGCACTTCATTTTGTGCCAAAATAAAATTATAAATTGCATAAAAATATAAGTATATAATTTATAAAAGCATAAATTACCTAAAATTATACTTACTTTCTTCCTGAGTTCAAGAATGCTGAAACTAGCGATTTTAGCAATTATTATTGGACGAAAAGATTGTAACCCCTGTTTAATTATAAGATTATATTACACGTAATAAAGCACATTAGAAGCTCTAATTTAAATAACAATATATACCCCTTTTTGGATGTATTATATCACGAAAATCAATAGGGTGTAATTCTGGTTCTAATTCCAATCATCCCTCATCCCTGGATGTAATAGATGATTTACGATATATGATATATTATCATCCCATAGAATTACCATATTAAGAACATTTAGATTCTAATTTATCGAATTAGTAAGGCTCTAGAACGTCAGATCCCCTCCAAAAAAACAATGTGAAGGCATATTTTAAATAGATCTAAAAGGCGCGTAAAATGGATCTTCTGTAATCTGTAATACTTCTCCCCAAATCTATTCTTTGCAATGTTGCCGATAATTACTAAATTTAAAATCAGCTGTACTTCCGTACAACGTGATGTATTTCCCTAACTGAATGTGTGTAAGAATGTGGGGAAAAAGCTCTCTTTTTAGATCGCATTTCTTCAAAACCCAAAACTTGGTATCCTTCCATTTTTTGTCAATTTATTATATTTTTTTATTGAAAAGAAAATATCCCAACAGAAAAATACTTATTTTCTATTTGAAAAACATCTACTGTTTTGTTGTACTTTACCAAAATAAAATTATTATTTGTGATGTGATTACACCATTCTCTTTATGAAATGAAACCCAAGAAATAAAAACCTGTGGTTAAGATAAAAATCTAATAAACTGTTTCATACCTTTTTTAAAGTACATACTTTTATTCAGTTTCTTAATAATTTACCATTCGGTAATCTATCGGTTAATCTTGTTATTAAAGTACAGGGAAGTTACTTAAATGTCAAGAACGAATACTAATCATCAGTAATAATAATTCTAAGTGTCGAGTATTCCATAAATATTTTAAGTACATACTTATAATAAAATTATAAATTAAAGGAAACAGGTGTCGTTTCTTTAGATATAAATGAAAGACTGTGGAAAAATAAATTAATGTATAGGGGCTCTTTAAGTGGCTATACCTAAGAGAAATATTATTTCACCATGTAAGGTTCTAATAATTATTATGGTAGACTTCGTCACCTTCAGTAAAACGGTTATGAGGAGGATTTTTTCTTTTTAATTGAATGTTTAAATTATTATTATCACATTAGTTGCATATGCTTTGTCTTCATTGATATCAAGACGCCGTTTCTAGTCCATGTTCCATGTTTGTACTAGTTTTTCAGTTTGAAACTTGAAGGTCTTTTCAACGGTTTGATCTTCAACTTTAATAATGTTCTTCCGGTACGTCTGTATGGAGTCGATTTTGGACTTCACTGCAGAAACAAAAACTCAAGACGTTTAATTAAATTGGCCTTTGCTGATCAGACTGCCCTGAAACAACGATGAGAGAAATAAGTGGTCCTGCTTAAAACACTGTTTTCAAAAACTCAACGAATAGTTATACAATAATTGTCCATGTTTGATTATCCTTGCAGAGGACACCATGAGACTGGAAATTAATTATCCCTGGTTCATAATCCCTGCGCATCATGCACAGTTGAACCTTTGCTGCGGTCGGGCTTATTATATTAGGCTCTGGGCCAATTAAAATTCGAACGTTGTTGAAAAACAATTGCCGACTTACCTTCGTTGGGCCGAAGTATTAATTGATGCACCAAAATCTCATTCAGATTTCGTGCGACTGTAGTGGCATCAGCAGCATAAAGCGGTACGGTTTAATTACCCCTAAGATATAAGGTACTGGGATGCCAGATGACCTTTTAATTTTGAATAATAGATCTAAAGTAACCTGAACTATAAAGGCATCAAAATTCACTCAGGTTATGAGATGTTAATAATTTCTAACTACTGTATCTACCTACGGAATAATAGAATTGATCTTTTAATGAAAAGTATATTTATTTATTCTGTTTATAAAATAAATGATTGAAATTCTATGGTTATGAAATTACTAATTAATTGATCCTGAAGTTAATCGTAAAATATCTCATTTAACAGTTTAACTGGTAGAGAAAATAATAGATATCTATCTTTCCTTCACATAATAATTGACAAGTTCATTTCAAGTATTACTTGAATAATAATGGTAATGATTGTATATCAGGTATTTCAAAGTTGTTATTAATATAAGTTTTAATTAATAAAACATCAATCTCTCGACGAGATAAGGCAATAGAACGACACAAAAATCCTAACAGATTTCTCTGATATCACTCTGAGCAATAAAAGGTTATGTCACACTTTGCTTACTGATACGACATTTTGCCTTCCTTGGAATGTCGTGCCGAGACTGGAGAGCGGGGCCCTGGACGAAATCTCAGGATAAGAGACCGTGGTCTCCCTCTGGGGTGGCAGAAAGACTGGTGGACGGTGTCGCGTCCCGTGGGAACACGTGCCTAACACTGGTAGCGTGGTCGTCCTTCGAGGTTAGATGAAAGATGAAAATATGAGGCTCCGAATGATGAGATCCAGTATTTAGGGGCAGGTAGCAGCAAAACTTTCAGATAGTGTAAGAGATTCCTTCCATAAAAGCGGATATTCAGATGTACCAGAAATGGAAACCAATATGGCGTCCGGGAAGACAGGTGGGGTTCTACTCCGTAGATAGGTTTTCCGACGAGATAAGATAGTACCCCAATTGATAGGGTAGGTAGAAAGAACTATAACAATATATAAACTCTATTAGAGAAAGTTTCAGATAGTTTGAACAATTTACTTACCCGATTTATTAATCGGTCCTTAGATAAAGAGAAAAGGTAGGGGTGCGACTTGTCGCTTCAAGCACCAAGATTGGAAGATGGCCGAGCCTGTTCCAGACTCGCGAAAAGGACCAATCCTTTTGCGCAACTCAAAAGGGTGTTAGTTCATCTTCCTAAACTACATCACAGCGACATCTGTGTTTCTAGTTAATCGAAAAGGAAGATTGTAAGAGAAAGAAGTTACAGATTGTACTACAAGGTAGGGATCTTGAACTTGCCTAGTTTAGTTAGTTTTACCACTCGGCAACAGGTGGCGATGTTGGATCGAAATTCATGTTTCAATCAAATAAAGTGGCTAGGCGGACACCTTTATAGTAGGGATTTAGACAATGATATCTTATTTAATAGTATTAAATGGAGCTAATTAAAGAATAAAACCTTTAACGACGTTACACACCTCTCTTTACCGGGGTAAGGAAAGGATTAAAGATAAACCAACTGGAAAAAGCACAGGCGTGTTTCAAGTTGTTACTATACCCGAAGAAGGGTATGTTTGCGGGACAACTAGGTGACGATAAGCTTAGAGAATATTATTCAGAAATCACGTTCATAAATAACATGAACCTTTCGAGGAAATAAGATAACAACTCTGAACGAACAAATTGTCAACGACATCGTTGATCTTTTTCATTGAATGAATAAAATTTCTCTTGTATATGCTTACTAAGGTAACATGCAACTTTCAAAGGGAATAGCGTTAGGTTTACTAAAATTACATGCAACTTAAATATTAAGCACTAGGTAATAATTATTCATAAGGTATAAAAATAAAATATTCATGCTTCATTGCAAAGGCAACAAAATAAAAGATATGCTAGTAACGGTAGTAATAAGATAATTAAGACAACTTTCTTAAACGGTAATTGTTCTTGCCGAACAATGTCGATAAACAAAGGAATAATTTCTAGATAACTAGATATGAAGATACGATAAGATATGATTAGATAATATAAGATAAGATAGATACAATAAGATAAGATACATACTAAGATAAAATTAGATCTCCTGAGGTGGGCACGGTTTCCTCCTTTACTGTTAGATGGTGTTTCCTTGACCAATGACAACCCTGCATTCTGATTTGGAGCATGCACCGCCACTGAAACAGTGGGGGCGCGGAAAAATCTAGAATGAGACTGTCGCGGTCAAGTAGCAAGTCTAACAAAGGAAAAGTGAAACACGATCCTCAAGGGGGTTGATGCTGTCCAAACTTGGGCATCAAAACATCTTTGTACAGGGAAAGATAAGTTTTAGAGTCCACAAGGGTAATCCATGAGTAAGATTTTTCATCTTTGAATCAGTCAAAATTTGACTATGTCGTCGTCTATGCGACTCCATAATAAATGGTTAAGAGAAAGGAAGTTTGCAGACAGTCATTGCGTAGCTTATCAAATAGCGTAATCGCAATAGTCATATCGATAAAACATCCAATAATCGCACAGATAAACATTCGATAATCGCACAGAGAAAACATCAATAATCGCCTGGATTATTAGATAAACATTGAGGTAGCAGTAAGATAATTTATCTCACTCGGTAAGATAAGAAAAATGGAACAACCATTTTCATCGCTAAGGTAGGGGACATTCAATATCCGTGTTCAAATTCATTTATGTTAACACCGAATATCTAAAGTCATCTTTGCAAATTCAACACTAGAATTCACATAGATTTTTATTTTCCATTTTGGAAAATATTCGCTGAGAAGATAAGTATTAGCTACCATTCTATTATGGTACTAATAGCTATAGATAAGGTAAGATAGGTAATTCCTTTTCTTTGAAAAGAAATTAAAGATAAGAAAGGCACGAGGCTTTGACTAAAGCTTACGCCTGTCATTTTTATCAAGAAGAAAATTGCAAATTCAATTTTCGTTTCCTTGAACGGTAGATAAGATAAGGTAGAGATATTCTGTTGTCTTCCGTTGAGGCAACAGAGGGATTTTTCACTTTAGCCATGCAGGGCGGAAAATCTTAAAGCACCCAAGCTTGGTAAGACGATAGATAAGATAAAAGTAAAAGATAAGATAAGGTAGATACAACGGCAAGATAGCATTTTCTTTAGTTCATTGAACATAAGAAATTTTAAAAGATAACATTAGACCTGTAAACGTTAGTCAGACAAGATAGGCGAATAGTTACTTTTCAAGGTAATGATTTCAGATAACCAGAAAGATATGGGTTCTCAAAAATTTGAGTGATAAAATAGGGTGAGAGCCTGAGGGTAGCAGATACCGATCCCAAAATTAGCAACATTTATACTTGGATCCACATTCATACAGCTAACATCGAGATCCTTGAGAAAAGCTTTGAAAGATACGGTATCATTCTGCATACATTCTTCATTCATTCTAAGATACGACAAGAAACGGAGCTTTCTCAATTCTCATATTGCTAGACCTCATTTTCTAACGGATTTTTGTCAAATACAAAAAGAGAGATAAAGGTAGGCAGGAAAATAAAATTAGAGAAAAGATATTACAAGGAACTATTCGTCGCTTTTCGGCGGGTCTTCGCCTCGATAAGCCTTCAAATCTTTAGAATGCCAGCGACCTAGGGGATTGCCTTCTTGGTCTTGTAATTCGTACACTAATTTAGACACTACTTTAGATATCCGGCATAGTACGAATTTTGGGGCCAATTTAGCAGCAAAATTCTTTGCGGCATTCGAAAGTGGGTAGGTATGTTTCCAGACGAGGTCACCCTCGGTGAAAACATCGGGGCGCTTGCGTAAGTCGTAATGTTTCTTACTTACTTCGTAAGCTTTCTTAAGTCTATCACGTATATCGCTGAAGATAGGAGGTAATTTAGATATGTCTTGTTCTCGATGAACATAAGACAGATCATCAGGTAATTCTAGATAATTATCTGAGACTGGACCGTAAAAGGTTCCGTCTACAGGGACATTTCTAGCGAAGAGTAGGAAAGCTGGAGCGTGTTTAGTAACTTCGCTCACCGATAAGTTAATTGCTTGTGCAATTTTATAAACATTTTTATCCCAATCTTTATGATTGTCACGGATGTAAGACGAGATGGCTGTAAGGATGGTACGATTCGTTCTCTCGGTCGGATTCACCTGAGATAAATGCCTGGCGCTATACCACAAATTAACTTCGTAGTTTTTCAGCAAATTAGTAAATAGACTGCTTTTAAAGATTTGAGCGTTGTCACAAAGCAGAATTTGAGGCACACCGAAAATTAAGAACACTTGGTTCTCAAGAAATTTTGTAACGGCAGCTGCTGTAGCATTAGGCATTGGTTTAACCAAAACGAATTTCGAAAACCAATCAGTGACGACTAAAAGTTGGGTGTTTCTAGCCTTGGATCGAGGGAAAGGTCCCATGAAGTCAATGGAGAGAAATTGGAAGGGAAAATTGATTTTCTTATAATTACCCATAAGTCCTACGCGAGCAGTGTTTGGGGCTTTGTGTGCACCACAAACCTGGCAGTTTCTCACGTACCTTTTGACTGAGATAATCATTTTGGGCCAATAATAAACTTCAGATATTCTTGCCAAAGTTTTGCTTACTCCAAAATGTGCAGAAGTTGGAGGGTCATGGAATTGAGCAATTATTTCCTCCCGGTTAGGAGTAGGAACAACAATTTTCCAATCAGATAGGTTAGACACGACTTCCACTCGAGGCTTAACATGTTTATAAAGAATATTGTCTTTGATGGTAAAGTCAGGGTATTTCTCAGGAAACTCGGTAACTTTGGAGACCATGTCTTTATACCAATCATCAGGTACAAAGTTTTGGAGAGAGATAGAAGAAATAGAGCGGGAAAGATAGTCTGCAGGGACATTGCAAGTGCCTTTTCGATGTTTAATGTCGAAATCAAACTGGCTGAGGCGTAAACACCATCTAGCTACACGACCCATAGGATCTTTTAACGTGCGAAGCCAGAGAAGAGAGGCATGATCGGTGTAAACCGTAAAGTTTGCACCTTCGACATAAGGGCGAAAATATTCTATACCAAAGAGGACACCTAAACATTCTCTTTCGGTAACGGTGTATTTCTTCTCGGCTTTCGAGAGCATTCGACTAGCAAAAGCAATGGGATGTTCGAAATCTCCCTCAAGTTGAAAAAGCACCGCACCTAACCCGAAATCACTTGCATCCGTCTGTATGCAAAAGGGCTTCGAGAAATCTGGGCTAGCTAGAACGGGAGCTGTAGTCAGTCGTTCCTTGAGAAGTTTAAAAGCTTGATCAGCTTCTGAGTTCCAAGTTATTGACTGTCCCTTTTTTCGGTTATGCAGCAGAGCTGAGATAGGAGCACTGATTGTAGAAAAATCCTTTATGAAACGCCTATAATATTGTAAGATACCTAGGACGTGTCTTACTCCAGTGGTATTATGAGGAACAGGGGACTCAATAATCGATTTAACTTTCTCTTCACTAACTCGCAATCCGTTTCTATCGATAATAAAACCCAAAAAGGAGAGAGAATCTCGACAGAAGTGACATTTGTCGAAGTTGACAGTAAGATTAGCGTCTTTTAAACGCTCGTATACTTCCCTTAAAATTTCTAGATGTTTCTCGAAACTATTCGTGGCGATAATTATATCGTCAAGATAAACAAAAACAAATGGCTCCAAAGCTGGACCTAAAATTGTGTCCATAAGACGTTGTTGGGTTTGAGCACTGTTTCTCAGTCCGAAAGGCATTCGTCGGAATTGGAATAAACCTCTCCCGGGAACTACAAAAGCGGTCTTTGGGCGGGATTCTTCGTCCAAAGGAACTTGAAAGAAAGCCTGCTTTAAATCGATGGAGGTAAGATAATTAGCGTTTTTGAGCTTGCTCAAGATAGTATCAATTCTAGGCAGGGGATATGAGTCATGTGTGGTGATCTCGTTTAGTTTCCGACCATCGAAACACATACGGTATGTTTTGTCTTTCTTGCGGACCAAAAGAACAGGGGACACCCAAGGAGAATTACTTTTTTCGACAATTTCCAACTTAAGTAATTTATCTACCTCTTCATTTAGATATTGTTGAAGGGTTGGAGATAATGGATATTGTCTCTGTCTAAAAGGCTTAGCGTCTTTTGTTTCTATGGAATGGCATAGCACATTGGTTTCAGGGAGTATATCAACACGGGCCAAACTTTTGAATTTGTCTATCGTCGATTCAAGTCTAGACAGGTCGGTAGGAGGTAAACAAGAGATATCCTGAATCTTATTGATAGCGCAAACCGTAAGTTCATTAGGTAAGATAGGAGATAATGAAGACGAAGGATCACCGGGATGAACTTCGAAGGATTCATTTACGAAATTAATCGTCATGTTGAAAATACGAGCTACGTCTATTCCCAAGATAATTTGTGGTGAAATGGAAGATACCACATGGAATTGGACTTTCTTTGTGACGTCATCTATGGTCAGGTCAAGTTCAATTATGTCGATAACAGATAGAGGGGAACCGTCAGCATTTTTCAGGGAACACAACAAATCCGAATTTTTGGAAGGGATGGGTAGTTCACCCAGAACTTCCTGCATAGTTTCCAAATCACAAACAGAGATATTGGCGCCGGTGTCAAAGAGGGCTGTATAAGGTACGTCACACATTTTGACAGCTATAAATGGTCTATTGTCAACAGGGTTAGATAATAAGATTGGAGCTATAACAGGTATTAAAGAGTCAGCACTTGGTTTAGGTATGTCCTTTTTAGGAGGTATTCGAAAAGATTCGAAAAAGTTTGCAACTTTTTGCAACCATGATTTCCACTGTTCCTTTTGGATAGTGAAATCAACAAGATAACTGGAAGATATTAGTGCTGGTCTTTTGGAGAGGGAGGAGACTGATCGTCCTTTGGCTTCGAGCTCTTTTCTACAAGGGCTCGCTTTGGGCGGCTTGTCTCTTGTTGTCGCACTGCACCCTGTTGTGCAACTTCGCCGTTTTTTGAACGAGAAGTGACTTTGAGAGAGTTCAGGAAATCTGCCGAACATGAGGGGCATTTAGACTTGTAGACATTTTTATGACCACAGCCATAACAAAAAACTTTTCTAGGGAGATTACACCTTACATAGGTATGACCTTTGTTGGAACAATTCCAACAGGTGACTGCAGAAAGGTTAGTAACAGGGATCTTGGGGTTACTAGGTGTAGGTGCACCTTTAGTTGGTGTGCCTCTGGCTTTACGAGAAGAGAAAGAAGCTGGTTCTCCAGAACATGCTAGGTCTGAATTTAAGAGACTTTGAACCTTCTTAGAGGGAGGGGGACGATATTGTTGGATAATAGTCCTATTATCTTCTAACTTCTTTCCGATGGAAATTATGTCCTGAATGTTGTTTACCTCAACAAGGGCAAGATGATTTTGGAAATAGGGATGAAGATTTTTCTTGATTATTTTAAATTGTTCCACTTCTGATGGAGGAGTAGACAATCTCTTAAATAAGCCTTGCATCGAGGCAACATAGATAGCAACTAACTCAAATTCACCATGAGTTCTTTGTTTGATTTCCTCTAATAGGTCATCATCGTAAGAGAGGGGGAGAAAAGTAATTTTCAATTTATTCTTGAGATCTTCCCAAGAAATAATTGAGCTGGCAACACTGCGAAACCAAATCAGAGCCTTGTCTTCAAAAAGATCCATTGCGGAATCAAAAAGATCACGGTCTGTGACATTTCTCGACCTTTGAAGTTCTTTGACCTTTTCTAGAAATTGGATCAAATTATCCTTAGAAGAACCAGAAAATTTAATATTCCATTTATAAACTGGAACACTAGGTCTAGAATGAGTG
Source organism: Malachius bipustulatus (assembly GCA_910589415.1). NCBI lineage: Eukaryota > Metazoa > Arthropoda > Insecta > Coleoptera > Melyridae > Malachius > Malachius bipustulatus. The sequence continues at coordinate 8,528,610 of OU342632.1, forward strand.
GAGACAGTAGAGCTTGATGCACTCTGGGAATTGGATGAGTTATCAGTTTGGTCTAGGGACTGATCGTTTTTCAGAAGCCATTGACCTTCTAATTCTAAAGCCTCAGAAAATAAATCATCAGCTAAAGCTTTTGCTTCAGGATCTTGATCAAGTTTGAATCTATTGATTCTAGAGATCACATGATTCAGACGACATTGAATTCTTTGACAGATAGGGTCATTAAGAGACAAGGGAGCGTCCTGTATTTTGATTTTCAAATCTGCAAGAGTCTTTTTCACCTCTGCAGAATCTTTGTCAAAAGGGTAGACAGATTCGGAAATAGAAAGAGAATTTTCTTCCCTATTTAACAGGGCACGAAATTGAATTCGTCTTTTCTCCTGTGTATTAAATGGGACTCGTTTTCTAATCGCTATTTCATAAGCGAGTTCTTCACTTAATAAAGCTTGAACGGGATTCATGATTGAAATCTACTAAAGTCGGTAAGGTAGGGATCGAAAAAGCTATGTGACGCTATGATGTATCTTTACACGTAAAGAATTCGTTTTCTACGTTTGACGTAAAGAATGCAAGGGATACGTCGCAACACTGCTCGTAGCTTTAGCGCTTGTCGGCACTATTATCAACAGCTGACTGGAGAGTCAAAGATTAATGGAAACCTAACCTAACTTAATGAGAAAATGGTAAGGTAATTTTCAGGGAAAGATTTTTGGATACAGTTTTCAAAGACAGCTTAACTACAGAGCTCTCGTATCTGAGTATCCTCTCTGTACGGAATTAAGCTTCTCTAAAACTTGCTCGAGACATCGCGACGGTATAATCAACCACTCCGTAAAGCTCCCTGACGGGTTACCCTTTAGCGGCAGTGTAGCGGTAAGAAAAAGTAGGTATTTTCGCGGCACGGCACTTTGCACAAAGATAATTAGGTAGGTACACATATATTAGGGAACAATAATGCTTAAAACTAAATCATGCAAAAGCTTTCAATAAAAACATGCAGTAAGCAACAAGAGAAATTTATATAAATATCAAGTGATATCGCAGACAAATCGTAAAGTTCAAATAATTATGAGATTTATTTTATGAAAATCCTAGATACATAAAAGCCAAATAAGATAAAGATAAATTGGATTTCTAATTCAAAGAAGTAAACGTTCCCCACCAGGGATGCCAATTGCTGCGGTCGGGCTTATTATATTAGGCTCTGGGCCAATTAAAATTCGAACGTTGTTGAAAAACAATTGCCGACTTACCTTCGTTGGGCCGAAGTATTAATTGATGCACCAAAATCTCATTCAGATTTCGTGCGACTGTAGTGGCATCAGCAGCATAAAGCGGTACGGTTTAATTACCCCTAAGATATAAGGTACTGGGATGCCAGATGACCTTTTAATTTTGAATAATAGATCTAAAGTAACCTGAACTATAAAGGCATCAAAATTCACTCAGGTTATGAGATGTTAATAATTTCTAACTACTGTATCTACCTACGGAATAATAGAATTGATCTTTTAATGAAAAGTATATTTATTTATTCTGTTTATAAAATAAATGATTGAAATTCTATGGTTATGAAATTACTAATTAATTGATCCTGAAGTTAATCGTAAAATATCTCATTTAACAGTTTAACTGGTAGAGAAAATAATAGATATCTATCTTTCCTTCACATAATAATTGACAAGTTCATTTCAAGTATTACTTGAATAATAATGGTAATGATTGTATATCAGGTATTTCAAAGTTGTTATTAATATAAGTTTTAATTAATAAAACATCAATCTCTCGACGAGATAAGGCAATAGAACGACACAAAAATCCTAACAGATTTCTCTGATATCACTCTGAGCAATAAAAGGTTATGTCACACTTTGCTTACTGATACGACATTTTGCCTTCCTTGGAATGTCGTGCCGAGACTGGAGAGCGGGGCCCTGGACGAAATCTCAGGATAAGAGACCGTGGTCTCCCTCTGGGGTGGCAGAAAGACTGGTGGACGGTGTCGCGTCCCGTGGGAACACGTGCCTAACACTGGTAGCGTGGTCGTCCTTCGAGGTTAGATGAAAGATGAAAATATGAGGCTCCGAATGATGAGATCCAGTATTTAGGGGCAGGTAGCAGCAAAACTTTCAGATAGTGTAAGAGATTCCTTCCATAAAAGCGGATATTCAGATGTACCAGAAATGGAAACCAATATGGCGTCCGGGAAGACAGGTGGGGTTCTACTCCGTAGATAGGTTTTCCGACGAGATAAGATAGTACCCCAATTGATAGGGTAGGTAGAAAGAACTATAACAATATATAAACTCTATTAGAGAAAGTTTCAGATAGTTTGAACAATTTACTTACCCGATTTATTAATCGGTCCTTAGATAAAGAGAAAAGGTAGGGGTGCGACTTGTCGCTTCAAGCACCAAGATTGGAAGATGGCCGAGCCTGTTCCAGACTCGCGAAAAGGACCAATCCTTTTGCGCAACTCAAAAGGGTGTTAGTTCATCTTCCTAAACTACATCACAGCGACATCTGTGTTTCTAGTTAATCGAAAAGGAAGATTGTAAGAGAAAGAAGTTACAGATTGTACTACAAGGTAGGGATCTTGAACTTGCCTAGTTTAGTTAGTTTTACCACTCGGCAACAGGTGGCGATGTTGGATCGAAATTCATGTTTCAATCAAATAAAGTGGCTAGGCGGACACCTTTATAGTAGGGATTTAGACAATGATATCTTATTTAATAGTATTAAATGGAGCTAATTAAAGAATAAAACCTTTAACGACGTTACACCTTATTGAATAAACTTTGCAAAATTAAAAAATTTATCTGCGGTAATGGAAAACTATACCTTAGTACGGAAAATGTGTGAAGTGTGAAGACTTACTAAAAAAGCAATTCGGAGAAGCGATAAGCAGAACAGAAACATGGCACGGAATTTTGGATTTATTTAATTATGCGCCGGTATCGTTACATTGGTCACTTATTTTTTTGTCATGCACCTTTACCCATCTAACATATTATTATTAAAAAAAAATTGGTGTACCGTTTTACACAGAATAATTTTCTGTACTTTTTTAAAGAGAAATCCAATGTGGCATTCATAGAAGAAAAAAAGTTGATTATCATATCTTCGAAACTTGTCACAACTTGTCGAAGAATGTCAAGCAATATCAATATGAGTGTCAATACACCAACTTTCAAATTTAAAGTTCAAAATATGATAAAGGAGCTATTGAGAGAAAGAAAGTATTTCCGTATTTTTCAGGATGTTCAGGAACGGTCTCAAGATACCTTATGTCTTGAGGAATTCGAGATAGCCACAAAAAAGCTCATCTTTTCTGTGATTTAATCAACTCAGTAGACCGAATTCGAAATGAAAACAAAATGTAGATACGTCATAGATTCGCAGAAACGCTAATCGTTAGTAGTCAGGCCTGAAGCAATCGAAAGCCGAACAGGTTGAAGTTAGTTATCTTAGCACAGGATGCAGCAACATCTGATGGACCCAAGCAAGATGCAGTTTTCAGGGGTAAATGAAGATATCAAAATGTGAAGGCCATAGAAAAATACCAAACTGAAAATTACATGAAACCTCAAACCTCACAAATGTCATAAAATCTCGTGAAACCTCAAAGCCCAATGCCAAGATTGTCAAAATCTACAAAATCGTGAAGAAACAACTTTTGTCTCCCTATGGAGAAAACCATTCACTTTCGGTCATATTTTTTTAGTTGGTCATTTTCAGACATGGTGTAGGTGAAAAAATAATACTATGACCCCAATGGAAACTGTCCAAATACAGGGTGTTGGTTAAACATGATGGGGCAAAAATCTGTGGATTATTTTAAGAATATTTTGCCATTTGATGATTTTTTTAAATCCGCTCTATTTTGAAGATACGAGGTGTTGAATTTTTTCTAAAAATTTAAAAATTTTTGAATATCTACAAACTGGCTGATCAGAATAACTCGAAATTTTTGACAGTTGTTATACTAATTATTGAAGTACATGATTTGATACTTTCAATGAAAAAATCTTCAAACCAGTGGCGGAGATCTGGGTATATCGTTACCTTTTTTTTTAATATAATTTCTACGCCACTCAGTTTAATGCAAATATGACAATTTTGATAGATACCCCGTTTTGAATGGAGGAAAAAAGTCATCTTTACGTTTCTGTTATTCTGTTGTAGGACGAACTGTTTTGAAGATATTCCACAATGTAGGAACCCATGCAACTTTTTTGTAATGCAACACGCATCAGTAGCGATCACAAAAGTGGTTAATTATTTCTAGAAGTACCTACCTACTCAAAAAAAGTAAGGTGACTTTTCTCCTTTAAACAACACGATATATCAAGATCTACCAAAAATGTCACATTTCGATTAAAGTCAGTGGTGTATAAGTTATTTTAAAAAAGGTAACACGACATACCTTGAATAAAAATAGCCAGTGGTGTAAAAATAGCCGAAATTTTTATACATGGTGATGAAAAATCTAATAATGTTAATCACCCTGTATTAAAATTTTAAGTACACTGTACGATAACACTTGAAAAGTTAAGATAGGGACATGTAAACCGTTTTTCGATATTTAGAGCCGTTTCCAATGTACACTGCTTTAAAACTGGAAAATTGCGATTTTCATTTGTTTATAACTCATAACCTACTCAAATTAAACTGTAACTTCAAAAATCATTCTTACTGGATTTTCTCAGACAATCTGAAAATGTAATAATACGTATACAGAGTGTTAAATTAAAAAAAATAGACAATGTCACGGTTACTCAGCCAATGAACATCCTGGATAAAAAAAATGCTACGTCATCAATAGAACATAAATTAAAAGACAAAATTATGACCTATTTCGGGATTTCTTTGAGAAACATTTTTTTAGGGGAATTCGGAGGTGGCAAGTTTTCAAATTGACGCCCTGTATATTAATTTTGTAAAACATTGGACGCTTATCACTTTATTATAACTCTTTAAATTTGTGCTCCGCCAGATTTGAATCTTCTCGCATGAATAAGTGCGTGAATCTTCTCGTATGAATTAATAATAAACTTACTTACTCGCAAAAAAAATTCTGGAGGGTGCTGTGGAAAAATTTGGTAAGTGGGCTTATTCATGTTTGTCGCCTCATTTTACAGAAACAACCTTATTTTTACGTGTCATAAAATGTGTAGGTATATAAAGTTGAAAACGTTGTTAAAATCAACATTTAGGGCTCTATCAAATTTCAAAATAATCGGCCAACTATGATTTTTTTAGGTTTATTTTACAAATCCCAATTTTATTTTAAATGATTCAAAATTATAATGGGCCCATGATTTTGAGATTTTTTATACTGGTCCTTAACAACTTTTTTAAATAACATTTCGTCATGCTACATAAAATGCACTTTGCTCAAGAGAAAACAGTTTTTTTTATTATTTCCAAGGCGATTTTTCAAAATTAGAAAACAAGTTAGAGTCTTTAACCAAGCAGGGCTGAACCCCAAAAAAATGAGAATTCAAATCGAGAAGTTTTTGTCTTTTAGAATAGTCGTTTCACCTATCCGGGGACATACTGTACGTCGAGGAAAACTATTATGAGTTATAATAAGTTAGAAGTTCTTATTTAAAAGTATTTTTGGTATCCGCTCAAATTCACTTAACATAAGCACAAAATAATGGTACCCATCATGTAACTCCAGAACCAAATTTTAGTACAGGTACCTTATGGAGAAATGCACGGAATCTCATTACTAGATCTAATCTTAGCATTTTAAAAGAAAAAGCAATTTTTTCTTGAACACAAGGATTGTATATCATCCAGAGCTAAGAGAAAGCTAATAACATCGAAATCATTCCAGCGCCGTTTGATTTACGGTGATCTTCACTGGAGAAAATAAAAAATTGAACAATGAGCACCGAATGCACCGAGCCGGCGTCCGTTGAAACCCGAAAGAACCGAATTAATATTACATAATCTAATTCGGGTGAGCCATGTTGAGGGCAGCCGGCGTCTCTAAAATCAATACTCGTCGCCGTATTTATTATATAAGATCGGTCCAGAGTTTCTTCAAACGGGACAGAAGCAACAGGATCACACCCATTACCATCGTCCCAGGTTGACGAGAAGGGAGAAGTGGACCGTGCATGTCGAAGAATCGCGCTCCTGAATCGACCAAATAGAAGATTTATACTAAAGAGAATATGAAGGGAACGCCTGTTACCGATTAGAGCAGACAGGGGTGGCTTTAAAGGGGATGGACTGACATACTGAACCGACGACGCGCTCCCTCGGATTGCCGTTCCCCTTTAACTCCCTCTAATTATAAACCAGGGTGTTAATAGCAGGTCAATTCCGTATTTAGCGCCTTTATTGTCGGAATGCAACACTCGATTGTTGTCGTCGGCGTCGGGGGCGGTGTGGTTTCCTCATTGAAGGGTTGGGGGTTGATAGACTACCCTTTTACTTTTACGTGCTCTACCTGACGGAATTGGAAGCTTGAACGAGAATTTTTGGTTCTCCCAAGTTTTAAATTGTTTTCATTTATGAATTGATTAATCGACAAAAATTATTCTGAATTGTCGTGACTTTAATAATATAGAAAAGAAATTAGTTATAAAGTAAACAAGTATTTTCAAATATATGTACATACATATAGCTCTACATATACAGGCTGTTCATTTGAATTTAATTAATAGGGTAGTTCCACATACAAAATGTAACTTTGGTAAATATTATCTCCCCTAAATGTTTTAGAAAGAAACATTAAATGAGTCGTTTGTTATGATTGAATTGCTGCTTCTGGTGGTATAGTATAGATTTTAGGTCTGTTAAGACATTTTAGAGAAAATCGGGAAGCAGTTTTCAAATTTTGACGTCATTTTCATTGTTGTCGCGATTTCAACAATTAAAACTAACGTCAAGATGACATGGTTATTATAATTAAATCACAAATTAAAAACTTACGTATTGAATAAATATTATTTGTCAAAGTTAAACTATGAAACAAATGACGTCGAGATAATATTGACCAAAGTTCCATTTTGTATGTGATTTCCTTGTATGTCTCAAAATCACATTATAGTCCAATAAAGTCTAAAAAGTCATACGTATCGATTAAGAATACACATCCATTTGATAGTTCGATTTATTTTGTTTCATATATACGTTATTTTTTATTTAGATGGACTTGTCAAACAGCTGTCAAGTTGGTAGCCTGTGCAATCTCTAAACAGTAATTTTGATATTCTCTGATGGTTGCCTGTTTCCTTAACCTTGAAAAAAAATCTACGTTGTGACTAGAGTTACGGCAACACACTCCCGACTCAGGTACAGCTATGACGTCACCTGCAAAACATGTTTCCTTGTTGCATTGTTATAAAATGGAAATAAAAAAAAATTAAGTCAATTTTCTTTGAAAATAGTTCATTTCTAGTAGTTATTCATCTTTTGAGCATAAATTTAACTGTTGTTTGGCATGAATAATTTATCTAATGGCGTTTTGCGAAAACAGAGTCGGGCTCCTCAGTCGGTACTCTAGTCACAGCGAAAACGCCAAGGAACTAATAATTGAACAGTTTGTTGATGAAGTTGTCAAACTGACAAATTAAATTAAATTCAAAATTAATAAAATGCTGAAGTGGAGAGGTAAATTTATTTCAAAAGAAAGAAAAGAATGAATGCTCAAATGCTATGAACAATATTATTATTCTTATTGAAAAATCTTTCTCCAAATTAAACAACAATACAGTTTAATCGGATTTCTTGAAATATCTAAAGAGAATCTTGAAACATGATTGAATAATGTAAGTACCTATTTGTCAATAAATCTTCTATTTTCAATATTTTTACATAAAATTAATAAGGGAAGGGTATAATCCTGTGTACATAAGACTTGTAAAAGTAAATAGGTACTTACATTTATAAATGCCTCTAAACTTTTGAAGTCTACATATGAAAAAATTGCGTTTGAGTGTAGTTCTTTGGATTTTGTATTTTTAAATGAAATGACATCTCAAGTAATCGACATAACCTAAATTAGTTTAGGAACTATTCTAGTGACTATTCTAGTAACAAATATCACCACAACCAACCTAATCAGTCTTGTTGCCAATCGTTCCCCTAGAATTTTGACTTGATGGAATCCATCTAAATAAAAAATAAAGTATACGTGGTTTTTATAGTAACCGTCCAGTTTGTCTAAACACTCCATCCCGCATAAATAAGTATACGTCAACATTGGTTTTGAATAAGAATTAAATGCACAACACAGAGGATAGAGTGTCATTACGTGGATAAATTTTCTGTGTATAGTTGTCAGTGGCTCTCAAACTGACGTAAGCGCTTCAATTCATTGTTTGAATGATTCCTTCAAAAATTTACGCTCGTTCACAACTTGACAATTAACTGTTTGACATTTTCTGGTGAAATTAAAAATATTAATTCGGACGGTTAGTGTGACGTCACATCTGACTTTTTAAAGTTAATCCTACTATAACATGGTGTACCTACACCGTGTCCCGTTGTCTCTTGAATTTCCGGACATCGGGAATTCCAATGTTAAAATAAACTATTGTAAATATTGGCTCCCCCAATAACCTACAGTAAAATATCAAATGTAAAACTTCTTAAGGAAAAAAAGCTGCTTCTTATGCTATAATTGCATTTTAATTTGGTTCATCCGTTTTCGAGAAAACCAGGAAAAACTTGATGGTTTTGAGTGTTCAAAAGTAATTTATTCATCGTTAAAACTTTATACATATACTTATAACATTAATAATAATTATTAGTATTAATGCATATTTATTTTTTTCAGGTGAGTTTCCATTCCACATTCGCCTCCATCTTCTGGTGATAATACAGGGTGCACCATATACCTATCCTTCTCTATATTGCTATCTCCTAACGCTAAGAGATACAGGGTCGGTTAAATTAGAGAAAAGATGCGCAGTTTTGTGGCCATCTCGAATTCGTCATGACATACAAGTTATCTGTGACTGCTCCTGAAATATCCTGGAAAAACTGAAAAATCGAGATTTCTTATTTTTGCCATATCTTTCTTATTATTGGATATGGCTGCCATATTATTTTTTTGTCATTCAATATGAAAAAATAATGGAAACTAAAAATTGATAAACTAAAAAATTTTTTTTTTATTCTTCTTTTTTCAAAGAACTACCTAAAAAAATCGTCGAAATACGTCAACATTGTTAAAATACGCCGAAATAGTGCTTGTCTTATGGTTTTTTAATTTATCTATGAAATTCGGTCTAAAAGGTTGTCTTTTTTGTAAAGAAAAAGGAAGAATATAAATTTTTTAAATTTATTTTTTGAAGTTTAACAATTTTTGGTTTTTATTATTTTTTTTATACTGAACAACATAAAAAAACAATATGGCGGCCATAAGAAAAACGAAAGTTGACTATGAAAACTACAGGATCTAGTCGGCTTTGAAAATTTTTGAACCGTCAGGTGGGTAGCTCTTGTCGACTTATGTAAGCCCACAAAAAATTATTTATTAATCTCAAATAATAAAAAAGATATGGCAAAAATAATAAATCTCGATTTTCAGTTTTTTCAGGATATTTTAGGAACGGTCACAGATATTTTGTATGTCTTGACTGATTCGAGATGGCCACAAATTTGCGCATCTTAGCCGACCCTGTATCTGTTGGCGTTAGGAGATAGCAATACAGAGAAGGATGTATGGTGCACCCTGTATAGTAAGAATATAAGGAAGCCGTGAGTAACTAACATTCTTAATTCTCTCGAACTGCATTTAGCCTTTGTTTTAAAATTATTCCTAAAATAATAATTAATAAAATTGGAACAAGCGACAGCGCCAAGTCCAAAAAATGTAGTAACTGCCGATGTGGTTCGAGTCACTTTTTTATGGACGTTTGTAGGTAATGACGTATCTTACACATGCAGTTGAGACACGATTTCATTTTAAAATGTATAAAAATATAAACACAAGCTGCCGATATCTTTTTGAGGTGAGGGAGTATTTCTGTATGAAAAAGGACTTTATATTTTATAGTGTACCATTTAAGACGTTTTTCTACCTTACCTTCAGGATAAAACACGGTCCTTACGTGGTAGATTTCTTTACCTGGTTCTGGTTCGATTTACCTGGTTTTGGTTCATGGTCACACATTAGACCATGAAGGATTCTGAAATTCTGAAATCGTCTACATAGATGAGCCTATATGCTGCCCATAACACAACAATCAATTTAAAAAAAATCAAATCTCTTGCTGTTGTTAGAATATCTTCTATTAGTAATAGCAAAAACGCGTTTTCCTTCTACGCGAACGGGATGCGTATAGAAGGGTGGACTTCACCTCACCTCATTCTTCTTGCAACTTTTATACATCGAATGTCATTTAATTTTCCCTCCCTGTCTTTGGAATAGACAAGTATGAAGTTCCTACAACACGGCACCTCTAAGATGGTTTCTTGATGTACCCTTTTCCTGGTCGCTACTTTAAAAAAAGTTGATATCTAGGCTATCAGAGAGGGACTTCAGCAGGAAGCAGATTCCCTCGATGATATCTGAGACGTTCTCGATGCTTTCTTCTTTAGTGACTCTTCAGTTTCTTCAATATGGTGCATTTCAGTTCTAATTTTTATGCTCTTGCCTTGTAACTTATATTTGGCTGGTTTAAACCGAGACATTTTCGTAATCTGCTTTCTATACCCGTGATCACGATACACCCATACAAGTCATACAACCGGTATGATATACACAGAGACCAATTTCGTCCAGTTCAGCGCATGACGTCATATAACGTCACTTTCAGTTTTATTGGATATAAATGTCCGAATAATAAACATCTTATTCTTCTTCCATTCTCGTGAATCTAGAGTCGCAATCTCGGCTGATTGCGACCACTGTGTCGCGACACGTGACGTTCGAGAATGTCATATACCGTGTATAATTCGAACGCTTCCTTCATCGCAAGGTCGAGTTAGTGACAAAGCGACGCAATGCTGAGAGAGACAGCAATCTGAGAAGAGCTACCAGTTATTTTTAGAGTGTATAAGTAACAAGTAAAGTGAATTGAGGCAGAAATAAGAAGAAATGATTGATTGATTATTTTCAGAGTATGTACCTAGATGTTATTGTCGTTATTGTAAAATAATTCTTTTCAATGAAGAGAAAGAAGAGAATATAATGACAACCGTATTGGAAAAGTTTGATAAGATGATGATGGAGAAGTAGAAGTTCGCTGAGAAGTTGAATAATAAGAGAAGAAGAGAATGACCCCAAGGAGAAACGATACCAGAAAGCAGTGCCTACCGTTGTGGTTCAAGTTTCCATTTTATAGTGACTGTAAGGTTCCTGAGACTGGGAGTTGTAGTGGTTCCTTGAAACGAAGACCAACCAAACACAGAGTTAACGCGGATGGAAAAACAAGATTTTTATAACCTCATTTTTCATTCTAATTTGGACGAATCCAGTCAATTCTGTTTCGTAACAGAACAAATGCGTAGTTTTTTCCGTTTTTCTGGATTGTTCAGAATGAGGTATCATAAGAAGTGGTCACCTACTAACTCACCAGAAAGAACTTCCTAACCACTTCCAGACCAGCATGCATTAGCGATGGAGTGTTTTTCAATTATGGAACGATCTCCCATATGCATTGCTTGTTTGAGTGTCGTCTACAGCTCGTCCCCCCATTGTTTCCAGGATATTATCTTACTATAATGTTCCCGTACATAAACGCCAGTAGAAAAGAGAACGAATAACATGAATATTTCAAGGAGATATTAGCTGTCCAAGGTAACATTATAATTAATAATAATTGTAACGTATTTGCCATTAAGTACTATCCCCCTATTTGGTATTTAAAATTAGATAATGCATACGTATTTTCCGAGCAGTTAAGTGCAATTACGTAAATGAAGGGGGATAAAATAACATGGAAATAGGTACACTCACTGAATTATACATAAAATGTGAATTTACAAGAAAATAAAAATGCGCAGGTGTTTCCTAAGCAGGTGTATTTATTCCGTGGTTTAGAACGTTAACCGTTCAACCATTTAGAGGAGGCATAGAGCTCGTACAAAGAATTATTATTCAATAGCATCAGGGATGGCTCATTATATGAAATATTCAGACAGTAACGAACATCATATTATTATAATCAAGGAAAAAAATTCTTGGACGGGTCATTAGTACATACTTGAATTGAAAAGTGTTTTAAACCATTGTCTCCAATAGCTAGGTACTTACACCCTTTCTCTTGCTTCTGATTGAGGGGGATATATTCTAATACGCATTAATTATAGCTGTCTTTTAACGGTAAAATAGTACTGATATTATAGAGGTTAGTTGTTGGTTTAACGTTTTTCAATTTTGAATATGTAGTTATAATCCTAGAATTTTTCCCTTGCTTTAAACCCTTTTCTTAATATAAAGAGAATGAGTGTTTATTATTAACCCTTACGTTCTGCTCGAAGGTTCAAATGAATTATTCTCTTAATGGGGAACCAATCGTACAGGGATTGATTTTATAGGAATTTTTTAATTGGTCGGCTTGTAAGACCGAAAGGCTTGTTCGAAATCTGGACGAAGGACCAGGGTACAGGATACACCGGATTAATAATAATTGGCCGCGACGATTTCCACAGCATCTGACGAAGGAAGCTGGGTTGGCTTGCTCGTCCTTAACTCTCACTGCACTGTTTTTTTTTATATAGGACTTATAACGCGAATGATCTGAATCTCGAATGGCAGGTCTTGCGAAATTGCTGCCTTGTTTATTTAATAGTAAGAACTTTTTGTTGTGACATTATTCAGAATTGGTGTTAGTTAGGTGTTGTATTGTTAAGCTGATGGTCGACAGTTGTTCTATTGATAACATTCTGAATATACAGGCGTGTCCCAACTAAGAGGCAACGCGTCCATGCTTGTAAAAAATATATTTCAAGCGGGATCCAGTGATACATCATTTTGATGCATTCATGATTGTCTTTGCAACTATTTTTTCCAACTACGAAAAAAAAATTAAACACTCTTTAGATAACTGGTAATTGGACACATGGTTGGAGACATAATTGGTAGACATGGTAATGGGAAGGCGCATTCTATAACAACTGCGAATAACTAACTATATCACCACTATCACCAGTCAGATTGTCTTCAACAAAAAGTCTTACCAAGTGTTAAATTTTTAACGCGATTGGGTTCGATTTTCACTGAAAATTTGTGGGTTAGAATCCCTCTAATAACAACAAGTATTATACATATACCTGAACACTTAACATGACTCAACATGACAAACGAGTGTTGGAAAGTACATCTGAATTATCTATCAAACGCTGAATAAAGTTTTCGCAAAACTGTAGAAGATCATGATACTAGCTTATAAGTGGAAATAAACCAAAAATAAAGTAGTGTCCAACCAGGTCCTGTAACATGTCACATGTCACTTAAATAAAAATATATATCATTCACGGGGACGCAGATTCACGGGAACGCACACGATCCGTTAAAGGTGAGTTGGATCGTTCAAGTGAATAATAGCCAGTCTCCGCGAGAAGAAGACGCTATTTTCTCTACGACTTTGTGAGAAAATTATACAGCTTAAAAAATAGTATATTATTTTATGATGCACCACATTATTATGACACTACAGTGTAACCGTGCTCCTACGTTCGCAGTTCGAAGGTGTTCGTGTCATAATCATTTTATCATTAGCATGTTGATATCATTAGTATGTTGATATCAGCATGCCGTGAGTTCCTGAACCCGCTGAGCCATGATGGGCTCTTACTCGTAATTGTTCCTTTATTTTTTACACGCTGAGCTTGATTGACTTCCATCCATGAATGTGGGTTTATTATCATGCAGCATAAGGAATGTACGTATTTATTAAACTAAAAGTAGCAGAATAATGAACGTTTTATTCAATAGTTCTAGAGAAAAAAATATACAAAGAAAAAACATGAACAATACAGAATTGTTAGTTGAAGACTTCAGTTAAGAACCGACAAAAATCTTTTATATCGCAGCCTACTCTAAAAGGATTCTGTTTCAGGAACCCCTACTTTTCTCGGGAAACGAAAAATCAATCAGGCTTACAAATTAGATCAGGCTTAGAGTAAAAATAATAACCTTCTAAAATGTAGGTACATTTAAATAATAATATTGTCGAATAAATAATTTGAGATTTATTGACCTCAAAATTAATTTATAAAATGAATACCTACTTCCTATTCCAATTTACAAAGGATTTAATTGGTAAGGTACAAGTAATTAAAATTTGTTTTCAGTTGCCTGAATGTCTGTTTCAATTAATGGAACAATTAATTTGTCGTTACTGTAATTATTATTAATTATAGATGCCCATTACTGGACTGTAATTTTTCATTCTCTACTTTGATCTACAGCTGATTAGTAATTACGTTTTTTTGTAATTTCAAACAATATTGTGGATTCATTTTTAATTCACCAGGTGTTAAAAATAGCTTAACGTTATTAGTCTATTTTCAGTGTATGATCGACATTTGAACAAAACATGCAATGTGAAAATTTTTTGCTATCGTGTAAGCTAATCGAGTGAAGCATGAGGTTTTTTAATTATTATTAACACCGTCAGTAGAGACACTTGGCACATTTTCAATTCTCAGGATAGGAAAAATTTTGCAATAGAAATTATACTTTTGGATATAACCGTGTTGGCTGAAATATGCTGGACATAGGATTGATTAAATGGACAGGGATAAAAGATTAGAACACAATCATGTAAACGCAAAAGATAAGGTTTAATTTATCAGAACACAAGTTGTAAATAATTGTTGTCGCTTCGCTAATTATCATATCAACATGACAACATACAGATTCTCCAATTCTCCATCCTCTCTTAATGCGCATCACCCCGATACAGCTATCTTCCCCCGGTGTATTTCTACCAGCCGTGATATGACAATATACAGTTATAATTCTGGGCATTATTTAGTTGATATTGTTACGAAGCTCATTTTTTGTAAATGGTGTGGAAGAAATTTATTATTTCTGTAATTATGCATAGGTACTAAAAAAAAAATCCGAAATACGTTGATTTTAGATTAATCCTACAGATATTCAGACATTCTGCAGCATAAAGATTTCATCCATAAAGTTTTTAAACCCAGATTGAAGGGAGTAGCTAACACAGTCAGTGTGTTGCCATAAATCGCAGACATATTTCAATACTTTTGGTTAGGTTCACCCAAGTTATTTGGTAAACCTTTACCTTTGAGTATGGAGATTAAATATATTACAATGATCATGAATGAGAAACTGATCTGGACATCGGAGATTGACGGAATGGTGACAAAAACTGACGTCTCCCTATGATAGTTACGAAGGGCAATAATAGGTAAATTCTTGAGACGAAAGGGCTCTCCAGTCTGTCGATAACCAGCACAACCACCACTTCCCATGCGGTGATGGCGGTCTACATAAAGAATGCAGGATTCAAGAATATAGACAGGCGAAGGTTACAAAGGACATGCTAACATGTCCATTGTCGCTGAGATAAAGATCTGAAGATCCCTATCTCAAACCTTATACATAGAAACATAGGGAAAAGAGGAAATACTCCCTCCTAATCCCCAAAAGGGAAAAATCGGAAAAGGGAGAGGTAACCTTGGAGCCAGGAAGGACTAATCTGTTTCATAGACGACTCAAGGAATGAGCATTATGATGATTACAGTGGAGCAGGATTTTACTTGGCAGAACATTAACTGGGGTGATCATTTTCCCTAGGATCAACCACAACGATCTTCCAAAGTGATGCATAGATATTATTATTCCATTCTGCAAGCAGGTTTGGAAAAAGGCATGGAGTGGACAATTTTCAGATGCACCCATAGTTGCTGTCACAAAAGCATGGGGGAAAAATGACACTCTTATCATGGAAAGCACCTTCTGGTGTTTATAATAATTAGGTCGGAAAGGTTTGAGTAGGAGCTCCCCCACCATCGCGATGGAATGGCAAAAAGGGTCCTTGTTTGCCTAATCGCTTGGGGTTCATAACCCCTTCCCACCATACCCATCAAGTCTCAGCTTAGAGGCCCAAACACAATTTCCTCTAAAATTATTTATCGCTCTTTCTTTTATTTTATTTATTGTTAACGTTTATTTGCCTTCTTTTGTAAATCTTAGAAACTCCACAACAATCATGGACCATAATTCTAAAATTCCTCAAGATCGTCGACCTAAATGTATCTTTTATTTCCTAGAAATATCGATAAAAATAGAGATAAAATGAAGAAGTTTGTTGGTGATTATGATGATGGGATTATAATAATATTCAAGTTTTAACTGCCGAGAAAAAGTATCCGAAAGATTTTATACGACTAAAATTAGACGTCTTTGGCATTTAAATAAGATCTCTCGATCTGTACGTATGGGCAATAGTAGAATGTTAAATGCTTCTGTTTTTATTATCCATTAAGTTTCCTGGGATATTTAATGCTTAAAATGTAAAATTTCAAGTTTATACCTTCTAATAACTAAACTCATTCCCAGTTTATGTTCATATATGGAAAGTCGCTTTTATTAAACGGGTCATTTATTTGATTCATTATTAGTAAAAGGCGGCTTTACACGATGCCAATAACTCGTACTAGTAACAAAAACCGAATAGCCACTGGAAACTGGAAGCAAGAAGTACTCTTCAAGCCCGCGTTATGCAATGCAGGTTCACCACTTTCAAGACTGCTCATAGGATAATGCATGGGAAATAAGAAATTTGCAGATTGCTGCTTCCCCTACTGACTTAGACGGATGACCACTGACCATGGTACAAAATTAAATATTACAGAATTTTGCATATCCAGTGTGAATATTTACTGTAAACAGTGTGAAAGTATGAGGTGAGGCCATCTTGAAAATATTTTTATTGTTTTTCTCGCGTGGTCACTGATATGTCTTAAAACAATTATTTTGAGACTCTCTAATAGTACCATTAACTGATCACCCTGTATATTTATTTCTCCGAAATAGCAATTCTTATAGATTTTTAAACTCGTACAACTTATGAGGGAGGGGGATTATGAATTTTGGTTAAAAAAGTTGCCTAAAGTCGCGTGACTTATGACAGGATGCCCTTCAAAGTTCGAAAAAATCCGTTCTTGTCACACCATTTCAGGTCTCAGTTCTCAGTTCTCAATCTAGCGGACTGAAATATTTGTGGGAGTGAGATATCCATAAGGGAGGAGTCTGGGATTGCACTTTTGAAAAAAAAAACTTTTTAGACAGCCGTCAAAACTAATTTTGACATTTTTTCATCAATTTCATGCGAATGTAAAATGGCACATTATTTCTGTCCACTCGGAAGCGTGCGCGAAGTATTTCGCGACCTAGAGTGACAAGTATTTCGTGCACTGTATGAAAATCTTGTAGTTGTGCCCCTGGCAACAAAGCAACAATCAACTTGGAACTAAATCAAAAATTCCCTTGCGTATTTTTTTTTTATTTCGATTTTTTCAAAAGCTATCAGTCTCAAGCGTCAAAGTCCCAATTCCGCGCACTAGATATATATAAAAAAAAACTATTCAAATTAAGTTAATAGGGTGGGAAGAACCATTTCCGAACTATACGCTAGTGTTAATTTTTTTTTCAAGCCAGTGGCGTGCGTGGGTAGAAGAAAAAGGGTAAAAATGTTGAATTTTCATAACCATTTATAAGCACATTTTTAAAGAAAGTTAACCGAAATTTTTAGTGTAGACAATTATACCTACAATGTTAATAACCTTCAATCGTGAAAAATGTTAGGAATTAAATAATTAAAAAGCGGCGATGTTAGACATTTTTTTCTGTTTCTTTCTCCAAAATTAAAGTTTTCGATTGTAAAAACGCCCGTGTAACTTTACATTTCAAACTTTCGGCGCAAAATTTTAAACTCTTGTAAAACCTATGAGGACTGTGGATTTTTGTTAGAAAAGCTTTCTAAACAAAATTGTTTGTACATCCATGTCCCTTCAAATTTTGCAAAATCCCCGTTCTTGTCACTCGATTACAGGTCGTAGTTTTCACTAAAGGAACTGAAATTTTTGTAATTTTTGACATTTCTGTGTATTAGTTACCTTCTGCATATCGATTCTGTAATTGGTCTCCTGACTGTTGAATGGCTAGTTAATAAATAAATAAATAAAAATAAGTAATAGTCAGATGTCTGGAGGGAGTTTTCTGGCGTTTCAAAATGGCGGCCATTTTAACTTTTGTAGAAATATTGTACCTATTTTGTGAGCATCGGTATCAAACAAAAAAAAATCAATCAAATTAACAGCACAAGAAGAACGTATCTCAAGTTATGCACTTGTGCAAAATAATTTGTATTTTAGTCATAATTTTACTAGTGGCGTACGGGTAGAAAATTGAAAATTAAGTCAAAACTGCCAATGTTAAATTTATGTAACCATTTTGGACGCTTTTTCAAAGAAAGTAAACTTAAATTTTCAGTTTTTTTTCAGAAATTTTCAACCATTTTTATATGACATGACCATGAAAAATTTAAACAACCCAATTTATAAAATGGCGGAAATCTTCAGAATTGAATCCAATAACTCATAAAGATACAGTAGGTACTTCAGCGATTGATGCGCAAGAAGGTATTTTCATGTCCAATTTGAAGGAAATGGAAAATTTCTAATACGGGGTAACAGAAAATTTTAATTTTTCTATAACCCTGTATATGGACATGTGAAACGTTTTTTTCTAACTTGAATCGTTTTCTAGTCATGTGAATTCATCGAAGATGAGAACCATCGGAAAAGTAGTGTGATCTCAATTACGTCACTCGATTTATAGTAAATATTCCAAATATTCCAAGTGAATCATGAAAAAAATTATCATAATGATACGCCAAATTATTTTTTCTTTCATTTGGTACCATCTTTGCCCCTCTATAGGTTAGAATGAAATGCGCACGTTCATTTCCTATGGTCAGTCTTGAAAGTTGTGATTATGTGAAATATCCTTCTTTACAATGTGAAAAACTGGACAGTTGATTCAGTTGTGTCTATTTACAGTTCTACCACCTGCTTAGTACTAACGACAGTCCCACAGTGAAATTCATTGGGTGGGTATCTACAACTCGTGTCAGTAAACAATACAAAAAAGATCTACCGTAGGTGCCTACACTATAAAATATTTTCTTCTCTACCCCCATGACAATAATCATTATTATTATTATTACCAAGTACCTAGTACACCCTAGAAGTAAGTTAATTTTTATATCCACTGCTACGTAATGATGTGTCAAACAGTGTTACGTAAAATACAACGTGTTTTAATGGTTAAGCCTTTCACCACCGCATACAACACGTTTGATCCCCGGTTTGGCTGCACCACTACATCTCAGGTAACATGTACCACACTGCTTGATCCACTTTATGCCGTATCCTTCAAGAACGCTGTCTTTAAGTTCTTTAACCCTTAATAGCTAGTCCAGGGTCAAATCTTCTAAAAACTAAGTGCATTAAGTCGAGAGGCCGCCGTTTCAGTATTCGTTCAGACGTTTCCAAGGTATGAGTATATCTTAGTATGTATTACCCTAGTGGGGTGTTGCATACGACTTGAATGGCGGCCGCTGATCAAATTGACCCGTGGATAATAACCACGTTATAATTTTGTTCACAGTTACCCAAGTATTTTGTGAATGTTTGACAGTGTATTTGGTATACTCCCCGCAAACCCAGTAGTTTGATTGCCAATGTTATAGGCATTTCCACAGAAGTTGAAGTAGGTGCAGCCCACTGAGCGAATTGCCGCTTCCAAAAGGAAAAAATGTGCAACTTGCCCTTCGAAAAAGGACCAAAAAACTAGTACCTATTGCAACAGTTGCAAATATGCAGTATGTCGGAATTGTGCCAAAAACTTACGTCCAAATTGTTTCCAATGAGTGACTTATGATAAATTTTTGTTTATTTTTGTTTACCCTTATGAATTAAACTTTTAATTCTGTTTGTTATTATTTTTTTTTATTATTTTTTTAAATCTGGGTCACAACAACTCGTGGATAGTTCAACAGCGAAAATCTTTGAATGGTGGCTATTAAGGGTTAATCTTTCCTCGCCCGTCGAAGCGTTTCTCCAGAGCGACGTTGATTCCTCTTTGGGTGGATTCCAAATCCCCCTTGGATTAAAGATCCACATCCCGTGTGGCGCGACACGGGGCCAGCTACCACCGCAGTCACCGATTAGGAAAGAATTACCACCTTATCGGTAGTTTTCTTCTTGTTAAGCCTCAGTTGGCTCCCAATTCTACATTCTTCTGAACGGATCGCTTTTATGCGAAAAATGAAGACCGTATAGTCTTCATTACAGGTCAAAAAGCCCAGATGGAGGCGTAGGAAAAACCTGTAATTCTTGGGCTGTACATTTAACTTATGTTGTAAGGTTCAAGGTTCATCTCTGTATTGTAGATAAGCATAAAAAGCAGATGTTTCGCTAGAGGTCATGTCTCTGTTGTCATTAATCGAGTGAAAATATCGATATGTCTAATTTTGGTGCAGATAAATTACTGACAACCTTATATAAGATAGAGGAGCATCAAGGAAGGATTAAATTGACACAGGTTGACAATCTTTCGTTATTCTTTCATTCTTTGATATGGTAAATCTTTTAAAATTCCACTTCTAATCATAATAATTACAGATAGGTAAACGTGCATTACACAATCGAGATAGGAGTAGAAGAAGAAGAGCTTAGGAAAAATTCATGACTCCAACAACCGAACAACTAAAGACAAAGAACAACCAAACCAACCAGTTCCCGACTACAACCATAAGTATCTGGGCTTTTTATGAGGCTCACGAAATGCAGATAAAATTAGTATAAAGTATAATACCCGGCTAGCGCCGTTAAAATGCAAATAACCAAAACCAGTCAGTACACGACTCTCCTTGTTGCTGGTGCTGGTATAGGTTTAAGAGATAAGTTTAGCGTTCTATTTAGATTTATGCGTTTTTAATACCTTATTATAAAAGGACCAAACCTGAATTTCTAGTAACACCGTTTACGACCACCACGTATGGCCATATTGATATGTTAAATCCTTCACCGGCAGACCGGCCGTTCTTTTCAACCAAGTAAGTCAGTTGGACACGTACAGGACTTATCTAGATTATATTGCCTATCTGTTTATCTTCATTCTTCATTCCAAAAGACCGGCGATAAAAACTGCTTTCATAAAGTCGACCTGTTTTTGGTTTCATGTGGATGCATTACGTACCTACGTAGGTATTATTATTACTTGCTTAGCTGGACTGAGTAGATACCTGCCTACTTATTTCGAAATGATATACAGAGAGGATCAGGTTTTATTGAACTGGTCCATTCCAAACATATTATCACTCTAAGGAATGGTTACCTTTTGAACCGCCCCTGATCGATTTTTTTTTGTAATGGTTATTTAATTATTTATTATTTACGTAGGTACGTGTTCTAAAATTTTCCACATTTTTAGTACATTGCAGATTGAAGGTGACTTGAAGATTAGTCAAAGGAGATTATAATTTTTTTTCCTTGAATATCCAACACAACACTGAACCTATTTTATGAATAATTATTTCCATTCCAATCTTTACTTTTCCATTTTGAATAAAATATGTTGGAAACCTGTTATTACTATTAGCAATTTTATCAGTTTGCTACTATTATTAGAAATAAAAAAAATAGGAAAGTTTTGGGAAAGGCATGCAGACCCGAAAGAAGAATTTCCTGGGTGATAAGTCTAAGGTCCTGATTTAACTTACAAGTATCAACCCTCTGCATGATATCCTCCTCGGAGTATCCATCAACAGGGTACACTTCAAGAAGAGAATAATAATAATTAAAGCCATCACATGTTAATAGAGATTCAATTAAAAGACGCCAGCATAACGAATATCGGAGACCCAAGTTAAATTCGTATACTTGCCCAAGATCTAAGAGACTTACGAAAGTTAAGAGGCTGGAGACTAAATTCGTCAAGAGGTATTGGTGTTGGTGTGAAAGGGCCTCTCTTGGGGTGCGTTCCATGCGATTTAAATTGAGGCATTTAGCAAATCTGCGCTGCAGCCTTACGATGGCATTCACATAAGGGTTCTATTGCTATGCTAAGGACACTGCGCAATAGCAGATACTCTGATTTCCACCTAACAAGGTAAAATACAACAGCTTAACAGTTTTCTCG
This sequence comes from Malachius bipustulatus, assembly GCA_910589415.1. Lineage (NCBI taxonomy): Eukaryota > Metazoa > Arthropoda > Insecta > Coleoptera > Melyridae > Malachius > Malachius bipustulatus. The sequence continues at coordinate 8,550,766 of OU342632.1, forward strand.
TTCACAAAAAAAGAGAATCCTATAAGGATGAATCCCAGCATAAAACTAATCACATGTTTTACCCTTGAATAAGAAATACAGATATTGTAAGGCGTTTATTAATGATGATTAGGAGCCACTTGTGGACAGTTTAGCACCAAGTGTATTCCCACGATCATTTCCAGACGTCACACATGAAAGAATCTTTAATCGTCTGCATACAAAAGAACCCTTCAAGTGAAAACACCATCGATATCATCAATAAACAGGAAAAAAGGGGTGTGTTCAGATTTGAGTCTTGAGGCAGTCCAGAGGTCCCCAAGTAACTGTCTCCTATCAAGTCATGTGTAATAATTCGTAACAGTTGATGGGCCTTTAAAGAAGCCATGCTGATAGGTTCAAATGAAATTCTTCACCTGATATTAACACCGCCATCTAAGATACCTTTGCAAAAGTTACTCAAAATAGACACATTGTCAAACATTGTCAGACGCCATCACCTTTGAAGACAGTTCAAATTCTCAGCTACCACTTGGTTTTAACAAATTTTACATTAACATAAAGATTACATCTGCCTCCACCCGATTTTTCCCTCGGAGTCTTCCCGCTATAGTCGACGCAAGCTGATGATCTTCATCTGGATATGGTTTGCGTGACCTTTTCCTCCAGTTGAAGGCTGCAAGTAACTCGACATAAATGCTTAATTATGTGGGGTGCTACTTCTCAGTCTGTTCCGAGCAGTCAATGGGGAATAAAGCGTTTCAATTTTTCCCTCTTGAGAGTACAGACCATGGATGTATCTATATTTAGAAGAGAGAGACAAGTCACCCACAACATATTGTTGAGGCAATGAATGAAGCAAGGTTTGGGTGGATCATGAGATGGGCTCACTTCAATAACCTGTCGATTTTGCTCGGAAGGATTACAAGAATAGAAACAAAGAACTCTCGTAGGCCGTTCTAGGTCTGCTGAACGGTAGTGTCAAATAGTACGCTTCGATGTGTTCTCTGAAGTTTCGAGAATGCAGCGGACAGCGGAAGCAATATGATGATACCATGATCCGAGCTTCCTAGGGGAGCACCTGTGGAAATTGAATATGAGTCAGGGTAGGTGATGAAGAAACGGATAAAATTAATCATTTCACTGAGAAGGTTAATGGAGGAATTAGTGATGACGACGAATAATCTTCGTTGGTCTGTTCGCGGAACGACCTTTGTGGATTTTCAAAACTCCATATTGTGGTCTCCAAGGATGGCAACCGCTGCCGTGGGAAACTCGGCGATTAGGAAATCTTAGTCAAGACCTTTGAGAATACTTTCACAGAGAGGTGTGATCAAGGAGGTAGGGTACAAGAGAGCTCGCTACGAAACGAACGTAGGCGCACATTTTGCGATGGAGGCGAAAAGATGATCGTAGTCTGGGAACAAAAAAATGGTGTTTGAGCAGCCGGATTTCTTTGTGTAAACTATTGTTTTCGTGTGTTTGTCTGTTTATTTCCCCTTGATTAACAATTTCTTGGTTCGAGTTTGGGAATCAAAGGGGGTCGTGCAACCTTTCAAAAAAAGGGGGTAATAAATTGTACGCAAAAATTTTGGTAAGTAATTCGATTCTTAATTCCTTTCATCAAGATTGAGCGTCATAAAACACTCTTTATTGGACCAAAGATCAAAGATAAAGTATTGTTTCGGGCATGATGATGCAATGAGAATCTCCAATCCTCAGAGATTCAAAACTCGCAAAGCTAAATTTTGACTTGCGTAGTATGCTCGCTGCTTAACTACTGCACGCGATGCAACTCTTTTTGGTGGAGCAAGATTACCCCTGTACCATTCGGCAGTGTTTGCAAGCTTCTCCTCCTCCTCCTCCTCCTTCTCCTCCTCATCCTTATTCTTCTCCTCCTTCTCCCCTTCTTCTTCTTCTCCTTCTTCTTCTTCTCCTCCTTCTTATTCTCTTTCTTCTTCTTCTTCTTCTTGACTATGGCTTGGCCACCTTTGTGCACACAGCCAACGTTAAGTGATTACGTAGCAAATTACCATTCCTGTCGATGTCTATTTTTTTTTTTTTAATAATAAATCGCAGATTTTATAGTAAAAACTCACATGACTGCTAATGCTACATGTCATTTGGCAGTTTTTTCTGCACAAACCAGGAATAAGCAAAATGAAAATTTTCCCAAACCGATAAGGAAAAAAATTCCCATACGTCGTACTTTCTGTGTATATGACCCGCTGTACATACATATTATGTTCATTGTTCATAAAAGTCTTTTCCTTAAAACTGCATGCGGCTTCATCTGGCAAAGCTTGTTGGTGGCTAATATATCACCCTTTAGTAGTTGTAAATTTCAGTTTAGCAACGTATCTACTATGTGCCAGAATAATTATTTATTTGCGAACAGTTAACTAGAACTATAAAACAAAACATGTCAATAATAATTTGTGAATGCGAAATATCTATTTCTGTCATAGACCTGAGAAAACTGACTAGGAAGACCCGCAGTACTTCCCCGCTCCGGCCGCATTCACACGGCGCGACAGGCTCATTGTGACCGCACCGTGACGTGACTGATGCGGTTTCTCGATTGACCGCCCCGCTTGTCGATGGGCGATGGGCGGCCGCAATGCATGTTACGGTTCCGTGTAATCCCTCGCGCTGTCACGGGAAACGACCGCGCGCTTCACCGGGAAACCCCACAACTGCACCTGGTGGTGGTCGTTCTGGAGCGGCTACAAGGTGATTGATCTTTCGTCCCTCTGCTCCTCATCTCATCGTCAGAAATCAATGACTGACTACTGGTTCACCTCTGCTTGAACCGTGAAATCAAAGAGTTCAGCAGCTTTCCACAATAGACGAAGTCGTAAATGGAGAATAGAGACCGAACATTTTACTTGCTGCGGCATCGAATTTATATTACTGAATAAATAGCCTGTGATGATGAAATTGGTGTCTCTATCAAATAAAATGGAAACGTAGTTACCAGTGTCCCTAGACGCAGATTTTTTTTTATTTTGAATTAACTTTTTCTGTGCATGCAGACCTTTTACAGTTTGTTGTAGAAGTCCCAAGGGAGATAACATGCAAAAAATACCTTATTACGCTCTGTTTTTGTTTTTACTACTTTGAGAGGTATATTTTTTGCAATTTCCCCAACTATATTATGCGTGGTAATGATTAAGTACTTAGTAATATCATAGGAACTTATAAAACTTTATTTTTACGCTACCTCATACGTGAACTGACTACTTCCTAAGCGCTATGCCGAGAGAACGGCCGCCAATGACATTTTACGGTCGTTACCCTCCCTCGATTGCGGCCTTTGAAGGAATTTCAGGCAAATTATTTTCTATAATCATAATAATTTGTAATAATCGGAATAATTTTTCGCACCAAAGAAAACAAGTGTCACGAGACTTGCGGTATTAGATCCGCCGACCTTGGAACAATGACTGTGGCCACTGTTAGCCACTATTTGGGACTATAAAAATTATTAATTTTATATTATCACATTACGGTTTACACCAAAAATATTTTGTTCACTTTCACCGCGAAGTTTTTTGCTTCCACAAGATAATTATCATTTTAAATATTCTGACAACAAAATTCTTTAAGAATTCTCATTGGCGTGCACTTCTCTAGCCCCGATTTGGCTATACCTTTGCACATATCGTTGCGCAGAACTGGAAACAAAATTACTTTCTCTAAAACCCAACAAAGTGTAGTTATTACTTCTATTACATTTCCATTTTCAATCTTTGTCTTTGAACCCGCATGTCTCAAAAACTTTGTCATGTATGCCATAGTTGAGGAACAATTTTGGGTATTATTTTTTTATGGAAAAATGTTCCGATTTCATTTGAAAATGTACCTACAACATTTTCAGTTATTCAATCAACCTAGAAAGAAGAGACCTAAAAATTTAGAGAACAGTAGCTATGATGATAGAATAACACCGTATTGATTTAGGTGATATTTACTCGGCTTGTTTGGATATCTTGAGGGGTTAATAAATAAGCTGCATAAGCGGCAACGTTGCAGGGTTATTCATGAAAATATTAATTTTGCCTAGAATGTTTGCTGTCATCCCTGTACTGTTCAATATTCTTTTGAATTGGTGAACGTTTTCCATTGTTGCATCAATAATTTATAAAGCTCGTGCCGGTGAAAAACGTTCAATTTCGTTTATAAAAATTTATAAAAGAATTACAATTTAATTGGAAATTGTGTGCGTTTAAGTCTTTTCCGGGACTATTAGAATAATAATTACTATTCGATTCGATTACCTGCCATGTAAAATTCATGATGATAATTATTGATGGCACCTTTGTTCCTCGAATTATCAATCACCCCTCACAATTCAGATCGGAGTCGTGGCTGATTCATCATTAATACTTTGACCCACATTAGTGGCTCATCTATAGTAGTTATAATTATTTAATAATCTGATTGAAATGTGCCGAAAAATTCTTGTACTGGACTGGACGAAAAGCTGTGGAATAAATTAAAACTAAACCAAGCAATTAAAACAGAAACAATACAATAATATCATTTTAATTAGGAAAGAACAGGCTCTGACGAGTGTAACTAATGCAAATGTATACGATGTTTCATGTGTTTTCAAATCTTTATTGAGCGTCTAAAAAGCAAAAATGAAGCTCAAACGTTCAGATAAAATGGAACCCAAGTACGCGAGAGATGAAGCTGAATTCTTAACCATGAGGAGTCAACCTCAGAAATCGCTGTGACTTTTCCCGTCAGTTGAGAAAAATGGATTGATATACTTTGTCCAAATCCTATGGCATGAGTTCGTTCTTTCTGGCTGCCAAATTTATTTTTAATCAACAGAACACCCCGCATATGTGAGAAGATACCAGAAATGATCATATCCAGCAAAATTTCCATACACACAAAGTCCCCATCAGTGGGGAAATATTTTTTCTTCTCGTTCAAGGAAAATTTATCGTTCAGGAAAAATAGTGGTGACACCTGTTAGTGATACTAAGATGAGACGGGGGCCAACATTGTCTTCATTATTTTAAACGGAGCTACTCCCCCAATTCTCAGTTAACGCTATACTAAAAGAAGAAGGACCATGCGTTTTCCACATCAATATCTCAATGCTCCCTGCTCGGGCACCTTCACTCCTGCTCTTTTATTCTTTTGGTTGATGTGTTCACGGTAGTCCATGGCGTTTGCAGCAACACTACGTACTGTTCGTACAGAATATGAAGGCGGAGAATTCTTGGAAAGGACACGGTGAGATAATATTTGCTTTATGAGCATACAGATCTCAGTAGCCTGCTTTAGAACGCCTTCTTGGAATTCTCCGCCATCAAATTTTGTATTACCTGTACCTACCTACTTCACCGAACTTTTCAAATTTTTTGTTCAAATTTTCACTGAAAAATACTGCTATATAAACAGTCGGAAGGGAACTCTTTTCTGCTGGTCTGCAGGATATACTTTCTTCTCTCCTGTATATGCCCTTCTCTGACTCTCGGTCCAGGTTCAGGAGTTGTGGTTATACAACCCAATCAGAAGTGCTTTGACAGTGGTTTACACACAACGGGAGGGAAGATTGCGGGAAAGCAGGATTGAATGGCACTAAAAAATGTAAAATGAAAAATGGGACGCAACAGCCCCAGTACGCCATCCTAGGATCGTGCCGATCGAGTTAGAGTCCGACTTGTTTCTAGCATCGGGAACTGTTTCCCATTGTCCAGTGACCACGATCCGAAACAAGAGTCAGGCCATTGTGGTCTAGTCAGTGGTTTTTGAACAGTAACTCCAAAAACATTGTTAGTGTCCAGTTTTTGGATCTGTTGCAAGCAAATGAGGTGTATGCGTTTAAGTTTTTTTTTTTTTTTTTGCAAAACCAGCAGTTTAGAATATGTTTATGTTAGGTGACAAACGGCTTAAGGACATAATTAATTAGTAGGTAACTGATTTTATGTCATTTTATGTTACAGTCCTAGAATAGAGCTTTTTTTGTAAATAAATAGTAAAGATGACATTTAGTAGGGGTTTCCAGTGACTGTCAATAATTCTTGATGTGATTCAAATTCTGATTAATAACGTTAGCCAATGCCAGAAGTTTAGTTCAACTCAAAATTACATGTGGGTTTCTATTCCGCAGTTGTATACTGCCTCCCTAGCAGCATTATTGGTACTGACAGATAGCTAGAGCTGTAACAAAATTTTCAGCCATGGAACAGCGAGATAATATTTCCTCAGGTCGTCCTATTGGGTGGAATATGGATGCGATTATGTCACCCCGGGGACCTATCCATAATAAAATCTTTGTATAGGTACTTACCCAACTTTGTACTTTTCACTTTGCATTTTTAGGCAATTGCCAGGTCCCAAATTTAAGCATTACAACGCATTTTTAGGCAATTGCCAGGTCCCAAATTTAAGCATTACAACTTTGTAAAAAAACTGCTCGGAAATTCCATTGAGGAACCCGAAAATAGCTTGAAACACTTCTGCTTTTTTTCAGCAAAAAAATTGAAAACATGAAAGTGCAAAGTTGCAAAACTTTTTGTGAAGTAGGGGCCAAATCGGTATAAATCTAGGCAATTTCAGGTTGGCAATGTGGCAAGCTGAACAAATGTATGTGGTATGATCCGTCAAGTGAAGAGCTCATCATATAAGTTGGACATTGGAGTATCCTCGGCACTTTAGCATAATATACGCTCTTCTATACCATTACAGGGTGATGAAAAAGTCCGGTTACCATCCAATAAATCTTAAATTATGACTTTTGAAAAATATGCAAAAATAGGTTTTTTATTTAATTGGTTTTTTGACGTAACTTTTTTTATTGTCTCGGTAATGACGACATTAGTTTATTTTTTCAAATAGCAGGACACCCTGTATGATATGATAGTTGAGATAATAAGGCGTTTTCCGATATTAGGAGCCGTTTTCGATGTACACTGCTTTCAAAAAGAGAAAATTGCGATTTTCACTTGTTATAAACTGCCACTGTAAAAACGATTCTTAGATTTTCTCACAAAATATTAAAATACAATAACCTTTAACCTACAGGGGTGTACTATTAAAAAAAATTTACTCATTAATGAGGCATTTCATGTTACATCAATAGAACATCATTAAATTAAAAAATTGACATTTTTTTGCATATTTTTCAGAAGTCAATATTTATAGGCATCTTCTGGTTGAGACCTACCTATTCTGAAATAGATCCCACAAAGTAGGGGAGTAAAGGGAGTAAAGTAATAAATTTGGACTAAATGACCAAACTGCTCAAAATTGTTTTCGAAAGAGGAAAAAAGGGAGTTGAAAGAAAAGGAAATGTTTTATTTATGAGGCAGCTGTTAGATTTGACAACGTGGCAGCGTGTAGCCGGTTCCCGTGCACATTCCACATGTGATAATTTGAATGGGCGACGCAAGCGCCGCAGAGCCGAAGAGGTCGTCTCGTCTCGTTCCGTATTGATCGGGAGGCCGGTGACGTCACAACTACTTGTGAATGATCCACTACACAAATTGTCATTAATTTGTATAAACAGTTCGTGGTTCTCGCGATTCCCGCCCTAAGCGTAGCTGCGCATAAGCGCCAGGGTCGGTTTTCCGTTCGGTTTTCTTGGAATTGCGGCGTTCATCTTGCAGCGCCTCGTTTATGTAATGCAGAGGAGGTAAAATAAATGTAGGAGTGTGTTTACTTTTCATTTATTTACGGAGTAAAAATCACGTTTTTATGGTTTTAGATTTAGCTGGCGATGGTGCGCGGCAGGGATGGGCGGGAAAAAAATAACGAAAGAACGAAAAATGAGGCTTTATATTTTTCCTGCATTTGTGTCGGCTCGTTCGTTTTGTATGTAAACTATACGGATTTCATCTCAGATTTTTGTTAGCGTTAACGCACAAGTTTTCATTTCGGGAAAGTGCTCTCAACCGCTATAGAGATTTTCCGAGTCGTTTTTCACGACTAAATTGTCTGCATGTCTTATAAATAAAATAAATTGGGCCGTGCCTTACTTAAAATTGCTCGTAAATCAATAATAATGATCATCATTAGTTATGTCTGAGTAGCTGGTATAATTTCTAGATTCCAGGTTTTTTTTTATAATATCCTTCATTTTTCATACACGTCACCATAGTATCAAAATCTAGGATACAATTTCTTACACTCTCCACTTACTGATTGATGTACCTATTACTCCAATTCGAGCTGTAGGTAGGTAACCCACCCATGTAAAAAATCGTAATGAATATTTATACTGCGACACCCTGCGCAAGAATGAATAAAATTAATGACCTAAAGTGGAGCTTAATTTCAAAACCCTGCAGCAGAAAAAATAAATTTCTTAAATTTCTCTCTTATAAGAACATAAAACGTATACCTATTATGAGAGTTTAAAGGTTACGTTTGCTATCGATGAATTAAAACGCCCTGCTTGTTCAAAAAAATATTAAATTTGTGCAACCATGACGTTTATTAGCTTGACCTAGTTTAATAAATTCAGGAGCGGTTCGTCAATTCTGCTAAAAGTTTAATTATATAAAAATATTTATTCATGTTACTGTTTTGCGGGAACACCGAGGAATAATAATAATTGTTCTCTTGATATTCTTCATGTATTTGGGACCTACTAGAATCAGAATTTAGACTCTGCTGGAGCTCTTCGCGACACTTGACGTTCGAGAACGTCATCTGCGATGTGTATTAAGAACGCGTTCAGCTGGCAGAGTCAGTTCTATATTATACAGGATGAGTTTTTTTTCCCAATGTTTACTATATGGATCTCCTAAGCTACTGCAGTTGGAGCAACGGGGATAGTTGTGCAGTTTTATGAGCTAAATTCGAATAAAAATTTTTTTTTTTGAAAGTCTTGATGTGTTCCTAGTTATTTAACATAAACTAAATTTCGCGAATTTATTTTTACTGAGATAGCACTCATTATTGGGTTAGAGAAAAATTGCAAAGAAAAAGGTTTTAGACGTTTTTATAACCAATAAAACGGTGTTGTAATTTTTTTTTATCTCAGTATAAAGAAATTCGCGAAAGTTAGTTTATGTCAAATATCTAGGAACCGATTAAGATTTAAAAAAAAAAGTTGCTTCGAATTCAGCTCATAAAACTCCACAACTTTCCCTCATTTAACCGTTCCTTTAACTGCAGTGGTTTACGAGATCCCTGTTGTACTAAACGTTGAAAAAACTTAACTCTGTATACCTAAACAGAGAGGACAGAGTCACAGAGTTATAATAATATGATACATGCACCAGGGTCAGTACTGTTGGGCACGCGTTACGATGTGAAGCTAATAACTATAGGTCGGAAAAGTATTGTTAAGTATAAAAATATTGTACGTAAAACTAAGTAAGAGAATAATCGTTTTTCATTTATTTAACTGCAACTGTAAAAACCATTCTTATTGTATTTTCTCACGAAATGTGAAAATACAATAATATACAGAGCGTCCCATTAAAAAAGACAATCATTACTGAGTAACACCCTATATAAGAAGTTGTTACATTAATATAAAGTAAATTAAATTATGAAATTGACCTTTTTTGCACCTTTTTTAAAACTCAAAATTTATGGAGTTACTGGTGGTTACTGAGACTTTTTCAACACCATGTATACTCCTCAACTAATTTATAAGACATATCGGTCAATTTTGTGTTACTCTTTATAGGTATCAATATTTAATTGAGACTTGATTTTACCACATACAGGATGTCCGGAAATTATGAGCAAAAAATTAAGGGGGTGATTCTACTTGATGAAATATTGCCAAAAGTAACTATAATTTTTTTTCGAAAACTCACAAATAAGAAAGTTATAAGCCTTCAAAGTTGATTTTTTTAAATCAATATTTTTTAGGTATAACTTTTTTTCTAGTGTACGGATTTTCTTAAAATTTGACACACTTGCTTTGCAAGGATGTTGCTTTGCATCCTTGGTCCAAATTATACTTGAATCCCTCGAAATCAAGAGGCCTTATGTGCCCTTGACCTTCAAAAAAGGCCTATAACTTTTTTCGTAATATTTTTTTCTGAGTTTTGAAGACGTGCAATTGAAGAACATGAAGAAATAATCGGAAAAGGTCCTCTTTGTCTATCAAGATAAAATGACCTGTTTCCGAGTAAAACGGTTTTAAAAATTTGCTTGCTCTAAAATTGATCACCATAAATTATGATCATTTTGCAACAATACCAAAGCATGCTTTGGAAACAGCTGCAGGGTTGCCTAGGAAACAAGACGTTTGATTTGGATTTAATTTTGACAGCTTTTTTTTTATTAAAATTATTTTATTATTTTACTTATTTAAAAAAAATGATTTAAAAATTTTTAAAATTTTTTCATTTCCAAGTCTATTTATAAACGAATGTCTCTGTTTTGTACATAACTAGGCAACCCTGCAGCTGTTTCCAAAGCATGCTTTGGTATTGTTGCAGAATGATCATAATTTATGGTGATCAATTGTAGTGCAAGCAAATTTTTAAAACTGTTTTACTCGGAAACAGGTAATTTTATCGTGATAGACAAAGAGTACCTTTTTCGAATATTTCTTCATGTTCTTCAATTGCACGTCTTCAAAATTCAGAAAAAAATATTACGAAAACAATTGAAGGCCTTTTTTGAAGGTCAAGGGCAGTTATGGCCTCTTGATTTCGAGGGATTCAAGTCTAATTTGGACCAAGGATGTAAAGCAACATCAGTGGTAAGTGTGTCAAATTTTAAGAAAATCCGTACATTAGAAAAAAAATTATAGAAAAATATTGATTTTAAAAAATCAACTTTGAAGGCCTATAACTTTCTTATTTATGAGTTTTCGAAAAAAAATTATAGTTACTTTTGGCAATATTTCATCAAGTAGAATCACCCCCTTAATTTTTTGCTCATAATTTCCGGACACCCTGTATATTTAAATATTTTATTTTTTATGATTTAAACTGTGATTCTAATGTATTTTTCTTTTAATTTTCAGGTGAGTGTTATAGCCTGTCGTGTTGTCTTCAAAATGGTAATGCCAGAAGATTTAAGAGGTTGCCTTAGTTGTGAGTACCCTCGAGACTTCTGAGAAACTCTTTTTTAAGGTATAGTCTCTGTAGTATAGCAGCTTATAATTTTTAGCTAGGCTTTGTATTTAAATCACATCCATAAAATAGCAAACACATACAGGGTGTTTTTAATTTTTAATGATGTGACCATATTCAAAAATCAAGGATGAGGTTCCTGAACCCATTAAAAAAAATCCTATGTGAACATAACGTGTCCGAAACGGTTAAAGTTTCAAGAAACAATTAATTTTTTTTCATAATGTTCATACCAGACTCGCTATTTTTATGAAATTTGATTGAAAGTCTTTGCATGAAGATGCATTTTCTGTTGTAGGGAAATTTCCCTATTTCCACCAGTGGTGTTCGTTCGAGATTTTCTCTGAGTTTTTAAAGGTAAAGGTGATACGCCACTGCTTTTCGTTAAATAAAAGTTATTTTTATTGATGCTGAACAAAAAAATACTCGCTTGATTTTGTTTCTTTAGGTTTATGCATAGCCTGAAGAATTTTCTTCCTTATATCATTAGAAATTAGAAATTACAGCATTTGCGTTCCCTTAAAAAGATTGCAAAAAAAAAAAAATCATTTGCAAAAGTAGGTACGACATTTTATAATAATGGCCAGCCGCACTTTCGGCCATGACTTAATAAACTGAAAAATGTCATTTTTGCTGTAATTTTGCTTTAAAAAGTCAAAAAATTCATAATAATAGCCAGCCACGATTTCGGCCACGGATTTAGAAACTGAAAAAAAACTTTTTACTGAAAGTTTGCTGAAAAGGCCCTAAATGTTATAATAATATTTATTATTATCTACAAAAAAAAATAAAAAATTATTTCCATTCAAACCGTCAATAACGAAAAAAAAAATTTTTGCTAGGCATCAAACAAAGTTCCTCTTTCTGGCCGAAAGTGTGGCTGGCCGAAGCGTGGCTAACTTGACTTGGGTCTATATTTTGTAAAAATTGGCTTCCCTAATTGTTTCAGATAGAAATATTAAATGGCTCATTTTTGTAAAGATTGAAAAACTGCTTCTGTTGCTGTATAGGTATACGTTTTAGGTCAGCTAAGCCGTTTTAGAAAAAAATCTGGAAATGTTCTAAGTTTGTGACGTCATTACAGTAACTTGGTGAAAAGACTAATAAATAATGTTATTACTTTTTTAACCCATAAACTGAAAAGAGCCTTTAAATTAGAGGGAGGGATAAATTTCGAGGGATCATCAGGAAGTAAGAAACTGCGGCTCCAAATTATCTCGGACACAAGTAACTCGTTAACAGAATTTACTCGATTCTAGAAACACAACTCCGGAGAGGTTGACTTCGATCGCAAATATTATTGCGCCTGAGTTTCATCCTTCAACCCCAAGAGCGGCGATGTTGAGTCCTACATAGTCAACGGGGGAGAAGACTACGAGCAGACTGGAAGAGTTCGGACTTGTTCCCATTAACGCTCGTTTAGTATGAAGGAAAAGACGGGAGTGCGTCGTCGTTACATCACCGGACAAGGGAGTAGATGGGACCGGGAGATGTGTTGCTGCGACAAGAATGAAATATAAACAGTGTTTCCTGAGTGCGTGCCGTAATTGCCCGGTCGCTGCTCCGAAACTTCGCCCTTATTTATCTACGGATCTGCCCCCGAGACTACAACTGCAGTTCCTCTTTCTCGCTACGTTCCTAGGGCGAAAGAGTGGAGGTTCAAGGCTCCCGTGACGATGTCTTCTTCCTTGTCCCCTGTTTGGATACTTTCGTTTTCGATTTTCCTGTGCAAATCAACGGAAGAGGGAATGTTTTTATTGGTGTATGATATGTTTACAAATAATATCCACAGCGGAAAATCAATACTTACGGGAAATATAAAAATAATAAAAAAATAGGACTCCTTCATTATTTACAGGATATGGATACCTACCCTACCTACTTTTCATACTATGTACCTAATAAATGCTGTGCCAAAATAGATGTTTCTCGGCAGTCAGCGTCAACTATAATTCCATTTCAGTTCCCGAGAAAAATATCAACAACGTCGGTATAAAAAAAATCCACCGTGACAGACAGACATCCAACCAAATCTCTCAATAAACGTTCCTGATATAGAATTTAGCGATTTCACCCCCACTCATCGCTACGCTCCTAATGAACCAATCAAGGTATATTGATTTTGTTGTAGTTTCTAACCCGAGAAACTTATTGCTGCTTACCTACCTGTAAGTTTTACTCCTCCAAAAGATTTTTTATTGAAAGGTTCGCCTATAAAGCAAATTCAGACTATCAATTATTTATTACAGAAACTATAGTTAATTTTACACACTACACACTAGTCTAATTATTTATTTGTATTTAAAGCTTAACGCTATTAGTTTTTTAACATGAAGTATGTGCGGTCCCAATGACCGGCTTGCGTGTAGGCGATTAAAAATTGTAATATTTGGTGCGTATACTACGCTCCATCTCTGACCATATCTAAATGTAAAAGGTAAAAGGTTTATTAATTATAAGTATGAATTATTAGGAAACAGGGGCATGGAGAATGTGTAGCTACGATTTATCTAGATGCTGCACTGCACAAGTAGTTGACTGAAGAGCAAATATTCTTCAGCGCGGTTAATTAATTTTTACGCGTAGCGACGACGTAGATGGGACGAAACAAAGTAGTTACTATTATTTATTTGTAAACACAGTTTCTATTTATTTAACACATTTAATATTATGGGATTTATAACGAATTATATATCGCACGAGTTTCCATTCAAGACTGACTGCTCGCAGCGCCCGCTTCCGCAAGCTGGTGGTTTATGCAAGTAAGTAGTCCCGAGTGAAGGAGGTAATGAAATCATTTTATGCGAGCACCTATACGTACGAGCTACAATTTTGGAACCTGTGCCTTAACATATCAATGAGTCTGTAGTAAGATGATTTGTTTAAGATTTTCCTAGAACAGAAATTTAAAATCAAATAAGAAATAAGCTTCATTTTCAAAGCACTTACTTAACCGATGCAACTGAAAAATAACTACCAATATCCAATACAGCAGTTGAGGGGAAGGCATATACAAGCGCTATTGTTTATACCCCTCATCTGCTGTTCTACCCCCACTCTCTCGCGCTGGACCGTTTTTACTAATGTTTGCGCGCAATTTTTACCTATTTTTCAGAGCGCTTAAATGAAATACGAAGATTTGAGTGTTATAGTTGAACACTTCTACTTTCCAAATCCGTTTGAAAAATTCGAATCGGATAACCTCCAGAGCATCCAGCCTCGTCTCAAAATATGGTATGAAAAACTTCTGATTGCAATTATGCTGAAACAAAAAAATCCTGCGGCGTTTGGGTTTTGCACACAGAAAGTACCTACAAATATCGACCATCTCGCAAAGAATCTGCGCTACAACTCAAGAAATGACGACGTTAAATTTTTTTGAAAAAAAAAACCCGCAATTTTTCCGTTTTTTTGTTTTCTTTCGTAATAATGAGCGGATCGGATTGTTTCAGCTCTCATTTTCTTCGTATTTTCATTCTCTATAATTCCCCTCTTGGGGACGTGACCGTTTACATTGTTCCATCAGTTTTTTATAAGCAAAAAACAAAAAATTCTTTTTTTTTTTGCACTATAATGTTAAGTGGTAAAAAAAAGAAAATGGACTCGAGTAGAAAACTGAGAAGTTAAGATTGGGGCGTTAATCCCCGTGTGATGGCACCAGCGGTATTTCGTTAATATTTTTGCCAGAATCTGGTGATTTTAGAGCTCTGTTGCTTAGTCTATAGGTATACTTGCCTATTATAGGATTTACTTGCCTGAAGTTTTTGCTTCAGTATGAGGTGTTAAGGGATCAACTGTTTGGACTGATTCAAGGATTAATTATATTGTTGGCGGATGTTATGTTTAAAGCTGGATTAATTAATATAAATATTATCACAGGGTGAAGGACCAGGGCTTAAGCCGAAGATTGGAACAGAAGCACACAGTAAACTTCAAATAAGTAAATACTGACCTTGCTGATTACACCGCTGTCCCGATGAGTTTATTGGTAATGGGCTCTTGTTTAATTTATGAAATTGTAATAGGTTTATTGTTCACTATGCACGATTATTTGTTACGACATGATTGAGGGAGAATATCTGACGATTCCCTACGAAACGAGTAACTAACGTAAGTCTCATTAGTTAATGTCCTAAGATTGACTTTCACAAATACCGGATAATTTCATATATCTGACGACGAAGCCCAGTGTTGGGGGAGCATCTGACGACCAACGACGAACAAACGAATGAATAATAATTCGAACCGACCTGTTACTTCTATGATGGCTTAACAGGCTCTCTCGGTGCAGGTGAACTCTCCCTTCTTCCTTTTTTCTTCGAAATTGGTAGAGGAATTCTTTGACTTTCGTCGAGATTCCAAACGACACGATAACATCATTAAAAAGAAGAATGAAAAAAAAATTAAATGAAGAGCAAAGAGTCGATTTTATTAGATCACCTGTAAATATAGGCGTAAAACCGAAAAAATCTAAACCGTCTCGAGATGAGACGTCAAGCTTCAATTTTTTTTTATCAAAACCGTTGAGTGAATTTCCACGCCTTCACATATCACCCTGTAGAAAATTTGCAGGTTTTTTAGTTTCAATTCAATTTAGCAGACAAATGAAGGATAGGGATGCTGACATGCAAAAACAAAATCGAAATCCTTTGGGAATATCGAAAGTTCTTCCCAATCAAAATCGGTAAAAATTTCGGAGTGCGACGCGACACTTACATTTTAAGAGTAGTGCATAGGTATTAGGAAACAGTTACATTCAAGCCACCAGCTGACAGCAACGTATACGTACATTCTTCTTAATTTGCTGTACAACGACTTGGGCATTTTATCAGTTGTTTATCTATACGCCTCCTTCTCCAGGCTACTCCGAATACCCACCAACAATTATTATTAGCCCACACCATCAGTTCAGTATCTCTGCAAGTTGCAATTTCCTTGTCCCGGATCTATCTGCGAGCATCTGAAAGCGCATTATTTTTAAATATCGCAACTCTTGTTTTACAGTTTTTGAATGGTTCCCTTGATGGGGAACCAATCCTGCTCGAAGTCCAAAATGAATGATTCCCTAAATTGGGAACCAATCGGATGGTGGTTGATTTTAATTAGGAATTTTTAATAGGTTCGCTTGTAAGACCGAAAAGCTTGTTCGAAATTTGGACGAAGGACTAGGGTATATGCCGGGAGATAATAGACAGGATTAAGATTAATTATTATGCTTTTAATTATTGTACTCACTGTTTTCGCCCACTATACCACTGGGCGAACCACTGTAATTCGTGCGGGGGATGCGGAAGTCTTAAAAAAATGCGGTTTGCGAATGGGGGCAAGGTACTGCGTGTGCGTGTACCACAGCCACGATTAATGCGATCGGCCTTTTTAGTCCGACACAATAATGGGTAAGTTACGAATGCGGGAGTCGCGACGATTTCCACAGCAACTGACGAAGGGTGCTGGATTGACTTGCTCATCTTTGACGCTGCTCACTGCACTCTACCTTGATTCGTACTGGTACTGGTACTGGTGTTGGTTTGAATGAGTGAATGTTTGAAGGTTCATTTTCACAACTCGCGTCATGCGTATTAGTATGTCCTCTTGCCGTGAAAACCATATTTTTTAGGGATGGGCAGCAAGGGTCGTGCAAGCAAAGGATAAATTGCGTACGGAAAGATGCATCTAGATACCGGAACAGTATTATTAACGCTAATCTTTGGTAAGATGGTATGAGTGTATGAATGATAATGATATTAAAAAAGCGTGGTGCCCGATGATTGTATGTTGTATCTGGTTCTCACGTAACATTGTTTTTAAATCGAAACTTGTCTGTCAACTTCCTTCCCAAGACGACTTGATTTCCGACATGTCGTAAATTCATTAACTGTCAAGACTGGTTAGCCTCTGTAGTCGGCGATGATGATCTTGTCATCATCAAGGCTAACCGGAGCCACGTAACGAAGGGAGTCCCAGGTTCGCAAAGTGACGGCAATTATCAGCGATCGCGTTTTGTTTGTGTGCCGGGAATGCAGATCGAATGAAGCAACAGTCGGCCACCGGCCAGGCCTGTGTGGTCGGCGAGTGCAACGCCAAACAACAATGCAGTTGACACTGACAGTGTGATGACACAAAACACTTCAATGAAAGTGCGGGGCAGCTGTGATAATATGTCAGGTCATCAGGTGGGAAGGGGGAGTCAGAGTCGAGTCGAGTCTTCGACACCGCTGCCTGTTTCACGGGTTTACGATAAGGCAGGACCGTAATTAGAAGAATGCGGATTAATCTAATTGGAAAACTTTTTAGTAATGAAAGTTCTCTTACTCGTTCTCAACTTTCCGTTGACATTGATATGAGTCATAATTAACCAAATATTCCAATTTTACCTCCTTAACATTAACTTTTAACTAACTTTAACATTACCTACAGTATGAATTTCTGTTTTAAAAAATACAATAAGTAAAACTGCTTGCTTTTCTGCAAAAATTTGGTCTTCTTTTTTTTTGCAACACGCGTTATATATTTGTTTTGAAACATTTTTCTGAATATGTAGTTATAATCAATTCTGTACTTTCCGAAAGCCCATTCTACCCATATATTCTTCCTTCATAAGCAGAAGTACCACATTTACAACAACAAAAAAGTGAAAATAGGGCTTTTGTTGCAAGCGATTCTCTATGAAATCTCCTATTTCCAAAACAACAAACAACGGTGTCTAAACTGGGACATAAATTTGAAAAAATCTAGTTTTTTTTGTTCTTGCCAATGGTTTTTGTGGATGGGAGGCCGTCCGCACTTGATTATAAGAGGTAAACATGGTATAATCAGTTATCAGCTTTGGAGGAGGGTATGTGAATGAGTAGTGTGGTATTCCAATGACGTCCGAAACAATACTCGCCATATGTTTGTTAGTACACGGTCTTACTTTAATTACTTTTGGGCGGAAATAAGTCTCATTCTATGTCAAATTATTTTTTCCCTGGGTAGTTGCACCAATGTGTTTTGATAAATGACACGCAGAATTTTCATCATCATTATCGTAGGGAAATCAGAGTTCTCCGCAATCTACATACAATAACACGTAAATGTTGTATTATTATTGTATTATTGAACTCTTCTGGTATTATTTTATTTTCATTTATTTTTCTTATTGCTAGAAATTGTGGTCGACACGTTCTGCCATGATGTTACAATCCCCGTTACTCTTCGTTATCAGATATCGGCAACGAGAAGATCATATCAGATCAGACTTCGTCGATTGACCTCTCTGCAATAGGAATCCAGAAAATGGTTCACATTGCTCTTTGACGTTAGCCTTTGGCGAAGAAGAAAAAAAACACAACCCGAAAATAAAATTTGATGAGGCCTTGATCTTAGATGTTAGCTGCAATGGAAAGGTCAGCAGTTAGTTTTATTGACAATAACGGGAAAGTAAAAACTGTTGTACGTTTAGTTACGCTTTGGTGAAGATGGTGAAGAGAATGTTGGCATTTGGAAACGAAACGGGCAACATTTGAGTGATATGATAAAATAAAGTGAAATTAGAGTTTCATGGGTTAACTTTTGACAATGAACAACATTTTGATCCGAGACTTTGAAAAACGAAAAAGGCGTTGCAGTTATGGGTAATAGGCTTCGACCTTAGGCAATGAAGGTAAAATACTTTGGTAACGAGATAATCAATACTGGGGCAATTACGAGATAAGATGATTTGGCAACCATTCCAGCATTCTTATAGGTGACAGGCTTCGGCTAAAGAAAAGCTGTTCTGAACAACAGGTCCTCCATATGTGTGACCGTATGCAGTTGTACTGAAATCTATGTGGTTTTACATTTAGTTATTGAACCCCCGGGTCCTACTTCAGGAGCTATAATCTTCGAGATATGTAGTAACTTCACGAGTAGTAGTGACATAGACAGACATATTGTTTTCAAAATAACGCGAGTAAACATTTACTCTTCTCATGCAAGCGTAAGTGTAAGTTCGTACTTTGTAGTAAACTGAAGTTACGAATTCTCGATAAAAATTACAAATACATACATAAATTTATAATTAAAATTACCTAAGTACTACAAAAAATGAAGAATCGAAACAATAGGTAGGATAGGTACTAAAAATGAACCTTAAACTTAATGGATAAGATGGATCCTTTCATTGCATTTTTATTGCTTTTTAATGCTTTTTAAAACTTTCGCCATGTGCAGCAGAGGAACTGGCGAACTGATGATTAAATGTATAAATGTATAAATCACATATGTTTCAATTAGATGTAAAGAACTCGCATAAGTAAAATATATTAATGCTATACAATATGCTCTTTGAGACTAAACTGGAAAATGTTTTTGATAATTATTCTTACTAAAAGCCCCTCTACTTCATTTTAATATACTTCAAAATAGTCGCTGTTGTCACTACTTCGTCAAATATGTACTCACAGTTGTTATGTTCATGTAAATCTGAGACGACTTTTTTGTTGTATTGTGTTTGTTGCTTTCGGTATTTAAGTTTTAACTTGTTTTCGTTATATCTTTTGGCGATACTCAACAAAAGGAAATGTATTAAGTATGATTGATTGAAGTGATAAGAGGTAAGTAATTAATAAGAAAGAATCAACTTAAAAATGGTTCGTATAGTCATCTTTGTTGACAGCATGGAAAACATGGAAACATTGTTCAGTTTATAAGCCACATTTACATTAAGAAAATAAAATTGTCCCTGATTTATGTGAACAGAATTGATTTACATATTTGTACATCCATTTCCTTCATATTATAAGGGCCCATTAAGCTAACGGCCAGATTACTAATACAATTTTTAAAACTAATATCGAAGTCAAATAACTTTTACTAACATTTTTGTAATCGCAAAGAATGCCAAAATTGCTATATTTTCCACCTATGGTCGATACCTTTTCTAGAAACCGCCCCAGAAATCTGCTCGTTAACTTAATGAACATTTATAATACTGGCTGTTAGTATTTTAATTTTCCATCTATCAACGTTTGTTGGAGAACCAAAAGACTATAATAATATTGCCCTGGACACTGGAGCTCGGAAAATGTCTATTATTATCTATCTTTAATATCTATGTTTCTTCAAATTATAATATAATAATAATTGAAGTCAGTGTGCTTAATATATTGAAACAGTCAATTTAATTTATGTTATTACTTGACAGAATTTTTTTAAGTGCGGTTCAATTTCAACGTTTAAACTCTCGTCGTTTGAAATTGCAGGATACGGACCTGATTTCTGGGCGTGTGGCCGCGTCGCTCGCTCAGCGCTCTCATTAAAGCGGAACTGCCATTGCCGATCGACGCATCGCGTGCTATCCCACTATCGCTATTTAATTACACAACATCCACCTTTAATTCTCGATACCTGCTGCTAAATCTGTCACTTACACTTCCTCCAACCACTGTTTTGACTATTATTATAATGTCTCTTATCCCGGTCAGATTTGTACCGGTGGATTCCCTTGCACCAGACGCACACTTTACTTTTTCATCGTGGTCGGCTCGACGATACGATATGAAGTATGAACCTTCATGACGGCCGCCATGATTGCCAGACGCGGTATAAAACCATTGATTTTACGTAGAGCTGCGACCACTAAATTAATAAACAAAAGGCTCTTTTTTTAATTTAATGATCTTTCTTTCTTTATATTTTTTTGCCAATTATCATAAAACTGGTCAGCATTGGTCAGCACTGGTCAGCAGCCTACCATTTAGGTATGGGGTAGGTAGGTATAGTCTTCCATTCTCAGTTGAAAAAGCAAAAAAAAAAAAATGAATTTACGGGGGTATCGTCAATACACATTATTATGAAGCAATTCACATTTAAATAAAATCAAAAAGATAGGTACCTATAATACCAACATAAAAATTATTGGACTCTATCTTCGCTACTTCACGTTGACTTACGAATATGCACGTAGGTAGTCGCGATACACGTCAATTTATAAATTTAATTTATGTTCTTTTCATTTATAATTTTTTATACAGGTTTTCTTATTTGGCTCAGTAATGATATTGTTATTTTATTTTTTTTTTTGTAATACATTTTCGGATTGTCTGAGAAAATCCAGTAAGAATGGTTTTTACAGTTGGAGTTTGTACTGAGTAGCTTAATGAGTGATAGAAATTAATATATTTTTCGTTACCCTGTATAAAAATTTCATCCACACCATAGGATACCGCTTGAAAAGTTGAAGATAGGAACATGTAAGCCGTTTCCAGACATCTGCAGCCGTTTTCAAAACAAGCTGCTTTGAAAATGAAAACAACTGTAAAAACCATTCCTATTTGATTTTCTCAGACAATCTGCAAATGTATTTAATATACAGGGTGTCCCATTAAAAAAAACAATGTCGTCATTACTGAGTCATAGAACACCCTGTATAATTTTTTTACGTCAATAAAACATAAATTAAATTAAAAAAATGACCTGTTTTGGGATTTCTTTGAGAGACACATTTTTTCGGGGGTGGCAAGTTTTCAAATTGACACCATGTACATAACACGCGCGTATTGGACGAAAACGCCAGCTTTGCTTGTATTATTGGCTCAGCTAAAATTCCCATTAATATGTGTGTCCGGAAATGCACCATTTTTGAGATAGAGGGTGTCAGAAAAGGATAATTTTTCCAGTATTTTGAATACTTATCTCGGAAATCGTTTGAGATACAGAAATCAGCTTTTGTACATATCTTATCATTGAATTAGCTACTTTTTACTGCTAACTATTTTTTTTTTCATACGCCAGTGGCGGAGATTTTTGGGTTGTGTGAGGTTTTCCCCCTAGTATCTGCGACACTGGGAAAATTGACATTTTAAATCGCCGATATTTCCTACACAAAAAAGGTACTTCTTGTCATAATTGCTAACGTGAACCGTTTTCGAAAAAAACGGCCATTTACGATGAAAAACTCTCTTTGGATGTTTCAAAAGATGTGTCGGAAAATGAACGGCCAAAAACTTCGTTCAATCCTAAAATATCCGCCAGTGGCACATGAAAAAATAATTGATATTAAAAAGGTGGTTACATGATAATACCTATGACAATCATGTGAAAAAGCTGAGTTCTGTATTTGAAACGGTGCCCGTGATATCTTCAAAAACTGATTGTATTTTTTGTTTTTATATCTCAAAAACGCTGCATTTGCAGACACATGTTAATGGGAAAATTTTTGTTTCTTTTTGACCAAATGATCTGTCTTAAATTTTTTTTTTTGCAATATACTAACACTATGATACAGTATAATAATGACCGTTTTTTATTTAACGTTTTTGGATTTGGACCCTCGTTGTTGAAATATGGTAGACTTCAGAATTTTTGTTTTCTGGCTCTGGCCCATCATTTTTAAATTCTCCCCCAAACGAAAGCGAATTTTGAAAACTCCTTATTCTCAGTTACAACTTTCATATTGAAGTTCAGTTTCTGTAGCTCTGTTGGATCTAGAATGGCGACATGCCAAATTTCTTTGTTAGTCGAGCTGGTTTAGGTATTTGTTTTGTCATATCTTTGGCATGCCGCCATTTTGGATCCAACAGAGCTAGAAACTGAACTTCAGTAGGTATAAAACAATATAAAAGTGCATGGTCACCAAAGATAAGATGCTTCCAAAACTTTTCGCGTTTCGGCAAAAACTTTAAAATGCTATAAGTAACCAGAGCCAGGAATTATACATACACGTATTTTTCTTCACATAATTTTCTCTATACATACAGGATGTTTCAGATATACTTATAGGTCCAAATTTAAGGGGGGTAGTTCTCTTATAAATATAAGCTGACAAACTAAATTTCAGCTCAAAATCACGTTGCGTTTAAAAGATACGCAGGTTGTCAAATTCTAAAACAATCGTAACAGTTTTTGGTTATAACTCGTGTAAATGTAAACTGACTATGATAAAACTTGGCATGAACAATAAACAAACAAAGCTCTTTAATTTGGTTATTTCAGGTTTTGTAGACGTCTTCCAGTGGCGCAGACATTCAGGGTTGGCGCTCCTTTTCCCTCCACATCTTTTACCTACGCCACTAACTTTATTGCCAAATGTCAAAACGGAATAGCCCATGTAATTTAGAACAAAAAAGTATTATTTAATTTTTTCATAAGTTTTTGAGACATTTGAAGTTTCCTCAGGCAATGCCACTATATAAGCTAATATTCACCGCTTTCCCTTCCTTTCTTTTACGCCACTGACTTTGTTGCAAACGTACAAACGCTGTTCAATATCCATGAAATTTAGAACAAAAAAGTATTTTTTCTTCAAACGTCAGTAAATCAGACATTACTCGACTCAGTAGCCGGTCTCAAAGTTTCACTTTTCCTCCGCCGGAGCTAAAGTGTTGCCAAGCAACACTTTACCTCCGCCGGAGCTAAAGTGATGCCATAGCAACATCAACATACAAACACATAGCTACCTGTATTAAGAATCAACTATTGAAATTTTATTAATGTAGGCCCGTATATTCATCAATAAAATTCAACCTAAGATATGAAAACTCTCTAGTTTATTATTATCTAATAAATAAGGTTAAAAGGAATTTGGTATTAATCAAACATAATCTTTGGAAAATCTACACCAAAACGAAGTAATTCTGTGAAACGTCATAATTATACCCGAAGCCGGACGGTCGACAGTCGACTTCAGTCGAGTCGAGCTCGTGCTCGGCTCAGTCGGCTCAAACGTCAGAGAAAAAGTTGGGTTATTGCGAGGTAAACAAAAATAATTATTATTCCGTATTGAAATTTGAATATTGAACACAAGGACAATAATTATAACCATATACCTAGGTACATAAAGGAATCCAACATCTTATATTTTTATTATTAGGTAGGTATTAGTGCACAGTTATAGGTACCTACCTACAATGACCTACATATTTAACATTCAACTTCTGTTCTGACTGACTGGCATCATCATTAACAGAAAATGAAAAAATTGACCAAGCAGGGTCTAGCAAGAGGTAGGTAGATGTTATCATTAATTTTATAACTTACTTACAAACTTTTATAACGTTTTTAATTTTGATTTTGCGATGATTAGTAGTTTAGTTACATAATTATTATTTTATTATTTTTCTTTAATAATTTCAATAATAATTTCTCGATGTTCACTGACGTTGATGACAGTGTCAATTTGACAGCGCCGCGTTTCTATAGAAGCAGCCCATACTCCATACTCACCTACTTATACCAGTCCAAACCTTTTGAAAATTCGCTTTCCTTCAATTAAAAATGATGTTCTTGCTTAAATTTGCCCACGTTTGAAGAAAAAATAGTATATTTTATTTGGAGGAAAAGTGACTTTTCATGGCTTGCTCTCTATTATCAGCCTCACTTCGTTCGGCTGATAAATGCGAGCGCGCCATGAAAAGTGTCACTTTCCCTCCGTATAAAATAATATACTATTTTATTTATTTTTTTCATACGGCGCACCGTTTATGAGATATTCTCAGTTTTCTCAGGAGTAAATCCGATAACTTTGATTGAAATCAGTAATTTGCAATGTCACTTTAAATATCTGAAAAGCCGTTTGAATAAAAAATTTATAAATACTTTTTTATTCTAAAATGTATGGGCATGCCGAATAACTATTTTCAAATACAAATAAGTCACTGGCGTAAAATATAGGGCGTAAATATAGGGAGGGAGAAGGGGCTCCAACCCTGAATATCTACGCCACTGGAAGACGTCTACAAAACCTGAAATATCAAAATTCTTCAGAGATCTTTGTTTATTACTGTTATTTTTTTAAACTTTGATACCCTGTATCTTTTAAACGCAACGTCATTTTTAGCTGAGATTTATTTTTTCAACTTTATATTTATGAGAGGTACTACCCCTTGAAATTTGGCCCTATATCTCTGAAACACCCTGTATATTACAACATTATCTATTACAATAATAATTATCTATCACAACTTTAGTATTATAATTAAGATACTATACCGTATAGCTATGAGATCTATAGAGGGTGAGTCGTTTTAATCTTCAGACCGGGATATCTCTGTTGGTAGGCCAGAAGACATAAAAAAGCTGCTCAGGACAATTACATGTCCCTATCTTAACTTTTCATGAGTCACCTTACAGTGTAATTGACATTTTTATACAGGGTGATTAAAAATATGGTAATTTTCTTCAACCTGCGTTAAAATTTAAACCATTTAGTAGGATACCATGTGAAAAGTTGAGATAGGAACATGTAAGCCGGTTTCTGATATTTGGAGCCGTTTCCCATGTAGCTACACTGCTTTCAAAATGAAAAACTACGGTTTTCAGTTGTTTAATTACTCATAACCTACTCATTTTAGACTGCAACTGTAAAAACCATTCTTATTGGATTTTCTCAAGAAATATGAAAAAGACAATAATATATACAGGTGTCCTATTTAAAAAGTAACATTCACTTTCAAATGGCCTTGAAGTTGGTCACCAAAGTCATAGTCATTAGTACAGTCAGAAGGCCCCCATTGTCCTTGAACAACTTTTGTGTGCACTTTTTTTTTCTATCTGGCCTACCAACAGTAATATCCGGGTCTGAAGATTGAAATGACTCACCCTGTATACCCACCTTGAACTCGTCTACAATCTAATTAATTATTGAGCGTCCTCTGAAGTGTTTGGCAAAATAGTTTTTTTTTTGAAACCCCAATTTTCTGATGTGCGTAAAAATTACAATTCTTACAAAATGGTTGATTTGATTTTTACAAAAATCAAGAAGGTACATACTTCAAAATTATCTTCCAACTAACAAGATCATTTCTAGTTTGTTGTGAAATTTTCGCTTCGTTTAATAAAACGAACTACTTATAACGCGCAAATATTCATATGAAAAAAAAAATGAATAAATAGAAAATTTGTCATGCTTTCCTGCGAAGCATGTGCTGTTGCAGGTAGTTAATCATAAATTCAGTTAGATAGACGGGAGGGAAATTTGTTTAATATATTTGATAACGCAATGAGAAAGTCTACATTTTATTTAAATTCGTACGTAAGTATATGCAGTGAAAGTTAATATTTCAGCATTATGATAATATTTTAAAATATTAATTATATACTATCGAGTATACTATTTTACGAAGCTATATGTAGTACCTATGTATGAAGTTGGGTACCTATACGTTACCTTGATTAAAATTGAAATTGATTTCAGCTATAGGCTCTACAATATTCGAGAACAGTGGTGTGTTCAGGCTACCCTCTACAGCCTAGATTGTGCATTTGTTTGTTCAATATTCAAACTATCGCGAAGTACCCACTTGTGAAGTACACTTATTAGCAAAAAGATTCGAGTTTATTTATCGGAATCATTCCACTTTTTCCTCACGTTTATTTTAATTCGAGAAAAAAATTATAAACAAATGCACCTTGAATATAAAAGCATCACTGGTAAATTATTTTATCCATTTCCGCCTATGGCCCTTTGTATGCCTTTATCAAGTGTGAAAATTTTCCGAACTGTATCGAAGAAGACATCGCGAATTTTTATAAAAAATTCGACTTATCATTCCCGGTCGGGGTGAAACATTTTTTGTAATGAACCATTTTCAAATGAATGTAAATAGAAGTAAGATTGTAAAAATTATTCTTAATTCATGCTTTCAGCGAGTCATTTTCTTGTTATTTTTTCTTAACACGAACGCGGTTTCAACACGTTTACTGCATATAAGATAAGACCTAGTCGTTTCACTCTGGTAACTTTGGCTTTGAGAACTAAATACATAAATCAATTCAGCCATAGACACATTTTTATTAGAAAAATATCTAAAAATGAGTGAACAAAAATACCCACATGTAAAACGTAAATCTGATTCAATCTCATTCAGTACATATTTGGTATCGATATATACAGGGTGTATTGTAACGTCCGCATAATATTAGCACCACGCGATTCTACATCAAAAACAGAACAAAAAAGTCCTCAACAGTTTTTTCTTGATGTACACAGATTTTAAGATATGGACAATTTAACGTTCTTAAATTTTGCAACACTGGCGCTGGTATAAAAATTAAGATAACTTATTAGACGTGAAGTCACCTCACTGGTATAGTGTGCCGTTGCTATGTAATCGAAAAAAGGTGCAACAAGACAAATGTCATGCTGCGACGTGTCAATGTTGCAATTTTTTTTAGGATTTTTTATTTTTTCAATTTTTTATTCAACAATTAAAACGCGCAGTTGCAATATTGATTGGAAGTATTGGAACTCAGGAAATCAAATAATTCCTAGTTTTGAAATGTTAATTAAAACCATTTTTACCAAAAAAAAATCTAAAATTTTGGATAATTTGGCTATTTTACTTCTTACTTAAGAATTTTTTAATAATATTAAGCAATATTTTTGAGTATTAAAAAACTTCAAATTTAAACTACAATGGTCAATAACTTCGTTATTTGAGGTCTAAGAGCTAAACGGTATTAAAACTTTATGTTCTGTTTTTGATGTAGAATCACGTGGTGCTAATATTATGCGGACGTTACAATACACCCTGTAAAATCCAGTAGATATGTAACGCAACCGATCGCTTTGTTAATATAAACATCCGGATGCTGAAGAGTTAACGTCCGTTGCGTGAAGAAACTGATATCCATATGACCCTACTTGACCGTAAGACGCGGGAAGTACCTACTCTCGACCAGTTGTGCTTTGAAAGTCGCCGAGTGAGAGTTGGTGGTTTACTTGTGTTTGTGTTTGGTGCATTCTGGCGTTCTTTTGTAATAGATAACAGGTGAGTTGATTTACTCACTAAGTGTCCTATTCCTAGATCAGTAAAGTAAGGATAAGTAATAAAGAGTTAAGTAATCATGATTATTAATTGAGATATAATTGATAAAGATAATAATTATTATTAGCCTGTCTTAAGAATCGAAGTTAGTGAGCTCAGATCTATTTAGAGTCAAAAGAAGAAACTGCATGTGAAGCATGAATAAGCATGAATAGGCAAAGAGGTAAATCAGTGAAAGACAGAATCATGATAAGTACTTATTGAGAGACAAAGGTTAATTAATGCTGAAGATGTCTAAATTGCTGAAGTGTAAAGTAGAAATGAGCGTTGATCGTAGAGTTCTAGTGGGCCTGTGTGGCCTGTGCATGTGTTCGTTTGAGTCCCTGAGAGAAGGTCTGTAGCCTGTGAGGCTGAGAGCGGCTTGGTGGCCGAAGGCAAGTGATGCCTGTGTGGTCTGCATGTGTAGACCCGAGAGAGACCTGAGAGCGGCCCGTGTGGCCTGCGTGGCCTGCATGTGTAGGTCAGAGTGGAGGCCAGTGTGGCCTGACTTTGTTCCGGGCGTGAAGGATCGAGAGGATGATCCTGCAGAACGCCTGGTGGTCTGGGCGTGAAGGATCGAGAGGATGATCCTGCAGAACGCCTAGTGGTCTCTAACCGGACGTGAAGGATCAAGATGGATCCTGCTGACCGCCTGGTGGTTCCCCGGGAGTGAAGGATCGAGAGGATCCTGCCGACCTCCCGCGAATGACCTTAAGATCGGGAGGACCAAGGTGATGGGTCCTGGTTACCACAGCGTGCCTTGGCACCGTAAACCTTGGCAAGGCTACGATCAACGGCTTAAGAGCAAGATGTCTTAAGTAGAGTCTTGAGTCGAGTAACTTCAGCAATGACCTTGAACAGTGATTTACGTATCTTCAGCAAGGTAATGTCAAAGCTCTATAGAGAGGTTACCAAGAAGGCTAAGCGTTAGTTAATGATAAGCTTAAGCAAGCTTTAGGAGGAATAAGACACTTATGCAAGTTTTAATCTTTTAGGGAGTGAGCCGAGACGTCGAAAGGCAAGAGAAACGGTGAGTGACTAGAAAAACGACGGCCCTGACGAAATTTTGTGAAATTTTGTGAAAATGTAAAATTTGTGAATTTACATGTGAGTAATTCTCTCCCTCTTTTCTGCGTTACACACAGAAAAGAATGTGGGATTCGAACTTGCATAACTGTAATCGTTGCAACATCGACTCAGTACCTACTTACAAAATTTTTAATATTGGGTGCTTGTATTATTATTCAATTTCTTACACTGTAGCTCTTTATTACAGTGGTCGGCTGATTTTCTCAAAAATCGTTAGAGCTAGCTGAGCAAGTATGTATGGAAAATTTTGGGTTGGATAAGGTTGGAACTTTCGTTCTTGAGCGAAACCGAAACCTTTCGACTCATGAGACCTCTAGCTGAGACTCACTCTCGCCCAAAATATACTGACTTTTTCTGAGAAAGCAGAATAAGGGGAACCTTCTTCATGACACCTGAGTCTCTACTGTGCTGGCTTTGAGGTTCGATGTCATATGACCGGAAACTTTATAATAAATCCTGGGTATGCAAATGGGAGTTTATACGTACTTTTGCCCGATTGAAAAACAACACATTCAATCATGATACTGGGAAAGAAAAATAATGGGTCCTGGGGAGCTAGAGTCGCTTGGTTTTGGAAAAGAGTGTTGAAGAAAGGATTTACATTCGATCACGATATCTTGCTCTGGATTTAAAATGCATCTCATATTTCTAAGAATAATTATTCATCTTCGTAACAAGATTCATGCGACTAAACATAATGTATATTTTCTTCTTAAACTTCATACGTCAGTATTATAATAATGGAGCTGTTGTGTCTCTAATAAGAATTTATGATGAGAAGGAAAGGTAGTTTCGTTTACTCGATACTCGTATTACAATGGGGAGAATACTCTATTACTCTGGCAAAAAAACCCTACAGTGCGTTCTATCTACATACATACTATACGGATCGTTCGAGAAAATTTGTTGTCAAGTAGGCTATTATATTATAATGCGAAGCTTAATGCTAAACATGGCCTACTTGAGTATGAATTTTCTCGAACGCTCGTTATTAAATTCAAATGTGAGTAGAAGCGCGAGTGAAATTACTAAAATTGGAATACTTTGGTGTGTGGCATGTTGGTTCTCTGTCGTTATTATCAATATAATTTTGTGATCACAAATAAGAGAAACGAGGATCAAAATTGTTGCCGACGAAATAACGTTCAGAGGCAGGAACGTTGGGAATTTAATTTTGCACCCTGAGTGCTTTATTATTGTTGTTATTGTAATTGGTGCACAAAATGTGGCACATATGAGAATAGCTCCGACGAGGAGGAATATTCGCTTTGATGTTACATTATCATTATTGTAAATGCATCTTTGTGGAATGTTAAATTTAGGGAGGTGTTTCTAATGATTAGAATAGTCAACCCTATGTAAGCTTTTTGCGATTAATTTATTGAAGTGCTGGACAAAATTTTTTTTATATACAATGAGTTCCAGTCCTATTTTGCTTGTAAATTAGGTCTACTTGAATTTAATAAAATAAAATATTTAACTGTCGATTTTCTTTGTTTTAAGAGGTATAATTAATTTCCCAGATCGACACAAGGACATATTAATCTGACGACATACAGTTGTTTCGCCGTTATTAAAGCTCATCGGTTTGACATATCGCAGACCATGCGAGAAGTGCCATTCGGAAGGAATAACTGAACTTAACGTTCTGGTTTTATAAAATCACAATGACCAATACAGTGGCTCCATATAACACAGAGGTAACAATGTAGCGCCTATGAGCTCCTCTCGACCCCCATGTTGCTCCGATAGAGATTAACACATAATTTTTTTTTATAAGAAGAGGCGGATAAGTTAATTTTATCATTTTACATTTAGCTTAATTGCATTGACAACCCTGTTCTTAAAACTTTATCATCACCACACCTTCCCCCCCCCCCCCCCACCACCACCACTATGTTGTATAGAACCTCTATAATGACCAACATGCCATCCAGCGGGTTATAGTAATACTAGATAAATACTCCTAGTCCACAACTAGAGATTTGACCAGTGTAATTTTGCACTGTTACTTAGCCGAGTTCAATTTTCGGCTCAGCTTGTTTAGGTTGGATGAATCTAAATGGATCTTAGGTGGTAACCTCGGTGGTAACTGATGGAAGGGCGGATGTGAGAATGCAGATACCTTGGAATACCTTGAGACTTGGACAGTGATGGCAGCAATGGATGATGGCGTATTGACCCGAGACTCCAAGCAGGCGTTTTTTCTTGGGTTGCTCATAGCGGCACTGAAGGCTCTCAAAGTACTTAACTGCGGGAGCGACAAGGTAACTGCATTGACGGCACTTACCTCAAGCATTTACGATGTGCAGTTGATATTGTCTTGTTCAGTGAAGACCGGAAAAAGATGCAGGAAATGCTTCAGGAATTGGACACTGCCTCACAATCTGTTGGGCTCAGAATTAATCTGTCGAGGACTAAAGTAATGGAAACACATCAAGTAACACAAACAAGAAGTGTTGACAGACAATCCATCGAAAAAGTCCAAAAATTGTGTATCTTGGCCACAACATATCATCGAGCAAAGAAAACCAGACCGCAGAGCTTAGAAGAAGAATCCAACTCAATTTCGGCAAACTAAGTCATGCACATCTTAGAGCAAACGATACCCATTAACCTGAAAAGAATAGTACTTCAGGCTTGTGTTTTACCAGTAGCAACGTAATGGGATTGAAACCCTGACACCCATTCAGTATAATGCTGAACATTTCCGAGTCACACTGAGAGCTATGGAGATGTAAAGGTCCCTGAATTATCAAACGAGCAGCATCTCTCAAATGGTGATCAACAGGCGCCGACGAGAAGACCAAACATCTTCTGACATGAAGACCATCATGAAAAACCAGATGACATACTGGCAGAACACAACTCAGGTGGAAAGATATCCAAAGGCTATTTCAGACTATCGGGGAGCTAAATTACCCAAAGAGGCAGTCAATTAACGGCCTTCGCATTAAGCAGTGGAACAAAAAGACGAAAATTTTGCTTCTTTGCCATGACAGGGAGGTGTACCAAAGTGATCCCTCCGTGATGCCAAAATAATTCTGGGATGTTGAAGAAAGCAGAATGTTTTTGCTCAGTGGACTTGATCATGTATCTGGTATAGGTTGAAATTGATATTTACTAAGTTAGAAATCGCACTCCTTCACGAGCGCCTTCACAAACCCTGGCAAAGTGTCAGGGTATTCGTGATGATGAGACTTTCTCTATAGTGTACTGTCTGTATTGACGTCGGAATCGTAATGTGAAATCTGAAGGAGTCGGTCGCATATACCAAAATTTACATCATTTTGCTGACTTTTTGAAAACTGTTCTGCCAAATTAACTTATTTGACACCTATAGGACAATTTCCGTCACGCGAACAAACAACAACTTTTGTCTTAATCAAGATCTCGTAAAAAAAATAGTACCTACCCAGTTTCCAATTTCAAATGAAGCTCCTAAATTAATGAGGCCTCAGCTTCTCCAAGATTCAGCAGTGTCTCGTTGATGATTGATATGCCAAACGTTAACCGATCAATTTGGAGTTGAAAGTTTGTCTTATGCGTCGCAGGCAACTTCTAACGGCATACATCATACACGGCATCCCGTATCCAGTGATAAAGGGCCCAATTCTAAGTTCCGAATCCTGAAGCTGGGCTCGCATCCATACACCTTGACGTGTGACTTATTACCGCATATTTCACAACCGCCCTTGGAAGAACTGTTTTGTGTCTCTTAAACACAATGTAGTTTTGTTGGGAGAGGAGAACGACCGTTTAAGTGGTTGTTCCATAAAAGTGCCTCGATCGATTTTCATCCACTTCTCGGGAATTACGTCCTCGGGGAATTATTGTCGTATATATTCAATAATTAAGTGAAATCGTGTATTTTTTTTTTTAACAGACCGGTCCCTTAACTGAATATGTCGTGCTGATTTTGAGACTTGTCTGAAATTACAAATATGTATAGGTAATAATTTAATCCAATAGCTTTTGAGGTGTGGCGTCACTTCATTTTATTTACACATTTCCTGCTTATTCTATCACCAATTTTTAGGGTATTTGTTTCCCTGTAAATAGGAACTCTGGTATTAACATCCCTGCCTGTGGCTAATACAAGTTTTCTTTTCTAATAAGCAGGTTCTTTACTACAATTTAGATTTTGACTGGGAGTTGTCCTAGAACTTGATGTCATTCGAGTAAGATGTTGAACAGTTGCTTCACTTGCTTCCATGTTTGGTCTTGCATGCAACTCTAAGTTGTTTCTTTTTGCATGGGACCGAAGAGAGGGGGTCCGGCATTGGAAGGACCCTGCTCCTCCCCCTCCGCCTTGCCCCTTAATAGTAGTAAAGGGTTCAGCTGAAGTCCTTTGCTTTGTTCTTTTTTCTCACTAGTTCTCGAATTTTAGTTCATGAGTTTGAGGGAATTGCAGATTATAGCCTCCCCTCCGCCCTTATGGCCATTTCACATAAAAGAGCGCATATACAAGGGGGCACCATAATCCCTGGAATTTGTCTCCCGATGTTACCTTAGTAGTACTATACCTATACCCCAACACATGATAAGAAAGGTTCCGTGATATCAGGGGTTTTGCTGCACCACTGTTACGTTTTGCGCATTGTTTTACCAGAGCTATATAGAAGTTATAGGACGTAAAAGTTAAATTGTCCATCGCATGACTGTAATCACCCAATCACCTAATCTTTGAATCAAGACTTAGCAGACCTGAAGGATTTTTAGAGGTTAATATGGTAACCTTTTCAGCGATACTACAACGTGGTGACATGGTGGTTTTTTTCAAAACTGGTACTCTTCCTGATTTCTGAGAAGAAGCATCTCGCACAATTTTATCCTTCCAATGGGGTCTTGGGGATGCATATGTTGGATCAAAGTAAACCCCAAGTCGTGACAACGGTTCTTCTTCAACACTCTTTGGATTTAGTTCTACTTACGCGTAAATCTTCTTCTGCTGCATGAATAGAAGCGTTTTGGTGTGAACGAAAATATGCCAAAATGTTTACTACAATATCTTCGTCATTGGTAAACAGGAACAGGCATTGGAAGTAGTATGCTTTCGGTTTTTACTATCCCGAATAGAAATGTATAAAGTGGCTTTCGGTCTTGTAAACTTACGTGTTCCCAAAAGTGGCAAACGCAGGCGGGAAAAATCAATCTGACAATACTTTGAGTTTTCTGCAGGCATCAGGATTCGTAGCTTTTGAACTTTGAAGGCATTCGAAACATCTTGTAAAATTACGACCCTATAACCAAACTAACGTGGAATAATATTCCGCATTGCAAAATGTTATCGCTTCATCCCCAAAGAGTACATCTCCTTGTACATGTCTCCTTGTTCACAACAAAAATCGTTGTTTCGACATTACCAGGTTTAGGAGTTGCCTTAGCAACTTTTTGGATAAAGCGGAAATTAAAATGGAGAAGTTAATTTTCCACTTTACCTTTGATCTTCTTTCGTCACGGTCAGTAGTGGTGGTACTGGTGGTCGAGGTGGTTAGTCATAGTCAACTTAGCGACGATGGTTGATGTCGTTTTCATATTCTCTACCACCAACGTCAATTGAAGGCTGCATTGAATTGTGCAATTTTTACCATAGAGACAAAGACATCAACCGCTGCTCGGATAACACCATGAATGGCAAGAAGGTTTCTGAATGCATCGATATGCAGGCACAATTCTGTTTTTACACACAGGTCGTCCACCTGAGTTCTTTCAACATTGTTTTCCACTTCCGGGCCGCTATAAATAGCCGCGTTTCGACGGCGGCGGACCGGCCGATTCAAGGCTTGATACGGCTCTTGAGTCGGTCAATACACGTTTAGATTTAGAATAAGCGCAGGAGAGGAAGTCAGGTTAATACTCAAACAGATCTTGTTAAAGTTTTATGAGCCGAAGTTTCTACAATCATGTTTTAGGACGCTAAAAGGTGTTACAATTAAAGATGATGTCTCTGTGAAACCCGCAGTGTTGAGTGTGTTTGTTAGTCCGCCATGTTTGGCTCATTTTCTGCAGAAGGTAAACTTAAACCTAGAGGTTGGTTTAAAAACGTTCATGGCTGATTTTTTGTAATTTATTGAGTTTGAAGCATTCAGGGGGTTAATTTAAATTGATTGGCGGAAAGCGTTGTTGCATTATTGTAGCGTATCGTTTATCTAGCGATACCGAATTTGTCGGAGGAAAGGAAGCGCTAGCGCTTCATGCTTCTCCCCTTTAATTCGCGTCTCGACCGTGGCGACCTCGCTCGAGCGCCCGGCCAGACTACTCGCTGCGTTGCCAGGTTACCGAATATAAATTACACAGCTGTGAATCGAAATGAACGACTGAAACAAAGTTTACATTTTGAAACTTACATGGAGTTTATGTTTTTGAAACCTTACTATGTATAAGAAAATCGTTAAGAAATTATTTAGGAAATGTCGTACGGCAAATTATTTTTAGGTTCGTTTAGCTTTCACAGAAATTATTTTTGTTCTTGCAACTGGGGTGACTCAAGACGTGGACTTTTACCAAGTCAAGTCGCTCGAGCACCGGCTTCTTTACTTAGGTATATATATATATATTTCGTATGAATTATTACATTTTAAATTAGAAGGATGATGTGGATATGATTTATAAGTACAATATTGTATAATTTTCATCATTGTGGGGGGTAGAACGGTTTGTAGAATATAAGGATGAGTTGTTGATATCATGGTGAAGCATTCGCTTTTCCAGCCAGTCTAGGGAAAAACCCCATAAAAAACCTAGACACACCATTCAGTTCATATTGGTTTTAGACTTTGTAACCAATTCATTGCATCTGGAGTAAGGCGGTGGATGTCATTGAAACCGCCAAGAAATTTAGTTTCTGGACACTCTTCTACAATATGAGTAATTGTTTCCTCAACTTCGCCACAAGTGAGACAATTTGGACTTGGAACTGCCATCCATTTGAATAACATTGAGTTACAGCGTCCATGGCCAGTTCTTAAACGATTCAGTTTACTCCAGAGCTTTCTAGGTAGGTCGAATCCGGGAACTTCCTTTGTTGGATCTTGGATAAGGTGATGATTAAAAATATTCTGAACGCTCCATTCAGACTTCCAAGAATCCAGTGGGGAAAAGATCTCATGATTTTGTTGCCAAAATGGATTTCGAGATTTCAGTCTTGTTGTAGGAGGATTCTGAAGATCATGCCAGATTGGAAATTCCGGTGTGCATTTGTCGAATTCTCGCTTAGCCGCTATTTGTCTTCTGATTCTTGGTGGTGTAATGTTTGAAATTACCGGCAGCCAAGGTGTTGGAGTTGACTTAATACAACCAGTAATAACTCGCATGGTAGTGTTCAATTCAGAATCAATTTTATGGACATGAGCGCTATTCATCCAGATTGGGCAACAATATTCGGCCGGTAATAATGGTTTTGGTATCCTCATCTAAGTACTACCTATGTACTTTTTTGAGTGTTATTTCACTGCGTAGGAACGACGCCCTGCCCCCTAAATACCTATTTCGTCCCTTAACACAGACTTCGATGGCTCAAGTGAGCCCATTATCCTGCAAAGTAGGTCTTCTTGCTCGCTATTATAGTTTGGTTAAAACTACAGACTTGAAAGGAGCGTCATGGAAGTAATAAAGGGTCGCCTCTAAGTGATCTCCTCTCATGACATGACTGTCTATATCGAACTAAAATAACTCAATGATATGGTAGTACCTAAGTAAAGAAGCTGGTGCTCGAGCGACTTGACTTGGTAAAAGTCCACGTCTTGAGTCACCCCAGTTGCAAGAACAAAAATAATTTCTGTGAATATGATATTATCATACAAGCCGCGGGTTCCAAAGGCGACTATTGACAATTGCAATTGCTTTTTCAAAGTAAAGACTATGGTTAGTATGAAAATATCTTACGTCCTATATTTTTTGCTATTTCCCTGTTGGGTGAATAGCAAAAATCAAGTATCATTCACCTGGATGTTCCAAATTCATTGACAGGGATAAAAATTATATCACATGTAAACGCAAGAGAGAAGGGGATAGACATCCCGGTAGAACTACTTGCCAGCGATGTTGTCTAACACCTGTCAATTTTTAATTAATTTGTCGTGACGCAAGTTGCAAATTGTTGTAGCTTCGCTAATTTCCATGTCAACATGACAACATGCAGATTCTCCATCCTCTCTTAATGCGCATCACCCCTGTATAGCCATCTTCTTCTGCGTGTTTCTTATTGATAGTTTATCACAGAAATAAACTTCAAAGAGTAAGGCTGATTTCTGTTGAAAGCAAACTTAAAAAATTAACTTCTTTCATTATTGGATATGTCTAGCTTTAAATGAGCTTGGTAATCATTCTGTGTGTTTTTGATATTGTTCCCATTTTTTTCGAAATCGGAAAAATTAATATCCTGATCCTCCGGATGTGTATAATAATGGATCGTTTGTGGATAGGATATGATTCATTCATAACGTAAATCTCCGATATCCCCAATACAAAGTATATTTTTGTGCTACCGGCAACGCCGCTTACAGAGACAACTGAGCGCTTTACCGGCGAGCGCCGCTCGCTCTGCTTTGCTCTGCGGCCGGCTGTCTGGGTCTAGGTCACCTTACCCCACTTCCCCGCCGGTTTACTCGTAAAAGGAATCTCAAGGTTACATTTGTTTATACCTGCAGCACTACCGCCGTGCCGTGACGTGTTGCACGGTGCACACGCTGCACCCGGCCATCTGCATCCTCCAAGCCGCGTTTTTCGTATTAGTCCTCATCTGCATTTTTTTCTACAGTTGGTAACTGTATCGCCTGGAGCCTGTCTGCACCGGTACCATGGTATAATAAGACTACCATGTGGATCGAAGATTGGTGTCACTAGAACGAAAATTTGTTGAACTGTGAGATTTTGAGATTGTTTATTAATTTATGTTTAGCCCAAGGATAACTCCAACTCGACATAGGGGTTTTTGGTATTCATAGCGCAGATGTAAAGAAATGCGAAACGTCGGGGAAGTGGGGTCGATGGCGGCTTTTGAGACGAAGTGAGTGAAGTGCCACTTCACGTATTTCTAAATAAATAATGTATTTTCAGTTGGAAAAAGGTAGGGTTTGATAAGGTTGATAAGGTTCAATAAGCTCGATTTTTTTTGCGAGGTCCGGTCAGCATGAAAATATATTTTTTTCCGGTTTGAGAAGGGAAACGGGAATTTTTTTCAAGTCAGTGCGATTCGAAAATATTTTTGGTCATTATTTACATCCGCGGCTCCTACAGTTTCACTATGGCACCTGGGTGGAGAACATACCTATAGTAACACCAGGAAGGTATTCGTACGCTTTGCAAATGCAAGGGAAAGCCACAAAACGGCCTAAAAATACGGTTTTGAGAGTGCGGAGAGAGTGCGGTCCTGGCAGATGCGAAGATAATACCTTAGACCATTACAGCTCATCGAGTCTACGGGATGTATTCACTTGAGAATAAAGGAAGCGCCTCAGTCACGTACTTTGCAATATATTGGCTTATTCATATCGTGAAAAGACCACAGGGATTGATGTTGCGATTTTTGGCAATGTCGAAGAACCCGAAGATTTTCCTTGGCCTGAAAGTGAAAAAAAAAAGAAATTCCACCGTAGTGTCAAAGAGACCTTAGTTGTGACCTTAATATTAGTTTGCAATGGCTGTTTTTAGCTTCTTGCCCACCCAGCACCCCTAATTCGCTCCTCGGTCCCGAAAAAAATGATGAAAATTAGGAGCCGCGGATGTAAATAATTACCATATTTTTTTGCAGGAACTGTTTGACTTGGTCCGGTCAGCTTGATTTTTTTTTTTTTTTTTTGGAAAAGTTCATGAGATTTGATTTTTTTGCAAGGTCCGGTCAGCTCTAATTTATTTTATTTTTTCCAAGGTCCGGTTTAAAAAAAATGAATTTTTTAGTCGAATGTTCTAACTGAGCGGACCTCCTGACCATGTCAAACCGACATTACAAAAAGTCGAATAATTTTCGAACTGCCTGGACCTGGTCAAACCTTGCAGCAAAAAAATCCAAGAAAATAGATCTCAAAAGACATTTGAGCTCACCGGACAATGTCCTGTGTAGAATCTATACACTTCATTAACTTTGCAATCCACGAATCACCACCGGTGGGAGTCCAGTCCTAAAGAGCTTTTTAGAACTCAAACGAGCTGTTTTCAGAAAAATGGGTTTTAATAAAATGTATAAGTATGTGCCTATGTACCTATCTAGAATAAAAAATAAATAAAAATTCATTTATTTATTTATTTATTTAGAGTTTTGAAAGGACTTCCATTGACACACCCCCACTTCCTTAGGGGTTATTCACCCCAATGCCTCACTGCATGAAGGTTAAACGTGTCTTCACCGGGTTTTTATTTCGGCATGCCTTTTATTTCTGAATATTTGAATATTGTTGAGGTTATGTTATAATGGAAGTAATGGAACTGTAGGGTCCCTTAATGGGGAATCAATCGGATGTGAAGGACAAATAATGTATGATTCCCGTAATATGTATGATTCCCGTAATGGGTGAAAATGATGTTGAAATAAATAATTTGTATTAGGTCGGTTTGAAAGACCGAAAAGCTTGTTCTAATCAGGGCGAAGGACCAGGGCACAGGATACACCGGGAAACAATAATAGACGGATCAACAATTAATATTATGGCTTAATAGTTTATTGTGTACTCACTGTTTATTGTCGTGCCACTCTGCGAACCACTATACCCATGCGGGGAATGCGAATTTTCAAGTAATGTTATCGGCGATGAAGGGAAGTGTACTGCGTGTACCTCAATTAATGCGGTCGGCCTTTAATAGGACACGATAAATGATGATATTTATTATTGTGATTGTGACGGGAGCCGCGACGTTTATCCAACAACTGAAGAAATGGTGCTGGTGCTAGGGCCGGTCACTACACAGTACACACTCTGTCCTTGGGGTTGCCCACGGGACTTCCTTGCTGCGACCCGACTCGTCTGGCTGCTCAACTACCTATTACGACTTGTTTCTTGTTTTGTTGTTGGTGAAAAATTGAAAATCGTGAACGTTCAGTCTCACCACTCGCGTTACGCACGTGAATGTTTCCTTTTGCCGTGAATAGCCATAATGTCTAGGGATGGGCAAAAAGGGTTGTGCAAAGGAGGGTAAATTCCGTAAGGAAATCGGAAATTTAAAATGAATTATCATTGATAACAGAACAGGAATATTAGGTATAAACTACTTACTATTATTGTAGAGAATGTTGTTATGTAAGCGTTTGTAAGTGTTTTATTTATCATCCATAAGTAAGTATCCAGAAAACTCTTGACGTTTGACAATTTCTACCGCCAGAACATACATTTGCGTGTCTTGGGACCAGGACTATAATAGGAGCTGGTCTGGCAAAGAAGATCCGAGAGTGAAGTCTAGCTATCCCAGGTACCCAGTTATTAGAGCTTAAGTGATATTTTTATTGAAGCGAAATGATGGAAGGATTCTAGTAAAAATAGTGTGTAGAAAATATTCAGTCTAGTGAGAACAGTTTGTGGAGTAACTTATACCTACTTATTTATTTAGTTATGGTTTTAAATGATAGAACTTAACAGTAGGACTTCGAAATAATAGGAAGTGACAAGTGAAGTAAAGTGAATTAGAAGAAGAGAAAGAGAAGTGCTTATTAGATAGAGATTCTTATTATTTATTATGTTTGTAGATAGTTATTATGTAAGAAAACCTTGTAAATAAAGATGCGTTAAAAATATAAATAAAAAAGTCGTTAATCTATTATAATCCAAAACCCCCACGCCAATTTTTCGTTGGGCCATTGTTTTCGAACAGCCTCTTATCGTACCATTTAATGTTAAACATAATAAGAACAAAATAAGAGAATTTGATAAATAATGATTACAGCGAAACTTGGCTGTAGAGGCACACGCGCAGCTGTGTAATTTTTCCCACGGTATTGCGGAAGCCGTGGATTTATTGCAACGGTAGCAGTTATTAGGAGCGTAGGTAGAAGAGAAGTGAAGAGAAGTGGAAAAGCGATGAAAGTATAAACACAACACAGCAATTCCGAGTCATGTAGTCGGTAATCGGTAATGAAAGTTCAAGGCTGACAGCGGACAGTGCGAAACTGTGTCAGTAAGTCAAGATTATTGCACCATTCCTATTACGTAACATAATAAAAAGTGTCAGTTGCCGTTACTGGTTGTATTGAACACAAAACGTTTAGATATATATTTTTTCATTTAAATCGATCGGAGAGTCTTGCGCGAGTGGACTCCTCTCCTGGACCTACAGATCGCTACTTTCCGGTATTGCTAATTAGGTAAATTAAGATCACACTTGCGGATTAAACTAATTCTTGAGAATGCCATTAATGCCATTGATACAGGATATGGGGTGTGAAAAACTAGTAGAAAAAACGAAAGACGGTGCTGTGCATGGGATTTCAAAAATCAAAATAAAAAAATTCCAACTTCATTTGTTTCCGAGACATCACAATATTTTTTTTTTTTAATATGGCACCATTACATTGAATTTTCAGATACTATACAAGGTGTTAACTACTAACTAGTACCAAATATTGTAATATGCAAAATAAAGGAGGCGATTCTACGACTTATTCTAAGAAAAAAAGGTTTTATATTAAAATGGGTCCGCAAACTCACCATTATCGAGATACGGGTGTTCAAAAAAATTGTTTTTTCTTACTTTTTTTATGATAGGTATCTCAAGAACCGTTTGAGCTACAGGCTCCAGCTTTTGTACAGATTTTTACATTAATAATAGCTACTTTTTAGGCTCCAACCTAATGTTCTAAGATATGCCAGTGGTGTTAATTTTAAGGTTGCGTAAGGGTTTAACCCCCCTAACTTTTACGGCACTGGAAAAATTGCCATTTTGAGAACAAATTTCAAAGCACCAATGCTTTTACACAATAAAGTACTCCTGGTCAAAAGCTGTAGAAGCCACCGTTCTGGAGAAAAACAGCATTTTATGATCAAAAACGTACAAAATTTAACATGAACAAAAAAATTATTTTCAAAATTTATAATTTACCGGTGATTTCTTGCATGCTATTATTTTTTTTTTCAAATATAAAATATAATTATGTGTATTGTTTGCAAAAAAATTCAACCTGCTGTTTAATATTTATGGTTCTATAGAAAATTTTTCATCGCTTTAAAATCGATTAATTTCTCCTGACGCAAGTCACAAGTACCTTGCACTTTAGTACCGTCATATTTCCAAATATTGTGGATAATTATATAACATCTGGTTTAAATTGACAAGGCGACGTGTACTATAGCATGGTTTGCTTTTCCAGTGTCACATGAAAAAATGGTTTGATATTTAATTTTAACAAAACATGAAATTTTTGCATCTTTAATAGAGGCTGAACCACGCAAACAACTTAACTGGATTTAGCAATTGGCACACCGAAAAAAAGAAAAATGGGGACCGGCAACGTATTTCTTTACCGGCCCCTTTATATCATTTATTTCCAGTCTAATTCGCCAAAAACTCAATTTCTGGCGGAAAAATTCTTCCGAAACTGTACTCCAATTTCTGATGGTTCGAAAAAAAACATAATAAAAATTTAAAAAATACAATAAAAATAAAAATAATCACTTGGTCAGTAAAAACTTAGTGATCTCTGTATTTACTAATAATTTTCTTATAAATTAATGGATTAATTAATAAGTATTTTATTAAAAATGCATACTAAAAAAAAAAGATAAGGGGTCAATTTGAGGACAAACTGTACTGTCACTTCGTGAATGGAATATAAATCAATGCCAGATCATTATTTCTTATACATAGGTACATATTTATAGTGTACCTACCTCTCTAAAATAAGAAACGAAAGACAGGTTATTAATTATTAAATGATTTATGTACTGTACAAAACTGAATGTTTTTCCATTCAACTCTCTCATGAAATATCAGTACCTACTATCT
Source organism: Malachius bipustulatus (assembly GCA_910589415.1). NCBI lineage: Eukaryota > Metazoa > Arthropoda > Insecta > Coleoptera > Melyridae > Malachius > Malachius bipustulatus. The sequence goes on from OU342632.1 coordinate 8,593,598, forward strand.
AGGTACCTATACTCGTAATTATTATACTACCTGTCTAAATTGAAGACCTGAGAATGATAAGTGGATAACGACCACTTTTAGTAAAATTGATTTTTTCTCTCATGTTTGAACATAAAAAATAGCTCTATCTTTAGGTAAGAAAAGGGAACATGTAAACTTCTTATTAAACTAGGCAATTAATAAACATGACATGTATAGGACATAACTAACTACTATAAGAGGGAAACAGAATTTTCGCAAGTGTTTCTCGTTTTTCCCAAAAGTTTGTTTTTGACTCTTATCCACTTTTCATTATCAGGTCTTCAATTGGCTACACTACTTTCCTAAATTAACAACCAAACACCTTTTTACTACTCTATATTTCTGTGTTTACTTCAGTAGGTATTCCATTTTTTTATTTAATAATTAGACGCGATGATAATATTGACAGTGGTATCAATTTTCTCATTAAATGGAGAAACTTTAAGTTCGCATCCAAGTATCTTTTATCTCTTGTCACACATCAATTTGAAAAATTAAGTTGAATCTCCAGAAAGAGCATCAAATATTTTGAGAAGTTTGGCAGCACTCATTTTCTGTTCAGGTCATAACAAACAGCCTGGAAATCAATTTTATAAGGCTGGTAAATCACAATGTTTTAGCGACTGTAAAACATTTCAGGTGGTAATTCTAAAACTTTATGCATAAATCTTGCACATCATCAGATTTATCCATCTTGATGTGATTTCCTTCCTAGAGGAAAGCTTGTTACACCAAAATGTGAAACATTAATGATAGAAAGGAGTGTTGGATTTCAAAAATTCAGTCGACAAACTTTGCTGCTAGACATCTGCAGCACTCCTAGCTCGTTATTGTTTTTAGAAATAGTCAGTTGTCGTTGTTAAAAATAAATATGTAATTAATATTCTCTGTCAGTGTCAAGGGTAGCCCCAATATAAAAAAATTTATTCCTTTTGTAAATAAAAAGCAGTGAATATTTACCCATTCTTGTCAATTTGTACTATGACAGCTAGGTAGATCATAATTCGTAATCTCCCTCATATATGTGGTCGAACCAGATATTTACAAAATTTCAGGTAGGTAGGTACAACAGTTTAGAGGTACATTTGCATAGATGCGTTTATTTTTGTAAATAAGCTAATTATTTTTTCTAGGCTTACATAAGTCGTCACGAGCTATCCATTTGTAATTACAAAAAAATTTCATGTCCGTCAAGATCCCAGAGTATTCATAGCAAGAGTTTTCCTGTTGCTGCCATGCATATTAATTTTTTATGTATCGGTAAAAAAAAACAGGGAAAACAAGAATCTATCATATTCAATTTTTTTTTTAATTTATATGTATTGTTTTTTATAAGGAACGATAATTATCGATGTTTTTCACTGAATGTCATGAAAAACCATTAGACAAGCTAAATCACATAACATTATTCGCTGAGAATATGTTATCTTTTGCAGAGAATAGAACAAAATTTTGCGATTTTTTTTTCGAACGTGGTAGATTTTTGGTTTCCTTGATTTTTTTGTATCGAATGACATGAAAACATGCCGGCCATGCATAACAAAAACAACAGTTGACTATGAAAACCCTTGGATCTAGTCGGCTTTGAAAGTTTTTTAATTCAAAAATGGTGTTTCCAATGCCGACTTTTAAGACTTTTGGTCGTTCTTTCGCCGAATAACATCAATATGACGTCATATTGCATGCTCTATGGTGTTTTTGATGTGGCTTGCCGATGAGATCCAACAAGAGCGAAATGGTCATCCATATCTTCAGCAGTGTTTTTCTCTGTCTTTGGTATGAGATCCGTGATGAACATGAGCCTAGAACCACGAATTAATTATCTTTTTAAAACAATAAATCTCGAATTTTCCCATTTTTTGGCACATTTCGGCACACTTCCGCAACGACCGAATGTATTCTAATTTTTTTCAGATTCCCTTTGAAACTTAGCCATTTCGGAGATAGCCATAGTATACCTCTCCGCACTTAAAAAAGGACTCCTTTTCCTTGTATATCCAAGTAAATATCACACGTCATCAGATATTTCCTCGTCAATATAACGTAGTGACGCGTACCGAAATAAAAAAAAATCGAAATTTTAAATATGTCTTCAACCTGAAGCGCTATTGAAATCAATGAATCATTAGCAAAACTAAGTTAAGTACGTCCTTTCGTGATATTGAAAACGATTTATATCAGCGAGTGCTGTGGTATAGAGTTTTTCTGGGTATAGATGTCGGTTTGTTAAAGGATGAAAACCCTTTTATGGGAATTGAGTGTTAACTGCAATCATCATAAGATTTATTTTACAAAGATCATAAGATTCGATGTCATTCATTATACGTTCATGTCTTTAAAACCGAACAAATGTCACATTCGTTACAGGTTATGCAGCTAAGAAAAATTGACACTTGGCAAGATGGATTTTTTTCTTTTCTCTTTTTTTTTTTTGTCTTTTGATCTCTTATTTAAATTTTTCTCTTAATTTAGCTCTTCTGATTTCAGTTCGAATCATCATAAAATTATAAGACCGTTTTAGGTAACTCGACGACGTTCCTGGTTCTCAGTCTCGGCCATACTTGGTGATAAGAGTCTGGTAGAGAAACAGGTTTTCTGGTGCATCTTTTTGTGAAGTTTATATGAAAATAATTACCCCCTTCTCTATTTTTTTTAAATTCAATATTAATGAATTCTTACGAAAGCTGTCATGTAATTTTTTTAGAGGGGAAGGATGGCGAATAAAATGTATGCTACTCCCTGGAGTTTCTTTCACAAGGGAGAATTTGCATTCAAAAATAATTTAAATAGCAATCCCATCCAGCTAATTTAATTTCATTTTGAGTGGGACAGAGTTTAGGTTGTCATAACGCATATTATAGCCCATTAAAATAATGAATTTCAAAACGTCTTCTGTAAGTAACATTGGATCAAGAAGAACCATTTTCAATCAACCCGTGCTTATAGTGGGCTTATTAAAAATAAAATTAAAAATATTTCCGAGATCTTTACTTCTTTAAATTACTCCCACAAAGTTTCCTTCATCTAATAACGTCCCGAAAAGAAAAGCTATTCCTCAAACTTTAATATCGCTCAAACATCCAGCTACTCCTGGAATATGTTAATTCAATATCAAATTTCTGAACGCAATATAAACAAAAATATACCTACGTTTTCTTATTCTCTTTAACTTTGAACTCTCTGCTGGAGGAATTCTGGACGGCGCAGAGAAAGATATGCCGAATGTTCGAATAATTTAATAAAACGGAAGCCTCCAGAATTTATTTTTTATTCCCTTTTATCAAAAACAGGTAGACCTTTCGTTTAAATTAAAAGATTTAAATTAAATTAGTTTACTTTGTACTGTGAACGACGCCACTGATGTAGGCGCGTGTATGTATTATTACTGAGACTTGATTGATATTATAAAAAAATTCAAAGTTGAACGTGGAGGACGACTACTCGGGAGACTGCTATACTCGATGATGTTTATTTTATTTGCATACATACATAATGCAGACACTGTAATATTTACATTACGAGTGCGTGTAATTTTTTCAACTATTCATAAAAAATTATGTGTAGGTAGGTACTTTTTATCATTTTATACATGTGACTGACAACTGTGTGCTTTTTGATTCGGCATGACTGTGATTTTTCTTTCGCGTTAGATACCTGTCAGTATACAGGGTTATTGGTAACTGGATACCTTCATTTGGTGATGTGATAAAACAAGAGGTATAGAGTAAATTAACCCTAACATGCACTATAATACAAAACTCAATAGATTTAGTGATTTTTTTCTTCTTAAAATTTCTTGTTTTTTTATTTTTTATTTTAACACTATCGAAATACTTCCGGATATTTTTTATGCCAAACAGAAGACGATAGATAGTGTTAGACAAGTATTTCAGCGGGCAGCGAACAAAAATAAAAAAGTTAAAGTACATTTTGAAAATTACATTTCAAGAAATTTATATTATTTTTTTTAGAAAAAGTGCATGTTAGCAGGATTAATTCACTCCTTACCTCTTATTTTATCGGATCATCTAAAGGAATATATCCAGTTACCAGTATTTTAAATTTTCTCATATTCTCCTTCAAACTTGATTGTTTTTATACCTAGTTTCGTAATTCCTTCTTCTTTTTAAACTATTGTAGCCCTCTCGGAACAGAATGTGTCCTCTCGAAAAGACTTAGGTACGTTTCGAGAACTATATAAAAGAGAAAATCCAAAATTCAGCTCAAATTTTATCACACTCTAGACTTACTCGGCTTATCCTGCAGTGACCCGATTAGACGATTTTAGAGACCTATTATTAGTGTAGGCTCCCATGATATAAATATAAAAGGTACCCCATAGAACACCTCAAAACTATAAAGTGAAAATGGCTGAAAAACATGTAAGAAACATGAGTTACGCCCGCCAGACTAGTAAAAATTTGTTAATTGTTATTTTTGAATTTTGCTAAAAAAAAATGTTTTTTAACACCTGCTTGACAATTTGTAGAAAATAATGTACCATTTTTGAAAATATTCGTCTGGCTGACAAATTTTGTTAATTAACTTCTGACAGACCTTTTGTTATAAATTATTTTTTTATGAAAATACATGTAATATCCTACAAACTCATGTAGAATTGATGTTTTTTCCACCCTTATTCTGGAAAGTGGCGAGGTTTAAAAGATTCGAAAATGCTGCTAGTCAACCACTATAGTCACAATTTTTGAGAGCCATATCTCCCTCAATTTTACACTTACGAAAAAAAAACTTAAACAAACTTTTTGGTATCTTGTAATTTTTACATATCTGCCTCATTTTTCGACTTATATTGAAAAAAACGAACTTTTTTATAGAAATTTGACAAAAATTTTCTGACTTTAAATTGTTATCTTTTCAAAATTAAGGCTTGTTCATTGTCCACACTCGCAGAATTTACTAATGGTATATTAAGGAAGTGAATTGGAGGAGGGCTAACAAATATTTTCAATTGGGGTGGTTTTGAAGGGGTTGTTTTGACCGTTTTTTTCTACGAAAAAAACTCGCCGTCTATCTTATTTTCGTCATAACTGGGTCAGTTTTTATGCTCGGATCTTTTAAAAACTTTTATCAGTTTCTATTATCAAAAAATCCATCATTTTTTTTATAATTTGAGTTTGAATGTTTCGATTTTCACTCCAAAAGCAAAAGTTGGCTTTTAATAAGCCATTACTCAGTTAATAATAGGTTTGAAGCAACCATAAATGAAACCATTCTCTTTGTTTTTTATTAGTTACAACTTTGTTTATTATGGTCTTAGCGATAAAGCTCAAACTTTTTGAGATATTCGTGAAAAACCGTTCAAAAACGTGGTAAAAAATCGAGATTTCAATCGCAAATAACTCAAAAAAGTTTATAGAAGAAAAATGACTTAAAATTAGTAGATATTGATTTCTACAGTAATTTTTAACAATCTATTTTTCACCCCAGAGAAGGGGTGGTTTTCACCCCCTCGGTAAAAGCAACCAACGGCATTGGGGAGACTTTGAAGTAGAGGGTATGGACTACCTAAATGTAAATTTTTATAACTTTAGGAAGTGTTCTGTAGAATTTCTAGCCAAAACGGGGCTGTATTGGACTATTATATCAAAAGTTTCAGTTGGCTCTTCGTAGCTGTAGGAACTATTTTCTGCGTTTCCTGTCAGGGCTGACACATTCTGGCACCTTGATCTGCATTGATTGTATGATTTCATGTCATGATTTCTACACCATTTTACAGTACAGACATTTTTGAAGTGTGATTTTTTCCTTTCAGAATACTATTCGCTGCTAAAGGCGCATTTGGTTCAGGTCCAATAGCTCTCATTATTTTTATGCTTCCTGTGACCTATGGATAAATAAACCTTTCATATTTCCTCGATTATCTATAATAGTCCTTTCAGAATAAGAAGTCGCCTTTCGTATTAAGAAGGTACAAAGGCAGTAGTAATAGCCTAGCAGTGGGGAGTATATCATAAACTGGTGAATATTTGTAAACATACTTTTGGCGTGCAGAAGTACTCTAACAGTTTCTTTTCATTCGAGAAATATAAAAATAATGTAGTTTTTAAACTGAGTTCGGAGTTTTATAGATTAGTATGTAATATTGGAAATTATAACTGATGGTTCAATCTATACAATCATTGATTTTGAATTACCTAATTGCAAAAAAAAAATTGAAAAATGATACTTTTAATAATCAAAGCCTTGTTAGTTAAAAAATGAAAATAGCCCAAGTGAATAAATAAATAAATTAACTTGAACATATAATTTGGTTTATTATTGTTAATAATTATCGGTAATAACAAAATGCAAATTCTGGTGGGTAGTAAATTAACAAAATATTGTTATTGGAATATTTCGTTAACTTGTTAGGAACCTCTGGAGTAAACCTGGTATGGAAACAAATTCTATACCTGTAATGATTGTTATTGTTAGATTTCTTCAGCCTAACTACAGGGGTTTTATTACCATGACAGATTTCTCTTTTCAGAATAACTACACCCTTTAGCTTCTGTTAAGCCGATACACTGAGAGAAGTAATAGTTTAATCCTAACTAGCCCATGTTATGATTAACTAGGCGCTAGTTTCGATTCTGCCTAACTAATATTAGTTTGCAATAAACGTGATTTTAGTTTGAGCAGATGTGTTTACCACAAGTCCACAAGAGTTAAATATAAAATTTACCATAAAGTTTTCGTTTATATTATCATGAACTTCTCGTGTTTTTCATAAATCTGTTGATTTTTGTATGTATACCATGTAAGCTTTTCATAAATAAACACATGTTGTATGGGAATCAATGCATTTTAGTCAGTAACTTTTTTTCATTTCTGATAAATGATGATTTGTTTATGATCAGATAATATTGCAAAATCAGAATGTTGATTGTACATAATATTGCTTTGCTATAAGTGCATTATTGCTTTATCATAAACTAAATATCTCAGTGGTCACATGACAAAAGTTAGCCATTATTTTTTGGAAGTTTAAGCTAAGTTAAGTTTATTAATGATCAGCACCTGCATTATAATCAATAATTATCATTAGCTGTTCAGGAAAAAATTATTAGTTTATTGTTAAAATGCATGGTTTATTAATACCACCTGTTTTTTTTTATTTCGATGAAGGGGATCGGGATAAATTAAAAAATCAAAATAAGCATATTTTAATTTATTCAAAATTATTTAACCTTTTAACCCAACTTTTATACAATAGTTATTTTATAACTTTTTATTTATGTAAAAAAAATTTTTACATAAATTAACATAAATCAAAATGAAAATTGATCCAAATTCGAATACAAAAAAAATAAATAACAGTATTTTATACAGTGCTTCCCAAAAGTAACGGATAAATTCGATAAAACGGAGAGGGCTATTTTTTTGAAAAAATAAAAAAACAGGTCGATTTTGTTTTTGAGTTGTTCAACTTTTGACATAATATTTGGGTATACAGGGTGATGCGCGAAAAAGTGGTGACGTCATCGGCATTTTTTTAAATGGCAACCCTTATTTTTTATTCCATTTTTTGATACTTAATTTAATTGCCAGTATGGTAATGTAATCAATTTGTAACCTTAAATAAGGAAATTTCTGAGAAACAGCTTGTGAGTCGAAATTGTGCACTTTTTACTGATGTGAAAATCGGAACATTAGCGATAAAAATAAAAAAATATCAAATAAAAATTACTGTTTCCATGGTAATTTTATAAGATCTGTCTATTAAATTAAGTCTATCAAATTGAATCTGTTAAATTAAATTAAATTAAATCTATTAAATCTGTGGAAATTAAGTTATTTTCTCCGAAATTTCCTTTATAAACGTTACAAAATGATGACATTACCGTATTGGCAATTGGATGAAGTATCAAAAAATTTAATAAAAAACAAGGGTTGCCATTTAAAAAAAATACCGATGACGTCACCACTTTTTCGTGCATCACCCTGTATACCCAAATATTATGTCAAAAGTTGAACAACTCAAAAACAAAATCGACCTGTTTTTTTATTTTTTCAAAAAAACAGCCCTCTCCGTTTTATCGAATTTATCCGTTACTTTTGGGAAGCACTGTATATATATTATATATATATATAATATATAATAATATAATATATATATATATATATTATATTGTATACTTAATAAGAAAATTACAAAACATAGGTACTTTAATAGCAATCATTTTTTTATTTATTTTGAGAATACCATTTCAAAGCGAGATATCTGAAACTGGAATGAAATATTATGGTAATTCAATTCACATTTAAAAATTAATTTAAATTACCGAATTAAATGGTTCTTCTGTAAAATCAAATAGGTAACATTATTTTTCTAACAAAAAAAAATATATCTAAAATATAATGAATTATTTTTAATTTATTTTTCTTCCACATAAGCACTTGATAATTCAGCATTATCATTATTTTCAAATGCAGCATTACTTACGGATAATTTCCATTTAAAAAATGTGTAATTATTATGTCAACTAAATGTGCCTGGCATGTGGAGTCCAGCAAGCCCTTTAATTGATACACTGATAAAATTGCTTTGCCTATACAGGTTGACTGTAGTAATGGTGGTGCCTGGTTCTTCAGTTGTCAAGTATTCAATACTGGTATTATCTGAACCCACTTCCACTTTCTATCGGTGTAATTCCAATTATTCTGTAAATTAATTCATTTGTAATTTTTATATAAATTGCTGTAAAAGATTGCGTGCATGTTGCGGCTATGGTCTATACACAGGTATACTATTTTTAGTAGATATACTTTTTTTCAAAATCGGAAACAACTTTTTTTATATTACCGTATGTTGTGTTTGCCTTCGCAGCATAGGGATTTTGAATTCATTGTTATTTACCAAATATTATTCACGTTGTACAACAATCACAAGAATGAAAGGTGTCTTAATTCTGACTTCGAGTTACACTTATTCTTTTTTATTTGCTAATATTTTGATTGCTGTACGTATTTATTATAACAAATAAGTGTTCATAAATTTAAAAAAAAAAACTTTTTATAAGCTAATATAACATCAAAAACTTTATAATAATTAGATTAACATAGATTTTTTGGATAAAAATATACCGTGAGCTTAGATAAAGCTCATCTCTACAATAGAGTGTGAACTGCGTACCTTCCTCTGGTGGAATGTATTAATGCAACGAGTGTAATACTTACTTACCTGCAAAAACGGAACACATGTATCCAAAACCCCATTCTTGCAGCAGGTCTTCCATTATTATTTCGTTATTTTCAATAATGCGATCAATTATTAAATCTTTTTCTTTACTTTAACTTTCATATACGCGTGGCGTCACTTCGCGGTGCTTGTTGCTTGTACCATGATGAAATGACGCTGTGCATGCATCCGCGGCGTTAATGCGCATACAACCGCGGGGAAACCCGCGGTTAGTTATTCCCCAACAAATGTGTTTAACAGCAAACTAATATTAATTTTTCAAAAACATATTCTTTAAGCACAAGAGATGTCCAGTTATTGGCAATATTCACGCTTGCTGTTCGGTAAATTATAAAAGTTTAGATTTAAATCATGATTTTCTTCACAAGTTTGCTCTAAAAAGATATTTGATTATGATAAAATTCTGTAAGATTCTCTATAAATAATGTTAGTTATAGTGTAAATAATCTCATATCTTGCGTAGACACAAAGCAAAACTTACTGATGAAGTGATATAGTTTGACTGTAAATAATTTAGTTTGTGATGATCAAATTCTTAGTTTGGGATTTTTATTATTTACTGGCAAACTAATCAACTCAAACGAATTTCACGTTTTTTGCAAACTCACTAATAGTTTTAGTGGAAATAAACTCGTTTACTACAAAGGACCCTTATTACAGTTAAACTTCGCATTTCATAAGTAGCGAAGAGATAATGATAAATGCATCACTTCTCTCAGTGTAGGCGACTTCTTATTTTGAACGTACTTTAACTGCCAATTAACTTACAGACGAGCTCTCTATCTGGCATTATATGGAGTGGCTAGTTTATCCAAGGTATTGCGACCTCAAGCATCATTATGGATTTATGGAACTGTCTATATAGTGTAATAAAATTCTTGGTAGAACAGTTTACTGTTAAATAGCACATCTTGTATAATTACTTTTCGAAAACCATCTGCCAAGTGGCCTTCATCTGGAAAAGAAAGTGATAGATATGGTAACCGGGGATGGTAACATAACCCAAAAACAGTCGCCATGATTTAGTTAGCGACCAATACGTTTAGTTTTTTAACCTAAACTTCATGTAAGTAAAGTGAGTAACGTTCCCGAAAATTTCCCTGTTAACATAGTGCGATTGGTGGGATATTCCCCTCTGGGAAGGTAACAAACCTCCCTAATCTTTTCGGGCATGTTGGGGCTGCGTTAGGAGGATCAAGGCGAGAAAGTCTGAACAAAAGAGGCCTATAAGTGAATGATCCAAAGAGACACACTAGCATTCTAGACGATTTCTTACTACGTGCATCTGCTCCGTAAAGGCCGGTCCAGACGCAACGACTAATCGCACGATAAAACGGTCATATAAGTCGTTCGACAAGACGTATTAAAATGGTGCGTCCAGACAGTTCCATCTTATCGTACAAACTTCGTACGACTTTCAGTTTCGCGACGATCGCCATCATGGAAGAAGTAATACTGTGGTCAATTTATGCTGTTTGTATTGCAAGAAAATTTCGAAATAACAAAAATAAAAATCGAAGAACAAGGTAGTCCAAAGAATGGCTGTTAAAAAGATCCGAATTTTCTCATGTTAGACTATTAAACGAACTTCGTAGTGAACCTGATGATTGGCGCAATTATTTTTTGAGAATGAATGTTGAAACTTAATGAATTTGTTAAATTTGGTAACGCCACACATTCAAAAACGAGATACTTCTATGAGAAAAGCGATTTTACCTCACGAGAGATTAAGCGCCACCTTAAGATTCCTTGCAACCGGAAGAAGTTACAAGGATATGGAATTTACAACTATAATGTCCAAGCAAGCATTGAGTGAGATTATACCTGAGACAATACACAAGGTTAAATTATAATAAACATAAACATAAAATTGAACGGTACGTTGCTTCGCCCGTCCACATGCTACGACATGTCGTATCAGTTCTCGGAAAATGATGCCTCGATCTTCAGTCTTTCGATTTAGCTTCCAATCTCATTCCGTTTAGACTAAACGTACGTTTTGCGGTCCGCACATTCCATTTTACTTGATTCATTTTGTCTGATTCGACATGTCGTTCAATTAGTCGTTGCGTCTGGACCGGCCTTTAAAGGAGAGCGATGACACGACTCAATCTGTGCCAAAGTATCTTATCTGCTTTAATGAAGAACGGAAATGAGATTTTTATTTATAAAATTTAATATTTAATTGTGTAAATATTTTTTTAGTACCATAAGTACCATAGTGTCAAAATCCGTTTCATAGACCATGAGTGTGTGACGGAACGAGAAAGGAAAAGAATAAGTTATCAGCGGGAATCAAACAGGCGACCAGTTCGTTTCGAGTATTGTGTAAATTATCAGGGATCTCCTCCCCCTTTACTATTATAAAATGTCTGACAGCACAGTTTTATATCTGGTACACAGTTTTTTTGCGTGTTTCTAACTACTCCAGTGGCTGCTTGGATCACCCATATTAAATTCCTTCTGTAAGCAGTTGGCTATCTTCCCAGAAGTATTTACTTATTTGCAGAGATGGTTCTTGGAAACAATTGCCTGTGTCGTATCCATTATTTTTGTTGGAGTACGTAGAACGACATAATATGTGCAGTTTTTTGCCTTAATTGTTGTCAATCGTTAATAAATTAAGCTGGCGTGTCATCGGCAGAGGTAATAATAGATGTGTGTTAGCCACTTGGGGATATAATCAAGACGTACCTATGCCTAGAAATTAACAGCTTCTGTATAGAAAATGGTATAGTGTTGTCAGTCCTGATATCAAGTAGAAGGAGGTGATGTGACTTTGTTGTCACTACCCTTCAAGTTCCTGGAAAACCGAGACGAATTCCTCTTACTTAAGTTTAAGGAGACAGGCCGATATAAGGTATACTCTCAAAGATCTTGAAGAGGCCCAAAAGCCCCCTACAGTACGCGGACCCCTTCACATCATTCAGAAATGGCCTCTGGAGTGAAACACGTCATTTTTCATCACACATTTTTCAATACTTAAACACAAATCTATGAAAATTCTTTCAAAAATGTTTATGTTTCTCTACAAATATATCTTTGTATTTTTGTTAAAGTGTCTTGAAAAGTCGACAGCTTGTAGGAATGTTACCTAATTAGGCTGAGTGCGATGTGTAAATATTGTATACTAATGAGAACACTCCACAAATCATCTTCGAGATCTAACAGTTCATGGACGATTGGTAAGAAAGGGAAATGATAGACAGGTTGATGGCCACCTATCATCACTCAAGGCCGTTCATACGGCTGGTGAGATATAGAGCTTATTATAACGCGAACAAAGTCAAATTGCAATGGTAGACGTACCGTATCATCCATAATTCGCAATGCTGTTCCTTAATTTCGCCGGTAACTTTTTGTTGCGTTGAAAGAAAGACTTGATAGGTCGAATGGATACGTTTTTTTATCGTAACAATATAAAATGATACCTTGTGGTTTGTAGTCGTTAATCGAGAACCTGAGTGAGTGAGTATAGGTAGAGTTACTCAAGTTCTATTTATAAATAAGCAAGCGTTCGTTCGTTCAAGGGCCTTGGAGAATTCTCACGCTTCCCACATATGTATCGTCTCGTCATTCTTTGTAATTAGTTGTTATAAAGTCATACTTGATCATATAGTAATTGGGTTGTTTTTTGTGCTTTATAGTAACTAACTATATTGATATAATAATTTAATTATTATTGTTTTTAGAAATTAGCATAAATAGATTGCTCTGAAATACCCCACAGAAAAAAATATTACTGGTATTAAAAAAAACAACTGCCATTTTAGCGGATTTCCTAAAAAAGCCAATTACGAGGATCCGCGCTCAAGAATCTTATGAAATCCTGGGAAACATCCTGATCTGTTTTATTTTATATGATAATGAGGTAGGAAGGATGTCAAATTCGCATCCTTTAAGACAGTGATTGTTACCTACGCTGTCACCAAGCTCCAGCATCCTTGACGAACTTGTTGATAAGGAATGTAAACAATAACAAATCTAATTAGATTCCAGATGTTTCTTTTAAAATAATTAAACTTCACAAAGTGGGCTTCGCTTTGTACAGTAAAAACGATAATATCTTCTAATAAGACCTAATTAATACAATTATTCAAAAAAATACAAAGTATGTAATTTATTTGCAACAGTAGAGGAAGGGGTCGACGGTTCCTCAAACATAAATTTTTATATCAAAACACATAAAAGCTGTTCGAAAACAAATCCGTTTGGAGTAGGCCGTGACAGCAGAGAGGTTTGTCTTAACTTAATCCACTCTTTAAAACTGACAGCTCTTGATTATGTTAGTCTAGCGCCCGTATTCACAAACGATAATATCCTAAATAATAACGTAATCAATTATACCCATCTCACTCTAACGCATAAAAACTGCATATCTCCATACCATTTATTTAATTATTTTAGAAATATTACAGGGCCATAATGCTTTGTGAATTCGGGCATTGGTCTACAATTACAGCTATCTAAAGATTCAAGAACTTTAATAAAATAGGCACTCACTTTTTTGACATTTTTATACAATAGGTAAATAAAACCAATAAATTAGGAGGTGAATGAAGTGCCCTCCACCCTCCTGGCCACATTATAATACACGGTTTCTCACTCCACTAAGGGCACTTTGTAAAAGTTCACGTCTTATCTTCATGAACTTTACTCGATTCTGTATCGTAATTCTGCTAAGTAAATAATTAGTGTCACAAGTATTGAATTTTTAATGTAAGGCCATAAGAAGAAGTATATGAGGTCGCAGCATCTGGCTAGCCTTGATATACGACTGATAAGTCGATCGTCAAAATGCTCCCTCAGTAAATCGAGTGTTTCGACAGTGCAATGGGGTCTTGTACCGTCCTTCTGAATATATCATTGAGCCAGTTCGTCATCATGCAGCTGGTTCAAAAACGGCTAAAGAATTTCTTTCCTGTAACCCTTATGTTCTCGTCATAAAAGATTGGCCCAATTAATCGCCTACCACTAATTACTGCCAAAACACCAACTTTCTCAGGATAAAGTGACTTTTCAATAAACACGTGCTGATTTTCTGCAAACCATGATCTGTAATTTTGGGAATTGATATAAATCCCGATCTTTCAAACCATGCTTCATCTGTGGAGAAAGTCTTGCTGAACACTCCTTTATTGTCTTGCCAAATGTTGCGAAAATCGTCGACAAAATTCTAACCTCTCGGGAATGTCTCGAGGTAACAACTCCTGCACCACTTTCATTCGATAAGGATACAAGTGAGCATCTTTCCTAAGTAGTTTATGGCAGGTTCCCACAGAAACATCAATTTGCTGGGCTAGATGACGAACTGATGTGTGAGTATTGTTTTGCACAATATTGCGAACGATTTTCCCCTTCTCTTCAGTACCTACGTCTTTTTGGTCTGTCACTTGCTGCATGTTTTCGTAACATTTTCCTGTCCCTTGAAAATTTCCAATGTATTAAAATTTATTAAAATAAGTGGTTCGTCGTCTTTATTGGCTATGGGAGGAACCACAGTTATGTACACTCCTGTACGCTAAAATAAAATAAATTAAATTAAAAATTTTTAATTATCCTTCTAATCTAAAAGTGACTCGTGTGTGCGAAAAACATTACTTCAGAGTATTTGTCGCATATATCGAATGAAAGATACTCAGGGACGAAATATTGACGATTCAAGACTTATTTTGAAGACTTATATATAACTTGCCATAAAACTATTACAGTTACTTTGAAGTAACATATAAATAAATCACAGTTACAGCAAGTTACCGTGACAGCGGATCACAATTCTCTCGAAATCGAAATCGACTCGCATTGTAGACGGTTCATCGAAGTGTTCCCGTATTAATTTGGTATGACGAACTTTTTTCCCTGAAATAGGATACTTTCGAGCGAGAGAGGAGCACTAACCGCCAATTGCACCATTTTCTAAAGCCAGGTTTAATGGTTAGGACTTCATCACCATGGTAACATTGTTACATCAAACGTTGTCATCAAAAAACTAACCTCTACTTGAGTTAGTCCAGGTTAAAAAAACATAACAATCGGGCATAAGTATACGGTAGCAACCGGTTTTACCACGTGAGGAAAAATTTCCTATTTTAAACCAACTTAAAAAAATTATTGTGAAGCCATCTTAAGTGCTCAAAAAATTTGACCCGTATTATTTAAGTTAGATATATAGCTCATACCAATAAATAATAATTTGGCTGGTTCATAAAAGTCGGAAAGCCTCAGAGAGGCTCTGAAACCAGTATGCATAATAATGCCAACTTTTTTTCTTTACATACAATTATGTATGTATATGGTCTTTAAAGCCGAAAATCCGACTCGCGAAAATAGTCGGAAATACTCGGCCGGAACAAAAGTTCTCTAAACTTGATCGAGGCTTGTCAGAAAAGAAACATTTTTTGGTGTAAAGATAAGGCCGGCGCACATGACATTTTCGAACGTTTCTCGATTTTAATATAACTTGTTATACAATCTGGAGGTCGTAAATTTACGTAAAAGAATACTATGCTGATGAATACTAATTTACAATAATAATAAGAAAATATTATCAAAAATATTTAAATATCTTATAAGTTATTGATCAGTTGTGGATTATCTTGGAAACGGTGCTTCCTAAAACAAAAACATAGGGTAACTTTTCTCTTCTATAGAAGTACACGAAAAGTGAAAATAGAGACATGTAAGCCGTTTTTCTCTATCTTGAGTCGTTTTCGTTATACTTGAACTTTTTGAAATTGAAATCGCTACTTTTCGAAAAGTAGCGAAACACGTGTAACGTTTCTATCATCCATCAATATACAGTAGAATTTTATAAAACATTAGTGTTTTATTCATAATCAATAAGCATGCAGAGATTCTACGAAGTAAGGGTTGAAAACATAAATTTTATGTGTGTAGTCAAACGCGTGACGTCAGAAGACCGAGAAGCCTGGAACGCAGCCTGCGTGTTCACAGTCTATTGACATACCATATTGTGCATGCATAACATACGTGATTCACACTAAAAATTAAGTTTCCTTTTAGAAATGTCCATATGTCAACTATCAACGTCCAAAGTGTCAAATTTAGGGGTTTCAAAATGGCGCTTTCCGTCGCGTTCACCATGCAACACGGCAAATCGGCATTTAGTCTTTCCTGATGTTTTTCATTCTATGATGGATTTTAAAAAAGAAGAATCGTCTAGAGTGGCTACCATAGTTACACGTTTCTATGTGCGTTGTTATAAACAATTATTATTTCAGTCTTGTATGAACTATCATAGAAGACAGACGTAAAAAATTTGAAAGAAAATTTTTTATCGTTATTTTATTATTTAACCTATTTTTAAAAGGTAAGTTTGACAATGAATAGTTTTATAGAAGAGAAAAGCAATTAGAAACTGTTAAAGCAGAATGTGTTTAATATTTGTGAATTTTTTGCAGAATTGATTAACGATAATGCCTAGCACAACCATGGAAAGAGTCTTGGAGGCTTCGTGGACATCATGGAGAATGGTGTGTACCTATTTCATTTATAATTATTTCATAAATTACACTCTATCTATAATTAGATGTTCTCGATAGAGAAGCAATGTCAGGATCGGCACAGACAAATTCAAATTTCACTCGCACAATTTTTACTTTAATTATTGGAATGTAATGAATGTTTTTTATTTTAGGACACGATGCCAGAAGAGACTGACGTACGTAATCGGCAAAAGCTAGACGAACTGCGATGCCGTTACGCGCGTTTACGCTATTATAAGTATTCACCCCAGGAGCAGCAACTCATCGAGCAACTCCCAGGCTTTCGGTGGGCACCCACTTGCAAAGATGTGGCTGCCCATCAGCAGGTCACCAAGCCAGCCAATAAGGTCGCTCCCAAGCTTTCTTTTGGGAGTAGGCGTTTTGGTTGGTTTGCGGGAGGAACTTTTTGCGTTGCTGTTGGTGGGGTAATATTGTGGTATTGTTATCGTTAGTTATAATAAGAGTAACTGAGTAAGGAGGCCACTCGTTCTTCTCGGTCCCTACTAAGGATAGGGGGCGAGCAGGATGAGTGGTTGGGTGGTGGAAGAACCCATAAGGTAGGGTCTGCTAATAAATACCATAAACATACCCTGGCTTATGGGTGGGTCTTATTAAAAACACTTATTAACATAGAGAAAGAATGCTTTTCATGAGTTTTTCTTTCAGTAACTTAGGTGCATGACTAATTTTTATACTTTTATATTTTTAATAAACTTTTACGTATTAAATGACTTTTATTTTTATCCTTACCCTTTCGTTATAGGATCAATGAGCTCAATAGGTAGCTCTAAAGATTATGATAGTCTGTGGTATCTTTCAGATGTTTATTTTCAACAATTTCCCGATTTTTTTGAATTAACGTCAAATTTTTGACATTTGTTTTCATTCTATTTCCAATGAATGTCTTGTTCCTGCGTGAAAATTTCTCTTTAATTCCTTGGCAAACCTCCTAAAATGGGGATAGTTTCGCGGATACAGTTCGCCAATCACGTACAATTTTTGGTCGCAATAATGCGTCAAATGAAAATGACAGCTCCTCGTTTAATTAAAAATTTGAGACAAAATTCACGCCGATGGATGAAAAGACCACTGTTGGTCGCCGTTCTGGTCGGTTCCTGGAAAGCATAACTGTCAGGGAGAAAAAGTGTGGCCGAGAGCCCAGGCACACATTTCCATTGGGCATCGTGGTCAAGAATTGAATAGCACCTACCAGTCCTCTGGATGATCACCACCAAAATGTGAATTTTTTGAAACAAATAATTTTCTCAGATGAGGCACATTTTCAACTCAATGGGTAAATAAGCAGAACTGTCGAATTTGGGGTGCTGAAAATCACCGTAATACTCAAAAAACAACACATCCGCCGGGGGTAACTGTTTGGTGAGCATTTTGGCGTGGCGGAGTTATTGGAACCTATTTCTTAGAAAATGCAACTGAAAATGTGCTAACTACTGGTAACAGTGTTATGGCGAGATGTTAACTGAGTTTTTGTGACCCGAATTGGATCGAATTGATGGTAAGGTTATGTTTTTCCAACAACGGTGAGACCTGACACACTGACCGGGAAGAATGGAGTTACTGAGGACCATGTTTCCAGGCCGTGTCATCTCTCGATTTGGCGATCAGAATTGGCCAGCAAGTTCGTGCTGGCCAATTCTGGTTTCTTTCTTTGGGGCTACGTGAAGGAAAAGATTGATGCGAACAAACCACAAACAGTTGAACGCCTTAAAGATGAAGCACTGCCATTATTGGCGAAATAGAGTCCAGCAGTTATACGAAAACGTTATCCCAAATTTTAAGGAAAGAATAACCCTGCGCCAGAGGTTCTGTGGTGGCTATTTGCTAGATGTTATAATAATATTTCATGTTTAATCGCAACTATTCCTCTTCACGTTTGATTTGACAAAATTGGCTGATAACTCGAAATTTTCTGAACCCGTAAAAGGTAAAAGATCATGAAAATCAATACTATCGAGTATTTCCAGAAATTAATCATTTTTGTGATCCTTATATTGAAGCGTGTTGCATTGCAAGAAAGCTTGCATGGTCGTTCAAGCAGTTAAATTAAAAAAAAACAACGTCCTTGATACTCGTATAATTGTTTGAGAAACGCAAATGCAGGTCGTATTTCTTTCAAATTTCCAAATTTATTGTATTTAATCGGTACATTGCATCTTGATTATTGCTACTAAATCAAAAAAATCAACGTATAAAATTTTATGTTCTCTTTCTCTGTTAATAAGTAATAGGTAATAATTAAATAACTGCGCATTACAAAAAATGTCTCAGACATTCATCAGTTCTTTAATAAAATCCATTAGGGTTAAGGGCGTTTCTTTTCATCCCTGCAACCCCTTGGTTATTTTTGCATCTTCCACTAAAAGCTTACACATATTGAACTTTTGTTCATTCATTCATACGTATACCTCCAAGCACTTATTCACATGTGTCGGGCCTCTTTTCAGGGAATCGTAACGCTTGAGCGATCGTTAATACTTCATTACTTGAGACCTTATTGTAGTCGAAAGCGTTTATTGGAATTCCAATACTTAAAATTATTTGAATCGTGCGAAACTTGTGAATAAACCTGGCAGCACTTGAACCTCTTTCTGTTTTATTGAGCCATTAAAATTTTCAATTTGTTCGACATGAATGGTGCTTTTATTTCTTACACACATGGACCGTCATTAAAATGAGCTTTATATTGATGATCTTGTGTAAAAAAAATAGCGTTGGTATGAATTAGTTATTAATTTATTGTTTTTTTTTTCAGGTTTTCATTTGAGTGGTGTTGTAACTGCCCCTCGGTGTTCCCCTCCTGCAACATTACCTTGTGGAGCTCCAGAACCTCCCCAGAAATTCAAAGTATCAGTTAGTTTTGATAGGTAAGTGATTTTTATTTATTATTTATTTATTATTTATTGTTACTTTTTTATATAATTGTCTTTTCTACTCTTATTGAATAATATTTCAATTATTAGAGCTTGTTAGAAAAATTATGAAGTTTATTATTCATAGGTATTGAATTTCATTGAATTTCATAATTCCAATAATTCCCGCTCGTAGACCAATCAAAAGCTGTGAATTTGATAAACAGAGCAAAGCTGTGAATAGGAACGTTGACTGACATTGACATTACTACAATGAAGTATCTAACGTCTCCATAGACTCAGCCACGCGTGCGCAGTCGGTACTAGCAGTTCCAAGAAGTATTAAACACAAATAAAAAAGAAGTTAATATTTTTTAATCATTATTATTATTTTTTTTTATTAGAGTAGTAGGCTACTCGCCGCTAAAGCTCGTGGCATTAACACCATCTCATGAATAAAGGCATCATAATCGCTCAATAATATACTAATTACAGTTTGTTCACGAAAAAGCGGTTTTAAATGATGATTATTTGTAGTGACCAATGACCATGCATAATTTTTTTATCTTCAGAGAAATACGGGTATAGATGAGGGTAAAAGGTAAGATATATTATGCATATTAAATGAAAGGTCGTGGTGAGCAGTGGTGGATTATATTTATGGGTAAGCCTGGGTGTTGATCTGTTTTAATGAAATAACTAGGACAGCAGAAGAAGCTGTCGGATAAGTGTACTGCTACCAATTTATAATGGAAAGAGCCATGTGAGAGATTGTGAAAATTATATGATAGAGAGCTTACTGTTGCAGATTGAGCTGCTTTTAAATTAGTTAAATCATGTAGACACTGTCTATGTGAATGTAGACACGTTTAGGATGAAGAAGAACTGAAATGTCGAATTTTCTGTTAAATATTGATCCGGGAGATGCACTTCTTAGGTGGTCTTCGTGGAATAGGGAAAAAGTAAAATGTAACCCTTGCTTGCCTGCGTCAGGTGTGCAAAGCAAGATTCGCTTTTCGTTCGTTGACCAGGACAGAAGTCCTGCTGTCTCTAATATTCGTATTATTTCGTATCGTTCGTTCGTCAGACTAAATAAATACCTACATACCTACTCCGACTTAATTCAAATTATTCATCTTACTAAATCGTTTAATCATATTATAATCGTCTACATAATTAGAAATTACCTTTAAATTGATTGGTTGTTCTACAGCATTGTGTAAAATTACTAGTTTTGCATTAAAAGATTAATTTAATGTGTGTCTATTAATTTATACAGTTCATTATTCGTTCTTTGTGTACCTAAACCGTACATAAAAGTGGTCCTTCGAGCCGGATTGTAACTGAATTTAGTGCAAATGGAAATTAATGGAAGTTGCTGGTGTACCATGGATGCAGTAAATACGTCGTTAAACAAAATTGTGCAGTTTTAAGTGTCCAAAATCGTTCATTGTCGAGTACAAGTGTTTCGTGTTTCGTGTTGGATGGTTGTTGCAGAGAAACTTCTGTACGAGCGCCTGGGTTGCAGACAAGTCCCTGGAGTCCACAAAGACGAGCACCTGGATTGCAGACAAGGCCCTGGAGTCCACAAAAACGAGCTTCTGGATTGCAGAGCAATTCCTGGATTCCACAAAAACGAGGTCCTGGATTGCAGAGAAGTTCCTGGATTCCACCAAACTGAGTAACGTACCTCTTCATTTATTATTCGAGGAAAGTTTCTTATTTCCTATTTCGTTATCGCAACAAAATTGCATATTAATCGTTCGAAGCCTAATTCGTCAGCTGATGAGTCGAAAGAAGCACTCAGACCCACCTACCTAATTAAATTCGTCGGTTTGGTTGATGTACCTACCTACTATTCGTGAATTCGTGAATAATACTAAAGTTGATAACTTTGATCGTAAAAATATAAATAATTGTAATTTCGTTCGTGTTTATAATATTAATATACCTGTAATTATCGTATGTCATATCGTAAGTACCTAAATGTTCGTCAGTCGTACCATTGTATGAAAAATCGTTTATTATATTATTCTGTGTTATAAAAATATCGTTTGTTAAGTAATATTGTAAAAAGATGGATAATTTGAAGAAAAAGAGGGGTTACGCGAAAGGATTAATTACAAAAATCGAAACGTGGGTTGAGGAGAATTTAAAAAATGAAAATAATAAAAATCAAATCGAAATTCGCAAAAGAAATTTAATAGCAGCTTATCAGAGTTATGTAAATATACAAGAATCGATCGCAGAGATTAAAGAAGATGCCACTAAAGATAGTGAGGATGTAGAAAGTAAATTTTGTAATTTGTTTTCGAAGTTAGAAAACAAAATTGAAGAGTTAACTAGTCTAAGCACCCAACAACCTAGATTAGATGGAAACGTAGAATTTCAGAATTTCTTATCGAATTTACAACAATCGAATAAAGAATTTGTAGCCGAATTAGTTCAGGGTGTTACGACAAGTATAAATACAAAGGGTGCAAATTCTCAAACAGTTAAGCTGCCCGAAATCAAAATTCCAATTTTTTCAGGTGATGCTGCAGAGTGGAATAGTTTTCATGATCTGTTTACTAAACTCATCATAAATAATGAGGATTTAGATAATATCGAAAAACTAATTTATCTTAAGGGATATTTGAGAGGCGAAGCACTGTCTTTAATACAGAATTTGTCGTTGGTAAGCTCGAATTTACAATCTGCAATTAAGTTGTTAGAAAATAGATATAAAAACACGTATGCGATAATCGAGGCGCACATCACCAATTTATTCGAAAACTTACCTAATTTATTGAAGCCAAAGGCTCAAAACCTGAGGGAGTTCTTAACTCATATTAATCAAAATATCGAAAGTTTGGAAAATTTAAATGTACCCGTAGATTCTTGGGACTTAATTTTAATTCACATTTTTTCCAAGAAATTGGATTTTCAATTGCAAAAGGCTTATTGCTTACATCGAGATACCAAGAACCTACCAACGTTAAAAGAATTTATTAATTTTTTAGAAAAGCAATGCAAAGCATTAGAGGAAATAGATGCAACAAAAGGCACTAGTCCTACACCGATTAGGAAAGTTAATCATTTTATTAGTTCAACTCATAATTCGAATCAACAACAGACAGGAAAGGCGACAGGAAATCAATCCTATTTAATTTGTAATTTTTGCTCAGAGCATCATTCGATTTATCAATGCTATAAATTCAAACAATTAACTATTCAGGAAAGAAACAACTTTATAACCTCTCGAGGTTTTTGCAAAATATGTCTGTTTAGGAAACATTCGTTCGATGATACTTGCACTGGGAATAATTGTTGGCAATGTGGCAAAAGGCATAATACTCTACTTCATATCAATTTTGATCGAGAAGTTCATTCAAATCCTAGAAATTTTCAAATTCGTCGCACAGAAAGTCGCAGCCAGTGGCAGGATCTCCATAAACCTAATTCAGGCACAATTAATCGTCAATTTAATCGTCAAAATCGTACGTATGGTGTAAACGAGGGTGTAAACCAATATCAAAATAAACATTATTCAACTAATAATAATTCAAATCGATCAACGCCAGAAAATAGAGAATCGGGACAAATCGTAAATCAAAAGAATTCGAGTCAAGTAGAATCAAGGTCGCAAGACGATCCCAAGCAAAGAAGTATCGTAAATGAAAATAAAAATAAAGAAAATAAGCCCGAAAGTTCGTTATCGTTTTCCACTTATTCGGAAAATAATTCGCAAATCGTACTAGCCACAGCAGTGGTAACAATTTATAGTCGCAACGGCGATCCAGTTTCGGCTAGGTGCTTACTGGATTCGGCAAGTCAGATTAGCATGTGCACAAAAGAATTGCTAGACAAATTAAATTCGAATACTTATCGTAAAGAATTGCAAATATCAGGAATCTCGCAAATAAATGCTCAATCAAATGAGATGGTTGATTTAACCATTAAGTCAAACGTTTATAGAAAAAATTCGTTCAAAGTTTCGTGTGCAGTATTGGAAAATATAACTTGCGAACTACCGCAAACTACTCTAAACGTATCAAATTTAAAAATACCGGATCACATTATGTTAGCTGATCCAAATTTTTATATCTCTTCGAAAATCGACATCTTGCTAGGAGCAGACGTCTATTATGATTTAATCGTTCCAGGAGTGATTAAATTAGGAGCGGATATGCCAACCCTTTTTAGTACACTCTTAGGATATGTCGTCGGCGGTAAATTGGCAAATAATAAGCCAAAGCATTCTAATATTAATTCGTATAATGATCTAGGGAATAGTTCACCCAATTGTTGTTCTTTTTTAAATACGTCATCGAGTAGCGATGAACTGTTACAAAAATTTTGGGAGATAGAAGACATCGAAGAGAAAACAATTTTAAGTCCCGAAAATGCAAAATCGGAAGAAATTTTTAAAGAAACGACGATTCGATTAGAAAATGGACGATTTCAAATAAATTTTCCATTTAAAAACCAAGAAAATAAATCGTGTAATTTAGGTGAATCGTTTTTGCAAGCAAGAAAACGATTTGCTGGTCTCGAAAAACGATTTCTAAGAGACCCAAATTTAAAATTGAAATATAAACAATTTATCGATGAATATGTAAACTTAAATCATGCAAAAATCGTCCCTCTAAGTTCTCATAATGAGAAAGGAGAAAATAAATATTTTATGCCGCATCACGCAGTTATACGTGAAGATAGTGAAACAACAAAATTGCGTGTTGTTTTTGACGCTTCGATGAAAACTTCATCGGGTTTATCGCTTAATGATATTTTATTAAAAGGCTATACGGTACAACCGGAATTATTCGATATCATATGTAGATTTCGGATAGGTACTTTCGTAGTCATTGCGGACATTGAAAAAATGTACCGTCAGATTCGTGTAAATCCGAATCACACATTTTTACAGAACATCCTGTGGCGTGAAAATGAAAATGAACCTTTACAATGTTTAGAGTTATTAACAATCACGTATGGTACGAATTTCGCGCCCTTTGCTGCCACTAGATGTTTAAAAGAACTGGCTGAAAAAGAATCGCAAAATTACCCGCTTGCATCAAAAATGTTACTTTCGCAAACATACGTGGATGATGTGCTCGTCAGTTCAAATTCGAAAAATGAATTAATCGAAACTTCTTCGCAATTAATTAGTTTATTAAATACTGCAGGATTTAAGTTACATAAGTGGCATTCAAATGTCAAAGATTTTTCTACAGAGTTCAATGAAAATAATTCGAATGAGGATTTCCAAGTTGATTCAAATCAAAATAATTATAATTCGAAAAATAATTACGACATTCAAAATGAAAGTTCGTCTAGTAAAGTGCTTGGCTTGCAATGGAATTCTCATGAAGACTTTCTCGTAATGGCACTGCCCGAATTTAAAGAAATTAAAAATTACACAAAAAGAGAAGTTCTGTCGAAAATTGCCTCAATCTTCGATCCTATTGGATTGTTAGGTCCCGTCGTAGTAACTGCAAAATTAATTATGCAGAAAATATGGATCAGTAAAATCGAGTGGGATGATAATCTCCCAGATAATTTAATGTCGGAATGGAATAAATTTTTCTTCTCGCTACCGTGTCTAAAAGAGGTGAAGATTCCGAGGAATCTAACTTTAAATTTGTCAATCGAAAGTATCGAAATCCACGGATTTTGTGACGCCAGCTTAAAAGCTTATGGCGCCTGCGTATATTTGCGTGTATTATATTCAAATAAGGATGTGTCGTGTAGACTAATTTGCTCAAAATCAAGGGTGTCTCCTTTGAAAAGTATAACGTTGCCAAGGTTGGAACTCTGTGGAGCTGTGTTGCTCGCGAAATTGGTAGAAAGAATATGTCGAACTTACGAAAATAAAATTGATTATTCTTCGGTTAATCTGTGGTCAGATTCAGAGATCGTCTTATGTTGGTTAAAGTCTCATGCTTCTCGTTGGTCTACGTTCGTGTCAAATAGGGTCTCGATAATTCAAACTTTGACGTCCAAATACACTTGGCGCCACGTTAAATCGGAAAACAACCCGGCTGATTACTTATCGCGGGGAATTTCGCCTGAAAAATTGAAGGATTGCGAGATGTGGTGGCTCGGTCCTACCTTTTTGCAAAATTATTATTGTGACTTAAGTAAATTAAATTTTAGGCCTACAGCTCATTCATTAGGTCTAAATGAAGAGCGAAATTCGGTGAAGCAAGTTGCGCTTCACAATCACAGTGAAACATTTTGGATATCTCTGTTTTCAAAATTTTCCTGTTTCGTTCGTTTGCAAAGAACAATTGCGTATTGTTTGAGATTCGTTAGAAACGTAAAAAACAGAAATGGAGAAAAACAAACAGGTCCGTTAACTATTTATGAATTAAGGAAGTCGTTAGAAATAATAATTAAACAAGTACAGAGAATGAATTTTTCGTCAGAATTAAGACAGTTGCAGCAAGGAAAACCTATCGTAAATAAACAAATTTTGTCATTAAACCCGTTTTTAGATGAAACTGGTGTTATTCGAGTAGGAGGTCGTTTGGCAAATGCTAACGTTCCGTATGAGCAGAAATATCCGTGTTTACTGCCAGCGAAAAATTATGTAACTTCTTTATTGTTAAGAAAGGAACATATCAAACTATTTCATGCAGGTCCACAGACTGTCTTATCAAATTTTCGACTTCGATATTGGCCATTAAATGGCTTGAGAGAAATAAAAACAATTATAAAAAACTGCGTTACATGCCATCGTTTTAAAGCTCGTCCCGCAAGTCAAATTATGTCCAATTTACCCAAAGATCGTGTATCTATATGTCGTCCATTTCATGCCACAGGCGTAGATTTTGGAGGTCCATTATTAATTAAAAGTTCGTCGTTAAAAAATGCAAAGGTACTTAAATGCTATTTCGCTGTATTTGTGTGTATGTCGACAAAGGCAGTACACATAGAATTAGTGTCAGATTTGACAACTGACGCATTTATCGCTACGTTATAGTATATTATTTTATACGGAGGGAAAGTGACACTTTTCATGGCGCGCTCGTGTTTATCAGCCGAACGAAGTGAGGCTGATAATAGAGAGCAAGCCATGAAAAGTCACTTTTCCTCCAAATAAAATATACTATTTTTTCTTCAAACGTGGGCAACTTTAAGCAAGACCATCATTTTTAATTGAAGGAAAGCGAATTTTCAAAAGGTTTGGACTGGTATAAGTAGGTGAGTATGGAGTATGGGCTGCTTCTATAGAAACGCGGCGCTGTCAAATTGACACTGTCATCAACGTCAGTGAACATCGAGAAATTATTATTGAAATTATTAAAAAAAAATAATAAAATAATAATTATGTAACTAAACTACTAATCATCGCAAAATCAAAATTAAAAACGTTATAAAAGTTTGTAAGTAAGTTATAAAATTAATGATAACATCTATACCTACCTCTTGCTAGACCCTGCTTGGTAAATTTTTTCATTTTCTGTTAATGATGATGCCAGTCAGTCAGAAGTTGAATGTTAAATATGTAGGTCATAACTGTGTGCACTAATACTTACCTAATAATAAAAATATAAGATGTTGGATTCCTTTATGTACCTAGGTACCTATATGGTTATAATTATTATCCTTGTGTTCAATATTCAAATTTCAATACGGAATAATAATTATTTTTGCTTACCTCGCAATAACCCAACTTTTTTTCTGACGTTTGAGCCGACTGAGCCGAGCACGAGCTCGACTCGACTAAAGTCGACTGTCGACCGTCCGGCTTCGGGTATAATTATGACGTTTCACAGAATTACTTCGTTTCGGTGTAGATTTTCCAAAGATTATGTTTGATTAATACCGAATTCCTTTTAACCTTATTAGATAATAATAAACTAGAGAGTTTTCATATCTTAGGTTGAATTTTATTGATGAATATACGGGCCTACATTAATAAAATTTCAATAGTTGATTCTTAATACAGGTAGCTATGTGTTTGTATGTTGTGTTGCTATGGCACCACTTTAGCTCCGGCGGAGGTAAAGTGTTGCTTGGCAACACTTTAGCTCCGGCGGAGGAAAAGTGAAACTTTAAGACCGGCTACTGAGTCGAGTAATGTCTGATTTACTGACGTTTGAAGAAAAAAAAGATTTATCTCTAGGCGAGGTAATCCTTCTATAATTTATTCGGATAATGCCACAAATTTTTTAGGGTCAAAAAATCAAATTAGAGAATTATATGAATTTTTTCGAAGGCCCCCAAACGTAAATAAAATTCAAGACTTTCTCTCGGAAAGGGAAACTACGTGGAAAAATATCCCGGCCTTGTCGCCCCATTGGGGAGGTATTTGGGAAGCCGCGGTGAAAAGTATTAAATTTCACCTCCGTCGAGTACTAGGAAACGCTCATTTGACATTCGAAAAACTCTATACGTGTTTGACACAAATTGAGGCCATTTTAAATTCAAGACCTCTCTGCGCGATGTCAAACGATCCGACTGACTTAAATGTCTTAACGCCCGGACATTTTCTGGTGGGTGCCAGTCTTACCTCCTTTCCTGAAAAGGATGTTTCGCATATAAAATTAAATCGATTATCACAATGGCAACATTGCATTAAAATTCAACATGATTTCTGGAAACGGTGGTCAGTTGAGTATTTAAATCGGTTACAAAATCGTCCGAAGTGGTTAAACCCTTCAGAAAATTTAAAAATTAACGATCTCGTTTTAATAAAAGAAGAAAATACTCCTCCACTAAAATGGCCAAGAGCTAGAATTATGGAGGTCGTCCCTGGTGCTGACGGCAAAGTTCGAATGGTTAAATTAAAAACTCAGGGGGGAAATTTCATAAGAAGTATTTCAAAGGTTTGCCCTCTGCCAAATGAAGATTAACAATGCAAGTAATAATTTCGAGACTATTTGTCTATTCGTTCGACGATTTTAAAATAGGAAAAAATATTATTATTTCGTTCGAGAGAGAACCGCAATTATATGTTGAAAATTTTCGTATGAGAAAAAAAATTTATTTAGTGTTATTGAAGTCAGAGACTCCAAGGGGGGGAATATGTTGCAGATTGAGCTGCTTTTAAATTAGTTAAATCATGTAGACACTGTCTATGTGAATGTAGACACGTTTAGGATGAAGAAGAACTGAAATGTCGAATTTTCTGTTAAATATTGATCCGGGAGATGCACTTCTTAGGTGGTCTTCGTGGAATAGGGAAAAAGTAAAATGTAACCCTTGCTTGCCTGCGTCAGGTGTGCAAAGCAAGATTCGCTTTTCGTTCGTTGACCAGGACAGAAGTCCTGCTGTCTCTAATATTCGTATTATTTCGTATCGTTCGTTCGTCAGACTAAATAAATACCTACATACCTACTCCGACTTAATTCAAATTATTCATCTTACTAAATCGTTTAATCATATTATAATCGTCTACATAATTAGAAATTACCTTTAAATTGATTGGTTGTTCTACAGCATTGTGTAAAATTACTAGTTTTGCATTAAAAGATTAATTTAATGTGTGTCTATTAATTTATACAGTTCATTATTCGTTCTTTGTGTACCTAAACCGTACACTTACAATTATAAATGTCTTGAAGAAAGGGGAATTACTTGATTACTTCCTGAAGCTTGGGAGTGACAAAAAAAAGTGACAGAGAACCAGAGGGTGAGAGAATGTTTAATAAAAAAAATCACTGATAGGAGTGATAGGCGAGGATTGAGGAAAATTTTTAATAGTCCTTTGTATAACAATTTCATTCACACAATAGGATACCACATGAAAATTTAAGATGGGGACATGTAAGCCGTTTTCCGATATCTGGAGCTGTTTTCTATAAATGAGCTGCTTTGAAAATGGAAAATCGCCTTTTTAATTTTGTTATTTGAATTTTCCAAATAATCTCAAAATATAATATAGATACAAGGGTGTCCTATTTAAAATAATAAATTAAAGTCTTGTTTTGCCCCAACTCTATATGTATACCTAGACGAAGGTGTGCTTATCGTATTCGCAGCATTTTTATTTTACTTCTTGCAGCCAATTTTCAATAAAATTGGTCATCCCGTAGGTTTATGAGATAAAACATTATTCCATACATGTTGGGCACTCTGTATAATTATACTTGGCAATACATTTTTAATCCAGTTATCTCTCCATTCTGACTTTATCAGCACTTCCGTGAATTCCATACAAGCAGTATTTGTACAATATTGATTCCTACCTACCTATATCAAAGCATAACCGCGAGGATATGTGAAATGAATTTTGATAACAATTTTTTCACCTTCAAAAACGAGCATACTGTCAACGCAATCAGAACTGATTGTTCGATGTATAAATATCTTAAATTTATGTATAAGCAAGTATTGTCTAAGTATCATTGTCTGTATTGTATACAGCATACAGCGTGTTCTAACACTGCGTCTACCCCAAAATGGACAGTTCCAAAAACATCCACTAGTAGCGCGCTGCTGTTGTTGGAGATCAGCAATATAGCTGCAGTTGCTCTATGGTATATTATAGGTGTTACAATTATTATTGTTTTGATTTCTTTGAAAATGAATTTATCAAGCCATAAGGTCCCCGAACTTAAGGAAGAAGTTGGCGTTGTGCGATAAGAAGATACAAATTCTATCCAATGAGATTTTCTTGTACAGGTACCCACGAAACATTTTACAGAACAAACTGACAAAAAGTTTCATTACCATAAATCTAACATCAGCTAATCCGCTGATCTCCAGCCACAGCAGCGTCGCCTATACCAGAATTTATGCTGTCGCCCATGATACTCCCCATTATAGAATCCTCATCTTCTTCTTGTGTACAGTTGATGGCCTTTAGCTTTCACCATTTTTATTTAGCCATAGAAAGATAATAATTTGAAATTTTAACGAAGTATGCAAGCTATACAGGCTGTCCTTTTTGAGAACCAAAAAAGTTAGAGAACTCAAATTTTGATGACGGCAATTTGGGAGTTGGGACTATCGACTAAAAATATTTTCAAAATGGTGACACTGTCAGTTTTACCGGAAGTTGAAGAGTGTTTTGTTAGTTTAAATACGGGACAGTCTGTATTATATTTTCCTTATTATTATATAAAATTTATATAAATTTCATAGTTTTTTTTTCATAGTTGAAGTTTAAATTTAATAGTTTATGAGTTGTATGCAAGTTTTTATAAATTGTGGCCCAACTTAAAACGTCA
Organism: Malachius bipustulatus; assembly: GCA_910589415.1. Taxonomy (NCBI): domain Eukaryota; kingdom Metazoa; phylum Arthropoda; class Insecta; order Coleoptera; family Melyridae; genus Malachius; species Malachius bipustulatus. The sequence goes on from OU342632.1 coordinate 8,624,358, forward strand.
GGACTTTACCACACGATAGATAACGTTAAAATAATGCCAGGTTCTCTAAATACACTTATAGCCGGGAAAGCTTCTTTTTCAAGATTCTGTGGCGTCAATTTTTTTTTTAAGGGGCGATGGCACACCCTTATTTCCGCCCTGGTTTTTGAAATTTATCACCATAAGCCGTAAATCATGAAAGATACTTGGCTCATGCCAAATTTCAATTATTTTAAAGCAGCCGTTTTGAAAATATTCACAAAACATTATTGAGCCGTTATCGTTGTACACTGCTTTGAAACTCAAAAATTGCTAGTTTCACTTGTTTACAACTCATAAACTACGCAATTTAAACTCCAACTTCGATCTTTTTAGACAATTTAAAAATATAATAATACATATTATACCTATCAGTCTATAATATATGAAATATTGAAAGTTATGGTTGGATTGCAGCCAATTACACAGGTTTACTCTTTTTTCTTTTTAATAAACCCAAGCTTTCGAGCTTTTCTTTAGCTCTTCGTTAGGGGTAAGAAATTGAGTTAATGCGTAAAGATGTTATGTACTAAAGTCATTAATAATTTTCGTGGACAAGTAAAAGATAAAAAATACAAATAAGAACTAAACCAAATTAAAATTAAATAACATAAGTTTGTCCAAAAAAGGTGTAAAAAATTTAGAAAATTATCATTTTTTATAAAAAAAATGTTAATTTTTTTTTTGAGAATACAAGAAAAATTGATCGCATTTTTTTGTCAAGAAACGCACATTTTACAATCGACTTTCGAAAAAAACGTCATCGGATTAGGAGAGTACAGGAAAATGCTATGAAATGAGCTTTCTCAAATCGCACAGCACACTTAGACCAGCTCCACAAAAACAGATTGTAAAATTCAGTACACTTTCTTATTTTGATCTTTTTTTGTGAAGCTGTTCGAAGGGTGCTGTTCTATTTAATAAGTTAATAAGAATTCATAGCAATTTTACTGTATCCTCCGAATCCGATGACGGTTTTTTTTCAGAAAGTCGATCGGAAAATGTGCTTTAAAAAAAATCGAAATATTTTTCTTCAAGTACGACCCTGGTTACTAGATTTAAAATTATGGCAATAGGTTATCCTATAAATTCGTAGTATTTTGAAATTATTTTCAATGCATTTTGAGAAACATTGGAAAGAATTAATGCGGAAAATTTTTAAATTTTAGTTTAGGCAGGTGCAAAAGTTCTTACATTGATCTTATCTTGTGAAACTGGTCGAAGTGTGATGCCGTTCCATTTAAGAAGCTTAATTCATAGCATTTTTTCCTGCAATTAACGAATCTGAAGCTGTTTTTTTTTTCGAAAGTCGATCGGAAAATGAGCTTTTCTGTGAAAAAAAGTGAAAACCATTTCTTTTCAAGTACGGTCGTGGATTTTCAATTTTCCGATAGGACATCATGAAGTACCTCGGTAGAAGAGTGTTTCTGGAAAATTTTGTTGGATTTCATCAAACCGTTGCAAAGATAACGTTTAAAATTTAAACCCAAACATAAAAAAACGTATCTGTTGGCTGAAAAAAAGTCGTAGAGTTACATACGCCAGATATTCAAGGCCATAAGGCCAATGCAAGCTCTGCAACTTTGAAGGTCTTCATAGGAATATTGTCTAGCTTATAAGAATAGTCCTATTGTTATCTAAAAATATGAATTATAAAATATTAATTAATCACTCTTATTAGTCTTGCCAGCACACGAAATAGACGCTAATTTTCTCTTTTGTAGAATTTAACGTTTCTTTTATAAAATAAATTCATTTTTAAAAAAGCTGCTGTTCGTCTTCGATTTATTTCTGCAGATTGAGACTTGCCTCGACGTCCTGTACCTGGCATTTAACCACTTCGCATTAGTCATTAATCATCCTGTATAATACATACATACAATATAATATATACATAATACAATAAAATAAAAAATAACAAAGTAGTCTTCAAGTTTCATTAGGTACCTGAAATTTTGTGATAATTTTGTATTTCTTATTGTTTTATGGTAGGTACTAGTGTTACCATTTTTGAGAGCTTTTTAAATATTTATTTTTCAAACGTAGAATAATACAGTTTTAAAAACAGAATACCAGAAATTAGCTCACGTCAAATACCTATATGATTATTTTGAACTTTTACACAAATTTTAATTACTGGTTTCAAGCAGGTATTGTACCTAGTTCGACTTTGGGAACATAAACCCCTAATTTTTAAAACTGGACTACTTGTTACACTGCATTTTTTACATTCTGAATCGTTGTTGAACCTGGTGCTCTTTGATAGCAACTAACTTTTCAAATTTCAAGGTCTAGTGTAGAAGCCATAAACTTCATTTCACCCTCTAGTTAGTTAGGTATAGGAACTCAAAAATATCATCTTTGAATAATGTTCTAGAAAAAACGGTATAATATTCAGAAGGGTTGGGGGTCTAATTTGGAAACAAAAATAATACTCGTAGGAACAAAAAATAATGATTCAAGTCTTGACGAAATTTCGAAACAGACCTAACTACTAATAATGTCTATTTCCCCACAGAGACCATATAGAAAACTGCTTCAAACAACAATACACAATAGGAGTTTATCGATTGAAAAGATTGTATCTCTCATTATTATTATATGGATGAATCGACATGAATTTATGGCCACCTGGGGTTTATTTATTAGCAGCAAGGCTACGAAAGAATCCAAAGAGTAACAAGCTGATGAAAAAATCCCTTATAGCTTTTGAAACTCTTCTCTTATTCCACCCTGTCCTTTGATATTCTCTACAAATAATGCAGCTGTATGCTGTATCCTAATAAGGATGATATAATTTGGTATGTTTTGTAGATTTCATTTAAACTTCATCTAGCTCATTGGATCACATTTTCACGTTATAACATAATAATAACAAAATTTAAGACCTTCCTTCCGTAGATGTGTTTTCAGGTTCAGGTGTAAAACAGTAACTCAGAAACATTACAGATTTTGTCTAAAAACCTGTTAGGACTCTAAAAAAATATTCAGGCAGTTTAACATACACTTATCCACCAAAAACAAAAAATATGGAATTGATTATGATTACTTTGTGATGTTTGCCCCTTTACAGTGTTTGGGTACCTTACCATACCTACCTACCTACGGAATAATAATTATTTGTGTTTTAATAAGGTTTAGGTAATTAAAGACTCGCTCGACTCGCTTTAGAACCTTGAAGAGAACTACTTAAACTACGTCATAAAAAGTAAGGATAATATCTCTAGTGATATTAAAACACGCATAAAAACACATGCTATTATGCTATTTAATATGTAGATCTGTATGTATAAATGAATGAAAGAAGGTAACGTTTTGTTAATACACACATACCTTGATGGGAAAATAAAGTTTTCGAGGTTCCTATGACGTTCCTTAAAATGCTGTATCTACTACTTTTACGGTACAAGTTTGAAGAATTCTGTAAATTATGTTAGTTTTTTAATTATACAATTTTTCTTGTATTAGCATACGAATTTATGTTTCAATCAACTCGTAAATATACAACATGTCCAAAGTTACGACTGTACACCAATGCCGATTCCGTTCCTTTTGCATTTATAGTCGTTTGATTAGGAATATTAATATCTTAGCCGATTAAATTGTCCAGAATGGAAAAATTTGTTATTTTGTGGTACCGTAAAAACTAAAAAAATCAATGCTATACAGTGCCCGCCAAAAAGTTCGCACCATATGGGGAAATTTTTTGTTTTTCATCTTTTTTGAAAATATTTGCTGTTATAAGTTTATGTTTTTCAAAAGATTAAATTTGATCAACATTAATTTGAGCAAATTTTAGTTCCAGAGAAAATGGCATTTTTGTAGACTCCAAAATTACAAAAAACGTGATATTTCGAAAACTAAATATCTTTTGCAGGAAATTTGATCAGCGTTCGTTGGAAATTCACCAAATCTAATATCAGTTATGAAAAAAATTTATTTTTTATACAGGTGGTCAAAAAGTGGCAACTTTTGGAAGTTCAACTTTTGCTCATTTTTCTCAGTCAACTGCAATTTTAGTTAATATTGTTTATAACAATAATTACAAAAATTAACATGAGTAATAGAAACTAATACCAGGAGCGAAATTTTCTAATAAAATATAAAATCTGTCACATTTTTCTATGTTTTTGGTGCAAGGTGTAGGTATTCAACCCGAGAAAAGCATCTTACAACTTCAAGTTTATTTTCAAATTAATCAGAAGTGAACTTAAATTAAGGTTTCAGTTCGGTTGAGCTTCTAAAATATTTATTTTTGAATTGGTTGTCACAATCTCATATTCTTTTTTAATTATAGAGTTTTAATCAAATTGAAGTGAAGTATTATTGGCGTATTCTACAGGTGATCAGTAACTCGCGCACTCCGAATGCAGCAGGGCGATATACAGCCCATTAAAATTAAGGATACTCTGCAAAAAAAATGTAATCCAACGGTTGGTTTTCAAGTTACAGAGTTTCCCTCGTCCGAGTTTAAAGGTAATTTTTTCAATACGCGTGATAAAAATTAATGAAAAATTCATGTTACTGTAATGTCTGGAACGGATACCATGTAATTCATCATTATTTTTTTTTTCACAAAACTTCTTTACAGAGGAATTGAGAATGTTGGAAATTGATACCATACCTAAATCTGAACGAAATTTGAAGTTTGGCAACCGCCTAAACTCAACTTAGAATATAAAATATTCAAATGCCTTCGTTGCTATGGAAATACAAATAATAACAATACCATCTAACGCGAACTTATTCACATGTTCAGTGCAGTGTTGCCACATTTTTACAAAAATGGTCATATCTTTGGAAGAAAAGAACTTACAACACTGCAGTAAGAAAATTTACCACTCTTAAAAAGTGAAGTTTACCGCTCTGAGTGCGCGAGTTACTGATCAGCCTGTATAAGGGAACATATAGAATGAATGAACATTTTTTGTGATCTAATCGATTTTAAATGTTAATTTATGTACACCAAAGAAAAAAGAATGAAAAAAGAAGAAAGGTTTTACCCTTTGAATGAACCCCCAGGGACACCCGGGTGGAGGGTTTTTACCCTTTTCCTACCCACGCCACTATGGGTAGGTACCACCTAGCGTCAATAGGTAGGTAGGCTGGTGGGGAAGCGGAAGATGTTGGTTACCTACCAACCCATATCATTTAACAGAAAATATACTTCAACTTGTTGAATGGTTTCTTCGTGTCGAATACGCTTTTGCACCAAAACAATTGAAAATGCGAGAAAAATTTTATTAAATGCAAAAATTTCGCCCCTAGTATTGCAATCGAAATATTTCAAATTCAAAATTACACTGAGAAAAATGGGAAAAAATTGTCAATTTCAAAAGTTACAACTTTTTGGCCTAATATGAAATCTACCTATCTGGGTATTAAGGTTCTAATTTATTACCAAATCGTAAAAGTACGAATCACCTACGTGAATACCCCTACATTTGCTGAATATCGAACGAATGTAGCCCAAATTTCCCCCAAAATACTTTTTTCGAAATATCACGTTTTTTGTAATTTCGAAGTTTAGATAAACGCTATTTTCTCCGGAGCTTAAACTAACACCATGCGTATCTATAGTGTGCTCAAATTTATAATCTTTCGAAAAGCACAAACTTATGACAAGGTTAAAAAAAATCTGGTAACAACAAAATTTTCCCATATTATGGTGCGAACTTTTTTGCTGGCACTGTATATTATGGAAGTGTTGCCATATCAATCAGTCCCAGTAAGAGGAAGGAATTTCCTAGTAATCAAGAGGAGATGGGTCTATTTATTATTTATTTATAATAAATATTATAGGTACATCCTAATATAATAGAAATGATTTTTTTCCAAAATGTAAGGGAATTGGCCAAATAATTGTTCCCCACATTTTTTCAACCATTCAAGATAAATAATAATTGAAACTCGGTATACGTTAATTGTTGTAAAAAGATAATCTGTTGACTGAACTTGATCCTTCTCAAAATCACGACGGAGGCTGGGGTGCCATGCCATGTCATATTAGATTTCTTTTATAGAAAGTATGAACTTGTGATGTCATTGGAAAGGTCTCATAAAAAAGAATATTATCCTAGAATTCAATGAAAACGAGGCGTTCCATTAAAAAGATCAAGATGACGCCCCTCCTCCATATTGATGTTGGCAACGATTAAGTTCACGTCAAAAGATGGTATGTATTTGTTTTGTTGTACCCTATTCTAACTGCCGCATTTTTAGTTCAACAAATTTCACCCCGCTATCCTCCTTTTCGAACCCCTTTTGTGAGCCTATGAAGAGGCGCCAAAATTGATTTTTTTTCTTGCACATACAGGATTTTTCTCTTCCTAAGCAGACCCTGATTACAATTAATACTTTAGAACGGCAAATTACAGTGGGGGGGCAGGGGACAAGGGACAAGGGGCGTATATGAGTGACTTACCCGAGGGCGCCAGACAGGCTTGCCACGACCGTGCGGCGGTTTTCCTTTGTCCTTTCTTTGGTCTGATTTTCCAGACTGGTCTAGGTCACTCCAGCCATCCTGGGATCATACCTAGTTTCAATTATTTATTTTCTTTGTTGACATTGTTGACATTCTCGACTGACAACAGTTGGTAATTGTCTGCGACAAAATATGTAGTTACAATTTCTGAAGGTTAGTTAATGATAAAATTTAAAAAAATTGTACCTATGGGTTGCATCTTTCGCCATTAACTTTCTTCATTAAACCAAAAATGAGTGTGCTTCTCCATTTAATTTTCAATAATTGTAATTTCCCGGATGGGTCTACCCGCAGCCTCCTCTCTAATTACCCCAACTTTTTGATGTCATTTTTAGTAATAGACCACCATCGGAGGGACCAAAGTAGCATTAGTGGTAACTGGCGAAAAAATCAGTTTTATGATTTTTAATTTAGCTTATTTTTAATAATTACTTGATTTATACGCCATCTCGTGACCGTTAATAGAATGAATAGGATCATCAATGTGCAATGTGACGTCATGCCGTCTTGTTTCCTAATTCATTTCGCAACTGTTTTGATCTGTGATTGCTCCCACTCAAGGTCAGCCGTGGCCAGGGTTAATGACATAACTTCCTAGACCATAGATTATTATTATTATTTATTAATGTATACTATTTATAAACAAAGCGACAAGGATGATGACGAGATGTTTTTGTTCACAGGTGTAAGATAACGTCGGTGACATGCAGTTGCGAAACCAAGGACATTTTCTGGTGCCAGCACGTGGTCGCTTTGTCGCTCTATCGGATACGAAACGCGGAGAGCGTCCGATTACGTGTTCCTATTTCAGGTAAGGATCTAAGAAAGGAGGAATCCTTCCTATTCATAGAATCGACTGGACTGAAAAAATAATTTCACACCGCGCAGGCAAAAGTATCTTTTATAAATCCCTCTTAAGTGGCTGGCTTATTGTAGAAGAATGAATGATATATTGAAAAAGTGGTGGGGAATTTTCGTTTTAGACGGGGAAATATTCTAAGAAACAAAGTTTTCATTTTCCCCCCTTCTCCCATCAGGCTAACAATGGTGGGGATAGACTTTTGCGCCGAGAGGATGAAATATTCGCGTATAAATTGCAGGTTTCTTTGACTCTGGATTAAGCCAACGACGTGGCATTACGGAATAAAAAGCACAAAGGCTACACATGAATAATGGTACATTTAAATGATAAATTAATTCCTATCCCACGGAGCTACGGCACTGCGCTGGGAAGCCATTCAATACTGCGGGTGAATAGAGTGATTGAATTACATCTACAATAAGCCCGTTTCTTTGATGTTCCCATTTGAGCATTCTTCAGCGCCTAGGCGTGATATGAGATGATGGAGACTAAGCTATATTTTAGTTTATAACAGAGCGGCCTATATTCGGCTTCTCCATTGCTTCCTAATAATAAGTAATGATAACGATTGGCAGTAGTGATATAGATTCCTATCACCATCGCCATTCGCCATCATCATCCTAACAGAAACAAAACTGTTTCTTTCTATAGAAAATACTGCTATACCTAGGTTTTAGCAAGTATGTTTAAACAAACCCACATATTTTACATAAATGATAAATGTGTTGCGTGGGTGTTGGAAATTATACAAGAAAAACAGTATCCAAGTTGCCGGTTACATTCATGTCTTCGTAGGTAACAAATCTGGGTATTAGGAGATTAAAGATGAAGAACTATTTAGCGAACGGTGAACATTGCATAATAGTCTACGACATTTAACGGCTGGAACTGTAAACATTCATTCAGTTGCTAAACAATACTTTTTCTACTTGATGATAAAAGTATCAATTTTTGTTGAATCGTTTTATAAAGTTGCCATTTTGATTGTCATTTTAGTTTCAAAATTACATTCCTTTAAACACAAGTGCCTAAAAGTGACAGTCTTTTACGCACTTGTCACTTTACGCAAAAGTGACATAAATGCCAATTAAAAGCAAGTTTTCATGAAACCCACTTTGACGGTATAAAATACCAATTTCGAGAATTCATATTTCGTTGTTTCTTGCAAACTTAAAATTCATAAATTATCGTTGTGTAACCCGCGTTGCAAAAGAAGTGTTTCAAGCACTCGGCCTTCGGCCTCGTTTGAAAGTTTTCGGCGCATGCTTAAAACAAAACGGTCCTATTTTGCAACTTGTATCACTTTGACAATCAACAACGCGCTGAAAAAACTGGCCAGTAACAGTCGGTACAGTATTATTTGGTACCTAATCGAGTTTGGCACAATGCAAAATGACAAGAATGACAAGAATGTGAAATTTCGGGTGCGCTCAGAATATACATACACAGACTATGAGAGGGTATGTGTATGGTAGAAGCGGCTAGGCTACCAAGGGCCTTTTTTTAAACCTTCTTGCCTGTTATAAACGCCAGAAGTTTGTTCTATATGAGGAGTTAAATTTTTTCCTCTTGTGATGAGCCCCCCTCGCCCCCTAAAAAGTAGGTGCATGTTCAGACTATTGTTGACCGGTGAGCGTGAGCAATCCAACTAATGGTCTAACCTCCCCCCCCCCCCGCTACCTGTTCAGTTTGATCATGTTGGCCAACCTGTTTAGGCTACCCCTCAATATTCCCCTTAAAACCTTTTTGGATCCAGTCTTCAACAGGTAAAACAAAATTTAGCCCCCCCTCCCACAGAATCCCTCCTCTTTAACGTCATTAAATTAATTTTCGCTAGTGATGGACCGACCGAAGACCCAATTGAAGACCCAATTTCTTACAAGCGTGAGTGTGAACCGTCACTATTGGGGTGGCTGATCAGCTAGAAGTGCCCCCCCCCCCCTTCCCCAAGGAAAACACCCTCAGCTATGTCAAATGAATCAAGGATTCAGATTTCTTTTCTTATAAGACAAATTTATAGACCAAGCGCCACGACACATTTCATAAAGCCATTGTCGAAAAATCTTTGAAATTAGCAAGGAAATACTTATGCCGAAAAAAAATCGTATCTTTGCTTCGTTCGATCAGTACCTACTAGTTTAATTTCCAAAATTAATTTTGAATTTTTTTAAACAAAACCGACTTACTGTAACTGTGACAAAATTCTTTGTGAGTCTTTATTGAATTAAGGTAGTTCCAGTTATATTAACAGCGTTGCGTCTGGCAACCGGCAACGTAGATGCTCTCTTATAAATAAGTACATACAATAGAAAAATAAGAGTGGTTTGACTTGAATGGTTATGTAAGTAGGTGATTGTAACAAATTATGCAGAAATCCCATTGTTGATCGTTCTCATTATATTATGAATTACCTTTTTGTCTCATTTATTACTGCCATGATGCGTGGTTGATATTAGGAATTAAAAAAATTGTGGAAACATTTCATAAAGGAAAAATTACGAAGGTGTAGAGATATTGCTAATTTTTTATGGGGTCAAAGATAATTTGAAAACTTGTTCATCTATTTAATTTATTTCAGCTCGAATATTTAAAACACATCATATACAATAAATATTGTTAATTAAACTGTTCACGCTCTCCATCGCTTTACTTGGGAATAATTAGGACCTGAATTTTTTCTCGACCCCTACCGGTTCTTTCTGGATTGGTTTCCCGAATTAAACTTTCTCGAGCAGTCTTGGTGTGTCAAATAACAATCTAGAGAACTTCCTGTACTTATTTTCAGGTTTTCTCTTTACAACTCGGGAATTCGCCATAGATAGATGTAGGATGTACTTTTTTTTCAATATTTTTTCAAATAAGAGATAGGTTCATACCAGTCTAGTTCTGGTCAGGTCAGGATATCTTCCTTTGAAAAAAACTCTTGTAGCTTCGCTAGCTTCCTATAGCTAGCTCCCAACAGTTCTCATGACCAATGAGCCAGTGACGTCTAGAAAGACTTGACGTTTTGAAATCGCATCTCTTTCTCTCTTTCTCTCTCTCTCTCTTTCTCGACACATAAGGAAGAATCACTTTCGAGAGCCAAGAGTGAAAACTAATACACTCCTGTTTTTCTAGTAGGTACAGTTTTGGAAGAACATCAGAAGAAGAGCTCCCATTAGTATTTCGTACAAACGTTTATGTAGTCTATTGAGTGAATGAGTGAGAAGTAAAAGTATAGAAGAGAATCGATTGTGGAAGAGACAAGTGAAGTACACTGAGACAGAATAAGTTATTATTGAATTGGCATTATTGCCAACGTGGCATTATCGTTCAAGTTGGGACTTAATACCTAATGGTAACATCTTAATCTGGCTATTAATCTGAACACGATTTTTCCTAAAGAAGTGCATCGAGTGCAGTGGTGTATTGTCACTTTTTCCCCAAAATTAGTCATATCTTCTTGCTGGAAGCCATGCTGGAGAAAAAAAGTATGACTTTTAATGTGAGCTAGGGCTGTGACGTACCCCTACTTTGCTTATAGATGCTTCCGGTGTAACCGGAAGTAAGAAATGCAAGTATACCTATCTACCTACTCTCTTCGTGAATTTATTAATCACACATGCAATAATAATAAAATTACTTAGCACTGATTTTTAAAATTGTTTCTTGCTATGACAAGAGTAGAAGTAAAGTATGGAAATAGCGAAAGCTTCGAGTCGCTGTTCATGTAGTTGTAGAGGTGTGAAATCAGATCGAGGCGAGAGCAAGTAAACACAGGGTCGGATCAATACGGGGAACCCTCATTGCGCCGCATTATAGTGTAATATTACAATTTTATGACAAAAGTTTATAGTTTTTTACTCCCGGGACGCCTGGTCCGTCCCTACGCCCAGAAAAACTCGTATAATATGAAATCGTTACAGCGCCTGGGCGGAGACTTGGCTTTAATTCAAGCTTCAAGAGGTGTGGTTTGCTGCATTCATCTCCTGCATTAGAAGTATGCTAATAGCGAAAATAACACCGGGCATGTCTTCTATTTGGTTCCTTTAATAGTTCTCCATTGAGATTTAATCAGTGAGAGAAATACCTATTTAAAATCAATTTACCGCTAGAGGGGCATTTCGTATTTTCCGACGAGAGAGGATAGAGGATGCGTGCGCTTCAGTTATAAAAATTTATCTATCGTAAATTATCTGCGAATCCCAGGATGTGGTGTTTTATTATTCAGAAGGTGGTGGTAGAATTTCTAAAAGTTCTTATTGGGACTGGATATTTTTTATTCAAACTCTGATTAAAGCGTTAAATTAAGCATCCTCTTACCATTAAATTTTGAATTGACAATTTAAAACCTTATAATGTTTTACATTTATTCGTATTTCGTACACTTTTCTCCGCAAATGGCTGGTGTCAATACTAGATATGTGTGAATTCTAGTTATCCTCTGGTCTACTTATGCGCACCATAACTTATTCAACACAATACCTAACAACCTTAGGTCGAAACTGTGGATTATTGCATTATTCGGCTGTTGTTGATGATAGGATATAAATATAGGGTCTTTCAATAAAAACTCCCAGGCCAATTATTTCGAAAACTAAAAATGACATTTGAATTCTGCAAACGCCAGTTTTTAGCCTCTATGATTGGCTTCACAACTGTGTAAAAGATACGTTTGAATAATACAAGATGTAGGTGGCGCCACGGCGCAAAGAATTTTTTCGATGACACTGATGACAGGAACTTTTGAATGTTGTGGGTCTTAAAGATAATAAATTTTTTGTTAAATTATGTCTCATAAAATTTTTTAATAAACCTGATATGAACGGAGATATTTGTGATTATTATTTTTATTTTTTCATTTTTTAACGAGTATTTTACTTATAAATATTTTTAATATCTTTTAGCAGATTTTAATTTAATTGTTGTAATACAAATTTTAGTGATAAAACGCTCGTGTAGCGCTAAATTATTACGTCCAGTTACGTCTCAGGGGGCGCAACAAATAATATTGGCCAAAAATACGACGCCACTGAATTTTTGGTAATTTTTATATGCAGTAAAATTGTTATATTATTAAAATTATTTTTATTTCTCGAAGACGAAGCAATAAAAACAATTTAACAGACAAGAAAATGATATTTTTAGTGGCTAAATCCGAAGAAAATAAAAAAAATTACCAAAAATAGACGTCACTGGGCATAATAATTTAGCGTTTATAATAGATAATAACACGACGTAATAATAACACGAGCGTTTTATCACTAAAATTTGTCTTACCACAATTAAATTAAAATCTGCTAAAAGATATTAAAAATATTTATAAGTAAAATACTCGTTAAAAAATGAAAAAATAAAAATAATAATCACAAATATCTCCGTTCATATCAGATTTATAAAAAAAAATTATGGGACATAATTTAACCAAAAATTTATTATCTTTAAGACCAACAACATTTAAAAGTTCCTGTCATCGAAAAAATTCTTTGCGCCGTGGCGCCACCTACATCTTGTATTATTCAAACACATCTTTTACACAGTTGTGAAGCCACTCATAGAGGCTAAAAACTGGCGTTTGCAGAATTCAAATCTCACTTTTAGTTTTCGAAATAATTGGCCTGGGAGTTTTTATTGAAAGACCCTGTATTATACCTAATCCTTAAAAAATGCCAAGCGTTTCCTACTTACCTACATATAAGTAGTGTAAAAACATTTTGATATAACTGGCGCCGTTGATATCAGAGTAGGATCTTTCGACGCCAGGCGCCACTTACAGTACCTATCTTGATTATAAAATTGATAAAAATAAAAATAAAAATATTTGTGGGGTTCAGATTGGCTGTATTTTCAGCTTATCAACAATTTGAATTGAAAAATGAGGAAAAAATCAGGTTTCCTGCATAAACGTCGTAATATGTGGTAAAATGAAGGCACCTGCAGAACATTTGCACATGAACTTTTTTATAGACAATTAATAAATTCTCTATATAAAAAAAGAAAAAAATTCGGAGGCCCTACATGAAAAATTTGGTTGTTTATAAATTTACTTTAAAAGTAAAGCTACAAATAAATTCCCAAATCTCGAAAATGGCTCAGAAGTAAAATGCAAGCAACATAAAGCACCTGTTCAGTCATAAATGCAAATGACTATTATTAGGGGAAAAAAAACAATTCTCAGACATGATATTTCAAGAACACGAGTTTTTTGGGGATTACACCTATGGAGACTTTGACCGGGAGCCAATTTAGATAAGAATTCTGCGGGCATCTTTTTGTTAATAATTATTAAAGTATTCTAAGTTGGTTAATAATACATTTTGACCCGGTTGCACGAACCAAATTAAAAATATTTCAGATAATCACTGGTTTTAAATATTGCAAAAGTTTGAAAATATGGTGAAAATTTTCAGTCAGTTAGGTATTTATTTTTTATCGTGAAATCGTGAATACTCTTCTAGAAGGGAGTACAATTTATTTACAGCGATATCAGACCGATACTTTGGTAAACAGGGCATTTAAATATCAGTGTTTATCTGACAGATTTTTTACGTTCGCGCAAGTGATATAATTTGTGTTTTCAAGCTTATAATATTACCGCGCGGTACTAAATCACATGCGCGATAGCTTGGAGCCAGTTTTGTATTTTAGTGAGCAATGTTGTGCGTGCGCAATGACTTGCGTGGTTGGAGCGAAGGGAGCGAAGCGGCTACGTCGCCAACTCGACTCGCATCGCACTCTTCGCAGTCGCTAGTCGCCATTTTGATTTTTATGACCGAGTTCGAGTGATTTCTGTTTATAATTTTTTTATTCTATGGAAATATGATAATTGATATGACATTGACATTTTATTAATTATTATGACATTAGTGAGTAATGACTTTTGATTGAAGTTTTCATTTCAAAATCCTGACAGGGAAAAGAAGACTGAAAAGTGAATTAAGAAAAGAGAAAAGGAAAAGGTTTAAAATTAAATTTTGGGATCCTTTAAGTTTATAAATAAACGAAATGTTGTGTTGTAACGTTTTAGGATATTATTGTAAGTACATTATAATTATGCCACAGGTTTTTCCTCTCCTCTTATTATTAATTATTATGCTTGCAGGAAAGACTATTAATATTACACAAATGGCGAGCAGTATACGTTCCATTGACCTTATTTAGAATCCAGTTCCATTAAGTGCAAATGGTGCAGATTAATGACTTAAAATGAAACATTTTCAAAGATGAATAATCATGATGACGTCTTTGAAGCTTTTAAAAATGTACCAATCACCCAGGTGAAGAAATTCTGCTTCAAGAAAAGTAAAACCAATTCACCACCAAAATCAACTGCCCTTTCGAACAACAGCAATACAAATCATAAGATTTCCACAACCACTCACAGTAACTTTAGCTCCAAGTTCACTAAAAGTGGTAGCCCCTTTAAATCTTCTCTAAATTTAAACGGCACCAGTACATCATCTAAGTCTGACAATACAATTATTAAACAAGACGATGTTGGGATCTCGAACTCAAATGGGCCTCATAGGTCAGTCTTACCAGCACCAAAACCAGTGCAACTTGAATCAAGAAATGGCTGTAAAAAGTCTTTATTTGGAACTACTCAGAGCAGCTCTAGTCGGTTTTTTAATTCAACTCCCACAATCAATAAAACTCTGCCTACTGCAAGTCCTGCCCCCACATCTGAAGAGATTAGATGTAAAAAAAAGTCGCCAAGTTCACGTCCGGGAGATAGTGAAAAGGTGACTTCTCCGATATTACCAGAACGAACGTCTACTTTAAATCGAATTAAATTAGACAAGCTGTCATTATTGTCGATCAAATCTCCTGAAAAAGTTCCAGCATCACAGACTAGTAGCAGTGAATTCGGTACGACTCCAAAACCAAGCAGCCAAAGCTCTCACAATTCTATCGCTCCTAAACCAATCACAAAGAAGTTCATCTTCAAAAAAACTAAAGCTGACGATGGAGGCAAATCAAAAATATCTCACAACCTATCACAGTCCAAGATTAAAGATTTTTGCAGCTTTCAAAACAAGAATGTCCCACAACAAAGCCTAGATGATGATCCGTATCAAGTTATTTTATCTCAATCTCAAGAACAAACGGCGAAGTTAAGTGATTTCAAGCACGACGATAGTGACTCGGACGTGTTCGATTTATCAATGACTTCCCCGATTCCCAAACCGAAGAAATTCTCATTCAAGTCACCTAAATTGTTCAACAATAATGAGTCTGCAAGTAAAAGTCGCGAGAAAAATAAATTGTCTCTTAAAAAAGAACCGTCAAAAGCTGCCCCTAGTAAAATGAAGGAGACAACTATATCACAGTCATCACAGAAGAGTACAACAGTTGTTGAGAAAGAACTGCGAAAAGCTAGTCCTAGTAAAATAAAAGAAACGACACCGTCACTATCATTACAGAATAGTATAATTGATATTTCTAGTTCATCTTCGTCGACAGATATCAGTATAAACAGTTCAAAAAGTTACGCTAAATTAGACGATTCGCATCTAAATACAACAATCAAGGCTTCGTCCTTGAAAGCTGAAAGTTTTCCTTTCATCGCTACAGACGCTGATTATATGGACGATCAAGAATTTCTTATGAAGCTCGAATTGGGTGAGCTTAACTTCATAGAAGACAATGAACTACCCGCTACTTTGAAAAATGATCTCACCAGTATTGACTGGAGCGACGATTTTGATTCGAATAAAACTCACTCATCTCCATCCGACAGTGTCAAGAACGATATCGCTGACATCGATTGGAACGATAAATTCGAAGATGTCTCCTCAACTGCCCAGGAAGCTCCCGGTGCTAGGTCAGACGATTCAAAAGAGTTTGCCAAGAGTTATCCACACACCAGCACAATGTATGAAGTATTGACTCAGAAGTTCGGTTTACGGACTTTCCGTCCCCACCAGAGAGAAATAATTAATGCCAGTCTACTGCAGCACGATTGCTTTGTTTTGATGCCGACTGGAGGCGGGAAGAGCTTATGTTACCAATTACCGGCTATTCTGATGCCAGGTGTTACTATTGTAGTCTCACCTTTAAGAGCTCTGATTAGTGATCAGGTTGAGAAACTCAACGCATTAGACATCCCCGCCGCTCATCTCTGCTCGGATGTTAGTAAAAGTGACGCTGAGATCACATACTCGAAGCTACACGTCCGTGAACCCATTATTAAACTATTATACCTAACACCGGAGAAAATTTCGTCCTCGAATATAATCAAAGATCTTCTCTCAACGCTCTATACAAGAGACAAACTGGCCAGGTTTGTAATTGACGAAGCCCACTGCCTCTCACAGTGGGGCCACGATTTCAGACCTGATTATAAACAATTATCGTTACTGCGAGAGCGCTACCCCAAGGTTCCTGTAATATGTCTCACGGCTACAGCAACTAAAATGGTCCAGGACGACGTGATCAGGATTTTGAAGCTAAGGAATGTCAAGACATTCATTCGTAGTTTTAATAGACCCAATATCAAGTATGTGGTCCTTCCTAAACCGAAGGGAGTCATCGAAGACATAGTGAATCTGCTTAAACGGAAGTTTTATAAGAAATCGGGCATAATCTATTGCTTATCCAGGAAGGATTGCGAGTCGGTTGCTGTGGCTCTGCGAAAGTTGGGTATAAAAGCGAAGGCATATCACGCTGGGATGAACGATAAGATCAGGGAGGAGCAGCAGAGGCAGTGGATGCAAGATCAGTTCCATGTAATTGTTGCTACCATAGCATTTGGGATGGGGATCGATAAACCGGATGTGCGTTTTGTTATTCACAATTCGTGCCCTAAATCGGTTGAAGCGTTCTATCAAGAGTCTGGCAGAGCAGGGCGAGACGGTGAAACATCCTACTCTTACATTTATTATAGTTACTCGGATGTCATCCGGTTGCAGAAGATAATGCAGCTGAGCAGCAGTAATAAAAGCACTCTTAGCGGACACATGGAGAATCTCCACCAGATGGTTTCGTTCTGCGAAAACAAAATCGACTGTCGACGACAACTGCAGTTGATGCATTTGGGAGAGAAGTTCAATCGCGAGATTTGTATAAAAAACAAAGAAACGACCTGCGATAATTGTGAAAATTTGAACAATCATAAAACCGAAGACGTTTCAGCGCACGCTAAAGAGTTATGCCACTTAGTGAAAGATATCGCCGATAAGGAAAATGTAACAATGTTGCATATCGCTGATGTTTATAAAGGCTCAAAGATTAAAAAGATTGTTGATAAGGGTCACGATAAGCACAGGTATTTCGGTGGTGGTTCCAATATGAATAGAACGGACATTCATAGAATTATAAAGGAGCTACTAATAAGAAAAGTATTTGCAGAAAATTGCACATACAGTGCCGTCGGATTTCCTGTTGTGTACATCAAGAGCGGGCCCAACTTCACTGTATCTCCATCAGTATCTCTCTCTGTCACTGTCACACCAATGAAACGAATGGAATCGAACGAATCCATAGAATATCCCGAATTACCCGATATATCAATACCATCCACATCATCTAAACCATCCGCAGCGAAGAGCTCAAACGCAACTGCTAACAAATACCTAATCAAGAAAATCAAAGTTCAATGTCACGAAGATTTATTGGAGGAATGTCGCCGACTTGCATTATTAAAAAATGTCAATCTGTCTTCCATAATGAATCTATCGGCTTTCAAGAATATGTCGGAAGTTCTCCCAAAAACTAAAGAGGAGTGTCTCAACATCCAGCATGTAACTAACGCAAACTATGAGAAGTACGGTGAATTTTTCTTATCTATCACGAAGAAATATCGGACTCAAGTCGACGAGTTACAGGCAAAGGCGGAAAAAGCGTCGCAGGCCTTTCAACCGTGTTCGAGTTTTGAGGATGACGAGGATGGGTTTAGTTCGCAGACTCGGACAGGCCGGAAAAGAAAATCGACCGGGGCTTCTAAAAGAGGAGCGAAGCGGTTCAAGAGAGGGTTTAAGAGAAAGCGGACAACTAAGAGGAAAGCGTCACCGAAGAAGAAAAACTCTCCTAAGAAGAAGAGCGTCTCGAAAGGTTCATCGGGTTTGGGGTTAATGCCGGTTCATTTTAGTTAGGTTAGGATTGTGATGTATATATAAGTACATATAATTAAGAGAATACTTCATTTGTTATAGTTTGTTGTAACTATTTAGTCTTTTTGATGAGCATATTTCTATTTCAATACAAAATACCTTTTTTAAACATTGTTTCTCATTTTTCTATCCCTACACTTTTCATAACAACTGAAATAAAAAGAAGTTGTTTAGTAAACTCCTTTTTAGTGATGTATTAATCATCGTACTCCTCTATTAATAGCCTTCTTTCGAGTTTACGGCCTTTAGCTTTCACCAAGCTATTTAGCCAGAATTAATAGCCTTCATATCATCTTTATTTGTTAATATTTTAAGAGGGTGTTTCATTTTTTACCAGTGTCATTTTAGGTGATAGAGAATCACAAAATAAGTGGACTTTCGTAACAAAATATTTTTCAGAAAGACCTAATAACGGAGGTAAAAGTCTTCAAAGTTGAAGTTGAATTAGTGAAGTAATTCTTTTTATTGTTCAAATTTTATTATGTGGAAAACGAACACAAATTAATGGAAGGCTTCTACCTCGGTTATTATGTCTGAGAGAATATAAAATAAAAAGAAAATATAATATTAAAATTATGAATCTAGTCAGGATTCAGGACGTTTTTATAGCCCCCCCCCCCCCCTTCAAATTCCAAACCGAATGAGATAGAACTTTGGAACAAATACTAAATAATTCAATAGCATGAAATTTACTATTATTTGATGTAAAACTGATCTGTCAAATGTAATGACTAGAGCTTGGAATATAATGTGCACGAAAAAGATTACAAATATTCACTAAAAACAGTTGAAATATGCCCCAACGATAAGCAAAATAAAATAATGATTCTTTATAAATTACCTTAATTTTACAAATAAACCAAACTAACAAAGCTGTAAAATTTGAAATAGTTTTTGTACTTGAGCATCTGGAATGCATTACCATTTCCTTGACAACAGATGTAATATATACAGTGTGTGTTACAGGCATGGTACACCCCTTTTTCTTTTCTTTTTTTTTGAGATAATTTTTCGAAATTTGTTACGTCGCATATTCTCGACAGAGCGCACTTTTTAGCAGAAAATTGAATTTTTTCCCACATCCGGTTTTTCCGGAAATGTTATCAACTTTTTATTTTTAAATGGGACACCCTATATATTATTATATTTTTGGATTCTATACATTTGTACGAATCCAACAATACCACACAAGTACCATTTTAAATGTCAAATTTGTTTTTATTTATTTTTTTATTTCTGAATTATAGTGTGCCATGATTATTTCGTTATACTCCAATTGGATCATCTAATGCTAGAAAAATCGAATTTTGGTTCAAAGTACTAAATTAAGTGATTTATGGATAAATTATGCGCACCGGAATGATTTTTTGAGCTGGATTCATTTTTTTCAAATGGTACCATATTGGTACCGTGGTACCATATCTACTAGTCCACCTAATAAGGGACATTTTGGTGTACCCATTTTGCATCTGTAACGAACATAACTGAAATGGTACTTTACCAAAGATTCTTAGTTACTTTCTTGGTAATTTTCTAATGGAACAATTTCTAAACATAAAAATCTTTGGTAAAGTACCATTTCAGTTGTGTTCGTCACAGATGCAAAATGGGTACATCAAAATATCCCTTATTAAGACTACTAGTAGATGGTACCTCGGTACCATTTGAAAAAAATGAATCCAGCTCAAAAAATCATTCCGGTGCGCATAATTTATCCATAAATCACTTAATTTAGTACTTTGAACAAAAATTCGATTTTTCTAGCATTAGATGATCCAATTGGAGTAAAACGAAATAGTCATGGCACACTATAATTGAGAAATAAAAAATTAAATAAAAACAAATTTGACATTTAAAATGGTACTTGTGTGGTATTGTTGGATTCGTACAAATGTATAGAATCCAAAAATATAATAATATATAGGGTGTCCCATTAAAAATAAAAAGTTGATAACATTTCCGGAAAAACCGGATGTGGGAAAACATTAAATTTTCTGCTAAAAAGTGCGCTCTGTCGAGAATATGCGACGTAACCAATTTCGAAAAATTATCTCAAAAAAAAGAAAAAAAAAAGGGGGTGTACCAAGCCTGTGACACACTGTATATCATGAACTGTTGTAATGTTCACGTTCACCGTTAAACAAACCTTATTAGAAACTATTCTAAAAATAAATAAATATCGTATGGCTGTGGTAAAGCCCAAGTGTCAGAAGTTTTCAAGTAGCCTCAAGGGCCTCTGACGTAACTTAACGACTGCTGTGAAGCAGCCGGGACCCCCTTTTTAACGTACCTCCCGGAGCACGATCGGTCACGGAACTTTTTTATTTACCACTATAATTGGTCACCCATCTAAGTACTGACCAAGAAAAGTAATGCTGCACTTTAGAGATCGTTTGACTATTCTAAAAAGCTTGTATTCAAATCCTTAAACCAAGATAATTATGTCATCTACCCCCTAACAATAAAATTTTATTTACATAATATAGTAAAACAAGTATTTCAACTGTTCCTCGGAAATATGTTCTAGAAAGTTAATAAAAGGCAAATGAGATTCCTTTAATGCCCTGAAATATGAAAAATACCATTATATCTGCATTTATAATTATTATTAATAAACTACCAAAATATGTATGTATTTTGCATTACATTTCAAGCTCTAATAATGACGTTGCAGTCCTTGTCAACTTCAAAATTTTGTGGGGCATGGGGAATCTTGTGAGACCTCATTTGAAAGAAATTTTCATTATCTACGCAAATGATGCAGTTGTTATTTTTTAATTTTGACAGTCTATGTGTGCGTACATAGTAAAAAAAAGTAGGTAGTGAAATTAATTCCATATTGAATATAGTTTTTGTACCAAAATTGTCATCAAAATTAAATATCATTTGACTCATCATTTAAAGGGGGGGAGGGGGCTATAAACATACTTATTGACACACAAACTGTCAAAATTTATCTGGAAAACGGTTACTTTCAAGTCAAAATATCGTTTCAACCAGGCCTAGTCATTGTTTTCCATAGTGAATGTTATTCTTTATCTGGAAGAAAAAGCAGGTCCAATTGGAGCAAGGGAAAAACTTGACAAGTGACTGCTGTCTAATATTTTATTTTTATTTTGGTGAGTTTTTCTTTAGTGGGAGAACAGGATGAACATGTGTGATAGAAGCGATGCAGTTTAAAAAAATCTGAGTTTCTTTGTTTCGGCCGTACTGAATAGATAAAAGTTGTGAGATCATGATTTTGGGACAAAAAATTGCAACTTTTATGTAGCTAGCCTTGAAAACCCAAGAATCAATCCTGTGACACTGTCGGGAAATGGCCTAAAGAATTTAGTCAGCATGTCAGAAAATGCATGAATCGCCGCTTTTAAATCAGAAAAGTCAAAAAAAGTTTAGAAAGACTTTATGCTCGGAAAGTTCATTATGCAAGATGTTTCTAAATGTAGTACCATAAGTTGGGGGGCGTATAGATGAAGCTTAAATATTAAGAAAAGGCAAGTAAATTTTTAAAGAATTGTTTTTTTAATTTGTATTTTTATCTTTCTACAGAGTGAACCAATAATTCTAAATTTTTCTATACAGGCTTTCTATTTAATAGCCAGTATTTGGAAAAATTCTGGGTAAAACCGAAACACCCTAGTGGCGTAGAATCCTGGGGCCCAGGACACCTTTGTTCTTGTAAAAAAATTCTGAACTGCTTTTTTTAATTTTTTTATTGTTTTTTTTTTCAGAACGGCAAATAAATTATTATAAAAAGCCATATTTTTAAAAATTCAATAGGATGAATTAAGGTCGCAGCGCATCTGACACCCTCAATATCAATATCAATCAATATCAATAGGATGAATTAATTTCGATAAAAACTCAAATGTAGCATTTTTACCAATTTTTTATTTTTAAGTACCATAAATTGAAGGGCTTGCAGATAGAGCTAAAATATAAAGAAAGTCCAAAGAAATTTTTTTTATAATTTTTTTTTTTTTTTTTTTATTTAATATTAGTACGTTGGAATCAGCCAGAGATAGAGCAGATATACTATTTGCTTTTAAGATCTTTTCTGGTCTGATTGATTGTTCAGAATTATTGTATAGATTTAATTTTTATATTCCTCCTAGAAGACTTAGGTCGAATAATTATTATTTTCTGAATCCAACATTACGTGATGGTCAAAAGAGGAGTGCGGTGCATAGATTATCCGAACTATGCAATGTTAATTCTACCTGGTTGGATTTGTATTCTTCATCCATCTCTAAAATTAAAAACACATCAAGGAATTTACTGAAATATGAATAGACTTTTGTTTTGTCCTTTGGATATTTTTGTGATGTGTACTTCTTGTTTGACTACTTATGTTTTGATTTTTGTTGTTGTATTTTTTCACAATTATTGTATACTGCACAACTATTTCAAATTTATATTCTTTGTATGGGGCTTGCCCTGTCGAAACAATAATAAATAAAAATAAATAAAAACCAAGATACAGGGTGTTCAAGTGTCATTTACAAAACAGGTTTTTCAACACCTATACTAGAGAGCTAGAGAGATTTCAAAATTAGTTTTGGATTCCTTGTTGAAAAGTGTCCTGTCCTGATAATGTTTTGGTTAAAAACGCCTAACTTGATTGGCCATTGAATAAAAAAATAATAACAAAAATTGCAAATTTCGTTTTTTTTCTCAATGTTTTGACAAGACTCTTGAGAAATGGAAACTTGGACACACTTGGGAGAGTCATATGTGCCAGTGTTGGCTTCAGTCTAAGACCAGACAAGGGTTTTTAATTTTTACAATGCATTAAATGCAACCATAAATTTTATCAGGCAAAATGTGTACAGTTCAATTTTTTTCATTAAATGATTAACTTTGCTTGTTAGAAAAATTAGGGTGTTATAAGTGGCTACTTGTTTTTGAATCCCATCAATCCCTAGTGAATACACTATTACTCATAATTTTATAATTCAATTCCAGAAACCCTACTGCAAATGGACAGACAGCAACTGCAGAAATTCGTACAGTACCTGATATCGGAGCACCACACGGAGGTGCTGCCGACTGCACAGAAATTGGCGGACGAGATATTGCAACAGCGCTCGGAGATCAACCAGATCCCGGGCGCCCCTGACCCCACCGCTGGCGCTTCTGCGGATGACGAGCACACATGGCACCTCGACGAGGAGCAGGTCTGCGAGCAGGTTAAGTCGTATCTTTCACAGGGAGCCTACTACAACGCCAACAAGCAGCTCAATTCCCTCTTCTCTAAGGTACGATTATAATCAAGTGTCTTACTCTCATTTATACTGCATGCCAACTTATTATTTCTTTGATAGACGATAGATTGATAAGAGTATAATCGAATTTATTTTCAGGTGAGAGAAATGCTAAGAGCTCAAGATTCCAACGGTGCCAGAATGTTAACGTTAATCACCGAACAGTTCCTATCAGATCCGAGACTGCAAATGTGGAAAAATCAAGGTACCCCCATGACCGATAAGTGCAGACAGCTATGGGATCAATTAGGTAAGCAATAATTACACCCTCTTTGTTTTTTTTACATGGTACTACATGTCGATTTTGTAGGATCTTTATGGGTTTGCATTGTCCTCAACCCCAATTGTACACAACACGAAAAGCAACAATGGAAAATATTGTTAGAGAAATGGACCCTGATTGATGTATGTCCACCGGAGGATCCTGATTTTAGACTGCATTTAACCAACCATAGTCCGCAAAGAGATGTAAGTACTTATTTACCACTCTGAGCAATTATAACACATTAAAAATATACTTTGTATTTCAGAATAGAGATAGAGACAGAGATAGATATTATCACGAGAGAGATAGAGACAGATATGCCGATAGAGAGCGAGACCGTAGAGATAGAAGAGATCGAGACAGAGAAAGAGAGAGAGATAGGAACAGGGCAGCGTATGATTCGTCCGACAGTTCAGAAGACGACGACGATAGCTCCTACAGTCATAGAAATAAAAGACCCAGATTATCAGGAAACTCATCTAAATCAAGCACTCCTCCTATGCCAAGAACAATATTCCACAGGTGTGTATCCGAGCTGTCAATTTTGATGAATTCTTTACTTACTGGTGAATTGATTTCAGAGCTTTAGATGCCGTCGGTATGTCGTGGGATAATATGCACCTCAAAAATATATTATCAAGCGACACATACTGTTCTCATGTGCCAGATACCGCGAGCTCTGGAAGTTTCAATTCACAAGGTCAACCTCTGTGGCATGGTAAGTGCTTGTATTTTTTACTTTAACCAACACTTCTTTCTCATAATTTGTTATATAATTAAATCTTTACTTAGTCAAAACAACTAATAGGTATAACAGTGCAATATAAAATTAGAAACTAACAAATCAACAAAAAAAAAGAATAGAAAAAAAAAACAAACACACCGATACAGTAAAAGTAGCGTGGGGTCTATAAACAAAGATAAAAAATTAAAATTTTATACCAATGCTGTACATGAGAAGAGGCCTGTCCCTTTTACTATTCACACAAGCATCACTTCCTAATGAATATGTACAAGCTTAGCATGAAACCAATAAGTGACAGTTGGTACTGGAGACATACAACACTGGCTGTAAGAAAGGTTTTGGTTTGGACCAGGATTTAGGCCTCTTTGTTTAGTATTTTTGAGAATTTTATTCCCGTTTATCCATGTCAAGGTACTAACTATTACTTACATTCTTTCGGTTGGAAATTAAGTGTGTTTTTAAAATTTAATTTATAAGTGTTCACCTTGTCAAATGTTTGAATTTGAGGCTCAAGCTAAGAGTTTAAATTTTAGATGTGTAAAGTATCATCAGGTGGTTGGTCTGGCAACTCTGCGGCCTCATACAAGTCACTCCTACTTGACCATTTTCTGATGGGTATTCCTATTGAATCTATTATGAGTGAATTCTTCAGAGGTAGTTTCTTCAGCATTCAGAAGTGGAGGTAAATGAATGTTGAATGAATGTTGTGAACATCACAGCTACTATTTGGAGACCTGTACAATGATACAACTAAATTATTATTACGTCTGTCTGTTGTAAATAATGTTTTGTCTGGTTTGAAACATTTATCACGTTGTTGGTTTATTTTTACTTACAACTATTAATTTTTGCAGAATCAATTCCATTATGTGCGGCCCGAGTTGACTCGTTACGATCCCACGGCCACATGGGCGCCGCCCTGCGACTAGCCGTCTCGGTCGTCCGGACGATGAAGCAGCAGCAACTTATTGCGCAACGGAAGTGGCACGAGAGCCAGCAGAGCGCCAGCTGCAGCAGCAAGCACCACAGCTGCAAGACGACGGCTTGCACGTCGAGATGCACCGGCCATTGCAACACCTCCTGTTCGACGACGTCCGTCAGTGCTCCGGCTAACACAGACGGCTGGGTCGGGCATCCTCTCGATCCAATCGGTACCCTCTTCGATACGCTCTGCGACGCTTCGGTTATACCTGAGGACCACCGGCCTAGGACTCCCAGCTATTTAGGTAAGATTTTGCTGATTGCGTTTGATGTGACCGTGGGTGTTTTGGTTACATTGTAAGAGTGTTTTATTTTGATAGATTTTGTAGGAATAGAAGATCAGCATAATAATTTGAGACCGAGGTACCATCACGTCCCGGTTGTTGGTTCGAGAGATCGATCGGAGACTTACTTGAATTTAGCTTTCGAGGTGGCGCTTATTGGACTCGGACAACAACGAATAATGCCCGTTGGCTTGTACGCACAAGTAAGATGCATATAAATGAATAATAAGATTAATAAATCAAATAAATGAATCTTTATTTTATAGGAGAAAGCTTGTAAACAAGAAGATCGCCTTATAGCTAAACTACAGGATATAGAATTAGACAACAGCTTAGTAGCAGTGCTTCGGAGACAAGCGATTATACTCTTAGAAGGTGGCCCGACTAGTGGATTAGGAATCGGAATACACCCCGAGAGTATTCCAATGCATACTTTCGCAAGGTTTCTTTTTCTATCGCTCCTGAATTATTACCCGGATTTGGCTTACGAAGTGGGACTGAGAGCTATGAGGCTACCATTACTGGAAGAGCATGAAGACGCCGATGACCCACTCGGTGGAAACGCTAGTAGCTCCCTCATGATGAGCAGATCGCCTCGATGGTTCACTTTGGGTCACATTGAAACCCAACAGTGCGCCCTCAGTTCAACCATGTTAAGCGCTGCGAAAGGTAATTCAGGTAAAATGAACAATTCACAAAAGTGCTCACTTTTTTTGTTTGTTTCAGGCGAAGTCATGAGATTAAGAACCGTCCTAGAGTCATCACAGAGACACATCCACAGCTCGTCTCATTTATTTAAACTTGCTCAAGATGCATTTCGATTCGCAACACCAGAAAACGGACCAAGACACCCGACCCTCTTAAGCGTAGCTTTCGAATTGGGTTTACAGGTGAGGGTAACAATAATTTTGCTTGACTGGATTTTCTTACACTTTTCATTGAAACTATTTGCGCTATCAATCAGTGTTACGTTTTGTTACGTCAAAGTTCAATTTTCTTTTCAGGTAATGAGGATGACTCTGTCATCATTGAATTGGCGCCGAAGAGAAATGGTTAGATGGTTGGTGACTTGCGCGACGGAAGTAGGCGTTGAAGCTCTGATATCCATAATGCAGAATTGGTATCAATTCTTTACGGCGACCGAAGCTACTGGACCCGTAGCGACGACCGTCATGTCTCACAGTACCATAATGAGACTCAACCTCAATTTTAGTCAACAGGAAGAGTTGTCTAGTTGTGCCAGGACACTTGCTTTGCAATGTGCTACAAAGGTACGATACTCTTCAATATTTTCAAGTATTGGGGTTAATTATTTTTCTTTTCTTTTAGGACCCTCCAAACTGTGCCTTGAATGCTCTCACGCTGTGTGAAAACGAAGCTTTGGCTTTCGAAACTGCCTACCAGATAGTTGTCGACGCTGCTTCCCATATTATGACATCGTCTCAGTTATTCACCATAGCCAGATACATGGAACACAGGGGGTACCCAACGAGAGCTTACAAATTGGCTATGTTGGCGATGAAAAATGTTCATTTGGCCTATAATCAGGTAGGAATTTGGTCTATAAACATTCATGTTTTGAAGTGGCTTTTGTGGCTTGCACTATTTCTGTTCAGTTAGTGGCTATTTTCACCATCTTTTATTGGTTTTTTTTATCCTGTCTGATGAAATTAACATGATTAAGTTGAGGGACAGTGAATAGGTACTATCATTTTATAATCTCGATGTGAGATTGATAGGACTGGGTAAGAAGAAAAATACAAAGAACAGTGTGTATAGTTATTAATTAAAAAGCGAAAATAAAAAGAGATTGGCACTGTTAAAACTATTCTAAAAATATCAAAGAAGTTGATATCTTCAGTCAGGAGAAAATTAATTAAATGGTAAAATTCTTACACATCAAAAGGGGAGTGAAATGTAAAACCCGGCCACCACTTTCAAGGAGGCCAATAAATTTTTTTTCTAGGTCTCTACTAATGGTTTCCTACAACGTACTGTATGTGCAGGGCCTGATTTACCCATAGGCTAATTAGACTAGAGCCTAGAGGGCAAGGACTGAGGGGGTGCTGAGCTTGCCTTTGCAAGCACCATCATCACTTATTTACAGAATAAACATACTAGCGTTTTTGTGATCTTTTCATCACTTTTTTAGCTAATAATTCTAAAAATTTCCCCAGTGAGGGAAGCCCCCGGACTTCGCCCTTGTTACTGGATAGTATTCCATACCTAACCCCCCTATTTTACCTGAAAATCTACTGAAATCTTGAAATTTTTTAATATACCTACTTCCAATACGCCACTGACAAGCAAGGCAGATAGAGGGCGCTTATTAATAATTGTAGTGTTGCCATTCCAAAGGGGATAAGTGAAAAAATAATCTTTTAGAGATATTGATGAAATTGCAAAAAAAAAAATGGAGATGTAGAAAACTGCTATTTTTGAAGCACTTGCCCCTTAAAAAGAAACACGGCGATGGTACTTACTTAAACAAGCTATTGATGTACAAATACGTGTTTTTCTAATTTTTGCCCTCATCCCCTTTGGTGAGCAGCACTACAATTAGCCTAGGGCTGTCAGAACTCTAAATCAGGCATGTGGCATTTAAGACACACCCTGTATAATTGTCACATGACTTTTCAGGAAACTGTTGTTTTTATTTTCTTATGATCATATTTGGAGTGAATATGTAAAAACACAAAAATTTCAATTATAATGTGAATTTTTTATCATTTTTCTAAATGTTTGATGCTCTTCCAGGATACACATCCTGCAATCAACGACATCCACTGGGCGTGTGCCCTCAGCCACTCCCTCGGCAAGTCCGAGCTAACCAACATGATCCCGCTGCTCGTCAAGAACGTGCAATGTGCGACCGTTCTCTCCGACATCCTGCGTCGCTGCAGCATGACCGCTCCAGGTATATCCTGCCCGCACCCGCCGCCGCCCCTAGACACGGCCAAACACCACACGCACCCCCACCGCAGCCGAGGGTGCACCGCCGCGATCAAGCCGCTCGCTTATGATCGTCCGCCGCTACGGCAGTTGCTGGAGGCGGCTGTCGCCGCCTACATCAACACCACCCACTCTAGACTGACGCACATCTCGCCGAGGCATTACGGTGACTTCATAGACTTCTTGACCAAGGCTAGGGACACGTTCGTGTTGGCCCATGACGGGCACGCTCAGTTCACGCAGCTGATCGAGAACATGAAGGTGGCCTACAAGGGGAAGAAGAAACTGATGTTCTTAGTGAAGGAGAGGTTCGGGTGATGTAACGCGAGACGGTGCGGTTGTATGTGTACAGTGATCTAATTTGTAAGTAGATTTTAATAATAATATGATCGAATACCAGTGAAAGATTTGTATAGATTTTTCAGAGATGATGGGAGTGATTTTATTTGTGACACACACATAATGATATGTAATTTGATGATGATAATTGTTTTCGGGCTATGATTTCTGTAGTTGGATTCAATCATAACAATCATTAATCGAGTATGAGAAAAATTTTGCCGTTACTATTTTAAATTATTTAATCGTTGAATATAACTTACTAAAAAAGATAAAAGATAAGTCAAGAGACTATTTAATGCCGTTTTGTAAATAATCAAAGCATGAGACGTCATATGATTAGGAAAATTCGATTACTCACTTTTTGTTAAGCCTTGTTAACTGTTAGTGAGGCTTGGTTTCCATGACAATGTTTGTTGTAACAAACAATGTTCCTATAATAACCTCTACTCTCTACTTAACATTAATCAGGATTAATAGATACTATTTAATCAGGCCTGAGCCCTCTAGAACTAGAGCTATTAAATTCAGAAAAACTATTGCTGTATTATTATTGTGATATTTTGATATACTCTTGTGAATCAGTTCTTCTATATTTAAAGTGGCGCTGTGCTTTTTATGAAATTTTGCTAACTAGTTAACCGACGATTGACCAGTTAACATTTTCAGTTTTCAACAGTAAAAATCTGTTGCTTATAAATGTTGCCATTGCCGTTGCTAAATCTACCCACATGTAGCGTAGAGTTAACTCAACCACTAAATCCACGGCCATTTCAATATGTTGTAATTTCAGGGGAGAGATAATCAAGCAATGACCTTACCTATATCAACTTCTGTGATCAGTTTTTGGTCATTTCTATGTGACTAAACATTAACTTTTTCAAAATCATTATCATTAAACAAGTTTGATGTAGCGTCAAGCGACCAATTTTCTTTTATATTATGTTACTGCCAAAGTGCCAATAACTCACCAGTATTCCAGATACACATTACACGTTTTCATGAACTTTGTGAATTTTTTCATAAGTGGAGATGACCAGAAACTGATTAGAACAGGTAGACAGGTCATTTAGCCCTTTTAGGGTGTTTCCCCTTAAAATTTCAAGAAAATGACATAGGCATAGATTCAGTATTGCTAATATTGGCGCTGTAGCATGATCCTTTTTATTAAGGACATTTCCACTTATGAGTTTTATTTACGTTTATTGTTGGAAATTTCAAATTGCTCGTCATATAAGACAAGCGCACAAGGAGAGGATTTGCCAAATTGTTCTTAATTTATACAAATATTTATCTTGATGGTCTTTGAGACAAACTATTCCAGTTTCAGTTTGTCGATTTTGTTAAACAGCATTGGAAAGTAGATTTAGAAGACTATAAAACAATTAACCGGTAATAAAAAATCACAGCCCTAATAATTTAAAGAAGCTTGTCTAGTAATTTTTCCAACTAAACTTCATGTTACTTTGCAAGTACCTGATAATTTGTGACAGATAAAAGTACCTACCGTATAAATGATGCATCTTTGAACAGGAGGAAGCGGTCGTTCATTTGTCCTAATTATGAAGCACATTATGCAAAAAGTTTTGGTGTACTGCCAGAAGTAACTGATCCTTTATTTGTAAGAATTGAAGAATATGCCCGCAACTATCCCAGAAGAATTTAGACTCGACTCTTGCAATAGAATCCTATTTTTCACAAATGAATGTTCCTAATAGTGTTTTTGGCTGATTTATATAGAAATTACAAAATATCGAAGGGAAAAAATAACACGGGTTATGAAAGTGCATGCATTGAGTGCAAAAGAGCAGTTGCCCCGAAACTGAGCCGAAATAATATTCTGTGATAGTACAATCCGATTTTAGCAGCCCAACACGACTCTATGCACTTAGTGCAAAAAGTGAGCACTAGGGAAACCAGTCGAAAACACTATAAGTCATAGTAGCATATTATTAAGAACAGTCTATTGTAATTAATAATTGAATCTCAAAATCAGCAAATTTCAATCCTATTTTTTTTTTTTAATATACAGTAATTATTACAAAAGGTAGGTAATATTCTGAGATGATTCAGTCACTTTTTTATTCTCAAACAAACATGATTTAGTCCCAGTGCAATAATACTCAGTTATAGGATATTTGCTGCCTTTTGTCGTGCAAACATTTTCAGTGGAAGTAAGATGTTTGGTCTGAGTCTCATGCTTTAATTACAAGGTGGCCTGGAATCTATGTTTGAGTTCCATGTATTGTGACAAAGTTTGAGTTCAATATTGAAGGTGCAATACTAATTATTTAAACGTTTTAACTTATTGTTTTGTTTAATCCTGAAAGGATGGTGTTATGATTATTATTATTATTATTATTATGAAATTAAACTTTGCATGTCAATTACGGAATTTAAGAAACTTTGTTTTTTTCTCATACTTGGGTTTGTTTGTAAAAGACATTAATCAAATTCTCTCTAGGGGCCTGTATTATAAAGTAGATCAGCTAATATGCCTCTTGCCTGTTTAGTTTCAGTAGAGAAAACCATAACTGACAATATAACATATTTAATATCGTATTATTTATTGACTGTCCATATATATATTTTTTTGTATGTCGATAGACTGATTTTATTTTTAATAACGCAATCAGTTGGTCAATTGTGGACCATGTTTGAACTCTGGTCCAAAATTGATGGATTTTTTAGATCTCATTTCACTGCTGATGATAATTTTAGTATTATTTTTTATTATCACTTTTCTATGTCCTCAGATATAAGGTTACATTTAATGTTTTAGTTTTACAGCGTGTCACTTTTGCTGTGCTCCTGGATTAAATTGGCAGCTTAGCTACAAATCAATTATTCAATGTCAGCGCCATTACCTAATCTTTTTTTTTTGCTTTTTGGAACATTTACATCAACTTCTACCTACTAAATAATTTATCATGTAGACTAGATTCTGGAGGATAATGGTTTTTATAAGTTTATTTTTTGGCACGATTTTTATTTATTCTTTTATATGTTGTTAACCAGAGTTGGTTAAACTATAAAAAAGTAGCGCATTCTAGAATTCAAAAACAAATCTGTCATAATTCTGTTATAAGTCGATGTGGTCTATCTAACAGACATTGCAAAAAATCTCCAAGATCGCTAGATGCTCAAAATTTTATAAATAGCTTTTGTTTTTTTATGGGCTCCATATTGGATTTTAATACTGTCAGGTGGACAAAAAAATACGATTTCAAAAAAGTAATACACACTGTCATCTATCAAAAAAACATTTGCTACTTTTTAGAAAAAATCAGGTGCCCTGAAGAACAAATAAGACATTTTTTACATTGAAAGTAATTAAATCCGTGATTATTGTTACTTTGCTGGACAACTTTTAAACTTATTCGTGACGTGACTGATACCTGACCTGACATTTTTTACTAAGAAATCAAAGTCAACCTTGAAAAATTTAAATTTGAAGTCTCTATAAAAATTTCAAAAAATGTTCATCAAAATGTATTATCACAAACGTCTGTTAATATGATGAACTGCAGCTTTCTCTTTGTTTCTTGTAGCTAAGTCCTAAAGAACATTTTGAGATTCCTGATGCTGCAGTTATATAGGTTTGTTGCTCCTTCTGTATTTATCCTTGGCTAGTCGAACAGTTCATTACTTTTTTTTTCATTGCCTTTCAAAATGGAAAGATGTCCGACAGCTAGTAGTCACTTCGAGGTTTCTCTTTCTGGGAGTCCCAGATTTAATTACTTTGGTTTCCATTTTAGTCCCACAAGCAACGGGGGAAGTAAACAATACCATGGCTACATAAAACGGGGTGCGCTAGGTGTTCCAAGGGTAAATCAAGGTCTACTTCTATCCAGACACACATCCCATCAGCCTGTATCTCTAATTCAGGATGTAGGTTTGTGAGGTTGTCTCCTCTAGGTTCGGGAAGCTTAGCCCAGACCCCCCCTATCACTTAATAGCTAGTTAATTGGCACTACTACTACTTTTTTGAACTTCCCTGCTGAATTGGAGGAAGAGGGAAGATCAAATTATTTGTTATCAGTCATTATTATATTTTTACATGGGAAGACGATCATATGAAAATCATTATGTTCCACGTCCTGTCAACTTAGTTTAGACTGATTTATTTGTGGCAAAAAGAACGACAATAATAATCATTATTGGTGATATTTTAAGTTAATTTCTGAATAGTAAAAATAACACAATTGAGTGAGTCATTCTTTGCCAATCCGGAGGAGCATAGTAAAAGTGAAAATCAATAATTATATTACTTTCAGGTATTGAATATTTGAATTTTAATGTGCTTCTTCAGTAGGTAATTCATCCATCTACTTGTGAAATAAAATTACTGCTTGTGTAGCAAAGTATTAATAATAAGACTAAATGTGACTTATTATTAAAAGTCAGATATTTCGGTTTGATTATTATTATTATCATTCTTGTAATTTGTTTGTATACCTGCATATTTTATTTGATGAACACATTTTAATTCAGATATAGAAAAGTACATACTTATCTACCTTTCAGATTAATTTATAATTATTGTTTACGTTTGTTTATTACCAAAGATTGTTGTTGTATAGTATTTATGTACATATACCATAAAACCTGTCTCATATTAGTTAAATCGACGAGCATCCTCGATGACGACTTATTAGTTTTGTGTAATTTTTTGAACACGAGCGATGCTTGTTTATAAACAAGATAAGGTACATGCTTCCTGTTTCATTATTACAATACAGTATGAAATTTTTATAAGTACAAAGACTTGTGCAACAGTCAACCAAGTTGTAGATCAAGTCGACTGCCATTCCAAATAGCTACCTCGAAAATATTAATTTACTTTTGCATGATTTACATGACTTACTACTGTGTATTTGAATCTTAATGAAAGAGAGTTCGCTTAGCCTACTTCCTGTGTTGACTGTTTATATATCCATAACAGTGAAATCAAATAAATTAATTGATAAATTAACACTAACGCTATCATTCAGTCATTTTAGTTAATCGAAATTCGTTTAGAACAACTGTTTGGGTTTGTTTTAATTTAATTGTGGCAATATGCTGAAATTGTACATTCGGCGAACAAATAAATGCAATCATAATCTGTTAATCTGTGATTACTTACTTTGTCTGCAGTTTTATTTTTGTTTCGTTTATAATTATTTCCCAACTAAATTCTGTTGTATGTATGTAATTTGTATTCGGTAATAATTTTGATAACGATTATGATTATTTAGGAAAATGTATATATTACTTGGCCAAATTTGGTGCGTTCCATTCCAATATTATTTTATACGATTCGTTGTTGTGTTGTGTTTTGTGTATATTAGTTAGTGAAGTGTACATATTGCCAAAAACTTATTTCATTATTTGTTATGGAAAGCAACTATTGCATTCAATCTGTCTGTGTATTGATAATTTATGATTATTTTTATGATAAATAAAAATATTTGTAATGCCATCTTTGTCATTTGTGACCTCTAAACCTCGACCTCATCAACAACCAAGAAATCCAAGATGCTTATATTAGGTATAAGAGTTGTAAATTCTCTCAAGTGAAGAAAAATTTGTATTTTTCGAGGGTATTTTTCTATGCTGTTATTATATAAAATATAGTAATAATAAGACATAGGTAGTATCGGGTATTCAATTAGTAACACTTCCTCAATTGGCCATGGAAATGTGCAGAATGTCTGAACTTAATTTTGATACCTCGAATATAGGAGATATCGAAGTATTAGATTTTCTTGAATAGTGATACGTAGTCATGGTTTTTTTAAATTCATTTATAGGTTTTTTTAAAGTAGGTAACTGTAATTTCACTGCCAGGCTCTTCAGTTTGTCTTTTTTTTTCTAAAGGAAAGGATAATATTCATTTTTATAAGACAAGGGAAAAAATTAAAGTTAATTTAAGTGAATTAATTTTAAATTATGTAATTACATCGATTTATTAAAATCATAAAATGGCGTTTACGTTGGAGCAAAAAACTTTATAGTTAAAAGTTATTTCACAATGAAAATAAAATTGATGGAACTTGGGTGTTCTATAGATTCTATAGACTGCCTAATTGAGTTCCAAGAGGAATATCCTGATGTTGTGGTGACTCTTCAGATTTCAGAGAAGCCGTTAGGCGATATCTTGCAAATTTTTGAGAGACAGAAAATGTTGTCAAAACAGGAAGTGGCTGGCCAAAGAGATGTACTGAAGAAAAGGTGGAAATTGCCCGCAATTTTATGCGAAACAAAACTTACACATTAGTTCGTTCTAGCTCAGCTAATTGATGTTTCTGCCATAGGCTACTTCGGAAAGATGCTCACTTGTATCCTTATCGAGTGACGGTGGTGTCGGTGGTGCAACAGTTGCTGCCTCGAGACATTTCTGAGTGGTTAAATTTTTGTCGGTGGTTTTCCCAAAATTTACAAAATTACTTTCAGAAAGACTTTCTTCACTGATGAAGAGTGGTTTCAAAGATCGGAATATGTCAGTTGCCAAAATTACAGATCATGGTTTACTGAAAATCCGCATGTATTTGTTTAAAAGCGTTAATTGGGCCAATCTTTTTTCCAGGGAACATAAATGCTGTGCGGTACAAGGAAGAAATTCTTCAGCTGTTTATGAACCAGCTGCATGATGACGAACTGGCTGAAGAATATTTTCAGCAGGACGGTGTACGACCCAATTGCACTATTGAAACGCTCGATTTACTGAGGGATTATATTTTGACGATCGACTTATCAGTCTTTTTTCTCTTTGAGAGCCGTCTGATTCAGGATCGCCGGAAGCACTTCAACCTCATGGGCTTATTGTGCTATAATTGATGCCTTGCTTGTCTTAAGACTTATCAGTGTTAATAGAGCCATAACATGGCCAGCCAAATCCTGCGACCTCACACCATGTGACTTCTTTTTATGCTTTACATAAAAAATTCAATATTTGTGACACCAAATTAATGATTACACAATACATAATGGCAGGATTACAACACAGCAGGAAAACTTAATCCTCGAACAGCAATCGAGAAGTTAATCGAGATAGACAGTATACCTGAACTGTTCAAGAGTGTCTCTAGTGGAGTGCGATCCCACATATTAATTAATTAATTTTATTGATTTTGTTTACCTATTTAAAAATGTCGATAAAGTTAAAGACCTGTTTTATTAACCATCTTGAATGTTTCGACACCTGATCTAACAAAATCAAGGCTATCAGTTTTTATTTTATTTTTTATGTCTTAACTATGCAGATAAGACATAGCAGCTCCACTCTGATAATTTGGCTTCAAGATTGAGCTCATGCTACCCAGACACAAGTTTACTATATAAATAGTTGAATAGACGAACACAAACAACCAATAAGGCAGTCTAGGACTCAAACCCAGGCGGTGGCAGTCTTCACTCTAACCTCCGAGCTACCGCCCATTCCGAGCCGTCACTTGTAAAAAGTGGGTTAAGGCTCTTTGCTCCCAGAGCCCACTCTAAACGGATTATTTTTCGAACACTTTTTGGTTTATAAAGAAGAGCATAAGAATATCATGGTAGTACAGTAAAATTACCTTCTAAAATTGGTATTTTCCAGAATAAGCTGAATTTTGGGAGTTGTTAGAATAGAACAATAAAACATGAAATTTCCCAAGCTTTCGACCTCCAACCCCTTGTGTAACATTAAAGCCGTCACTCACGATCCAACGTCATTGTAATTTGGTAATCTGCCATTTACTGGCAAGTTTGCCATGTGATAAGCTGGATTAACTGGTGCTTTTAATTGGTCAGGATTGCCATAGAATGATAGTTGAAGCGTTAGCAGGGATATGGTAGATTAGAGGTAGTTCATGATTTCACTGGCTTTTTTTATTAAATTATTACTTACTGAAATCTTAATACTACCTATACTTCTTCGTCCATTGTTTGATTGTGTTGGATACAACAAAATCGAATGATATTTGATCATGAGTGGATGCCTTTCAATAAATTTGAGCGTTTGATTGTGTTGGACGGTAGTCTATAGGCCAGACTGCAGCATTACGATCGAATCGGAATTGGATAGTCAATGAGCATTTCAAACACAGTTGTACAATTTATTACAAAAAAACCTTACAACTCAACCAAACATTAATGATTCAGTTTTTTGAATTATACAAAAAGTGTAAAATTGTCTTTGGAAAATAAAGTCAACAGAGTATAGAAGTATAGAGTACCGTAACTGGCAAAACAAACAAAAGATCTTTTGGGAATGTTAGTTGAAGAATTCAAACAAGTGAAACCAAAAATTCTAGCGAATATTTTGGAATTAAAAATGAACAATTATTATTAGTAAAACTGATTGAAATTTACACTTCCAAACAATGGTGTTTGGTGTTGTTTCGTCCAGGAAATTCTACTTTCAGAAAAACAGTGTGCTGTATTTCCAATGTTTCCAGCGTGCTTGAATAATATTCACATTTGAATTTTGTGTTATTTGTTTATATTCTTGAGTCGTCGAAGAAAAACTTGCTGACATTGGAAAAGAGAGGCTCTCAGTGCTATGCTTGGTAACCCTCACTTGAATCTTGTTTGTGGGATGAAGTGTGTGATGGGACTCGACGTGCTGCCAGCGCCTTCATTTTTTGTTGAAATTCTATTTTATGGTGTCCTATCATGCCTAGAATTAGTTAACTAATCGAGGTGTTAATTATTCATCTCTACATTGATAAAATCGTGGTTTATCGAACGTGGCATACAGGTGAATCCCGAAGAAAATACTTTCCCACTCTACTACGGGTTTTTGTTTTGCTTTGGTGTAATGGCGGTGCTTGCGAACTAACGTTAATTAGTCGTTAGTCTCATCGTTAAAATCAACCGTTAGGCCCGTATTCACAAAGCATTTCTGTCCTGTAATATCTCGAAAATAATTAAATAAATGGGATGGAGATATGCAGTTTTTATGCGTTAGAGTGAGATGGGTATAATTGATTATGTAATTATTTAGGAAATTATCGTTTGTGAATACGGGCGTTAGTCTCATTAATGATCTTGGCGTCGAAAGTCTGGAAAAGCGAGAAGTGGCTGAGCTCAGTCAGGAAAGGAAGAAGAAGCCGTACAGGAGAATCCACTTCGAGATAATCAAGTGAGCGTGATTCAATTATCAGCCATTGTTTTTACACCTGAAACATCTTGAGGGATGCTTCTGTCATTGTAAAATTAAAAATAACAAAAGTATATTACCAGGATAACCAGGTGTTTCGATCAAGAACTCATACTGCATGATCATGCAACAATTTTTCAATGAGTCCAATAACCAAAAAAATCCTACAACAGTTTTTCCAGATCCATCCAACACAATTCTACGATGGCTCTAAATTACAAGTGGCGGCCCTTTTTATTTATTTATTATATGTTCAAAGTTTTGACATGACTTTGAAATGACAAGTATTAGTTTATTGGAAATTTTGCAGAATAATTCAATTTGCTACCGTAAAATCCTTCAATAGTAATAGTTCTTTATCAATTTATTAGTTTTTTCAGTTTATTTAAAAATTTGTTTGTTTTATTTTATTTTTTAACCGTTTATAGTTACATTTACTTTTAAAATTAACTTTATTTCAACTTGCCTGCATTACTTTAAACCTGGAACAAGCATGCTTGATGGAAGTGAGCATGCTTGTGCTCAAGATTCTTGCACAGAATCTGCAAGGAAAGTTAAACAGCAAAGTTGTAAAACAGCATGCCATTCATTGATGTGCTGTGAGTAAAGGTGGAAATTGTACACGCGTTTCATCCTACTTGGGACTCAGTATCAGCTTATTATCTTACTTTAAAAAAATCGTAGTTTTGCGAAATACCGCTTCCAATAATTCCTCTTGTACATTTTACATTTTACTTTTCTTACATTTTAAGCTCTCCTGTAAAGCATTGAAAATGCTAGTTAAGTCACCATGTGCGGAGGCAGACTATAATCATAGTGCAGGAAAAGATTAAAGGTGAAAGGAGCCCAAATCACAGAATATCTTAAGGCTTATGAATCACAGAACAAAAAGGCTCAGATTAAATGTTTTTTTTTTAAGATATAGTACAATAAAAATTTATTTTATTTTATAGTGTCTGCTCGTAATTATTGGATTTTTGTGCTTTAAAAGTGTTAACACTACTGATTCTTTTCTTCATAACTAGATCTTTGAAGTTGTTCAGGTTCTCCAGTACTATCTGTCAAGAGATTTGATTTTATTTGTTAAAGCAACATATTCATAAATCATGTTCTATTTCTCTATGAGCTTCTCTTAATCAATTTATCCAGCTCTTCACATTAATAATTATTATAAAATTTACTTATCATTATGTAATTAACATAAAAATTGTCTTTATTGAAACTTTTATTAAAAAAGGCTCTAATGCCTAATATAATAATTGACAAGGAATCAAAATTAATACAAAGCAGTCGTCAACATTCTATCTATTTCAATTATAAATATAAAGATAAATCTAACAATATATATAAAATAACAAGTACGTTTTGTAACTCGATGTAAAATGTGTATTTTTTAATTAGTTAATGAAAATCAACAGCCTTAGATTGTGTATATCCGCGTTTGCGCAAGGTCTCGTCCATTCGCAGCTGTTCCTGCTGAAGCTGCATCCTAATGGCTCCCAGTTGTGTCAGGATGCTCCGATTTGATCCTTCACGGTACTGGTCGCCATGGTTCAGGATGTTTTTCTGAACCGCCGGAATCTGCAATCAAATAAAATACACCAAATGGAATTAAACTAGATCATAAAGCTGACAGTGTGTAAGGATTGATGAAAACATAATATACATGTGGAGTAACTTAGTATTACACTAAATTCGACAAATAATTCCAAAACATGTCACTATACAGCCTGTTCTATAAGTCCTTGATAAAGTTTCACTACGTTGTTGAGGAGTTCTTAGTTATAGAAAAATATTTTTTTAAATCAATCAGCCATATTTTATTAGCGAAAACTTGTACAATACAAAAAAAAATGTTCTGAAATTCATCAGCAAAGTCTGACGGAGACAATCAGTGATGGGATCCTATGTTCCGTGATGTCAACATGTATTTATGAATAAATGTATGAAAGTCAATAATAGAACGGAGAATACTCCCATCAGTCCATTACTCCATAATTTTATGTCATTAATTAAATTTTGAGGAAAGAGGCAAAAGTGGGTTATAGAACACATTGTCATCCCCAACTTTTTCCTTATGTGAAAAAAAACCTGTATTTCCTTCTTGCCTAGTTACCTTTTTTTAGCAGACTTCCTGGGAAATAAATATATTCTAAAATAATATTTTATTGTTATAATGACAATTATTATCAAAACAACTCCCAATCATACAACACGCTTACATACCTGCCACTTGTCCTCAAGTTTCCTTAAAGCGTCAGAGCTATGCCTGCTGGAATTGAAGGGCACAGCGTTCTTCAGTTCCCTGGCGACGGGCGAGTGCGCTTTCAACACAGGAATGGGCAGTGTGTCATCGAACCGGCTCGAGCTGCTCCTACGCTGCAGTTTTGGACTCTTCCTGAGCACGCTGCTCAGATCCTGCTGTGTGGCGCTGTGCCTGCGCTGCGTATAATTATCCTGAATGCTCAACGACTCTAACCTATTCAATGTATCCTGGCGCTTTAGAGAATCTATCCTACTCAACGAATCGTAACGACTGAAAGTGCCTGGATTAGCAGTATCATAAGTGTGTGGAGTGTTCAGCGAGTCCATTCGATTGAGGACATCCCTACGAGTATGAGTGTCATAGAGACAAGCGCTGTACCTGCTCGAAAGTGGA
Source organism: Malachius bipustulatus (assembly GCA_910589415.1). Classification (NCBI taxonomy): domain Eukaryota; kingdom Metazoa; phylum Arthropoda; class Insecta; order Coleoptera; family Melyridae; genus Malachius; species Malachius bipustulatus. Next base: position 8,665,425 of record OU342632.1, read on the forward strand.
TCAGAGAAGGCGGACGTGCCGCTGAACGACGAATACGGGTTGCGACGAGAGACGGGCGGCGAGTAGTGCGAGAGAGCTTTAGAGGCAACATTGGTGTTCCGGAGGCATAAGGTGCTGCTCTCCGAATCGGCGTGTTTGCGGTAGCTCGAATGCTTCATCTGCTGCAGTTCGTGCTGTCTTCTCAACAGGTCTTCACTGTGCCTTCTCATCTGAAAATTTGTCATTTTAATAAAATCATCTTTTATTTTTTATTTTATCTAAATCAACTCCAAATATATACCTACATTCGATTTTACGTTTATTTTTATGTAAATTTTGTATTGTATTCGACTGTACTGTTAGGAGAGGGAAAATAAAATAAAGAGGAACTATGTGATGAATTTTCTGAACAGTATTGATAAGATAAAAATATTTACCTGTTCATCTCGCCTAGTCCTTCTCTGTTCTTCGAGTCTCTGCTCCTCCTTCATTCTCATCAACTGCTGCTCCAATCGTCTTTCCTCAAGCTCCCTTTCTCGCCACTCTTGATCTTTACGAATCTGCTCCATATGTCTCTTCTCCTCTATCTGTTTCCTCAACTCGTTCTGATACGTTTCCTTCTTTATTTTTTCCCTTTCCTAATTACAAAATAGCATCGCAGTAAAAAAAAACTGTTTTTTACATATTTTATCTCTTACTTACACGTTCCAGATCTTCATATCGACTTTCCTGGTAGCTTCCCAGGCCGTCTAAGAAGCTCGGCGTGTAAGAATGTTGTAAGTCTGATAAGTAACGATCTGAAAAAAGCAACAAAGTAAATATAAAATCGAGACAAAGCAATAAACAATCGTACTCACCTCTTGGACTACCGGTTCTCCTATTAGATAAGATACTTTTTGGTTTGTCCATTTCCGGAGTTAATAAGGCATTTTCACAACTTTGATCAATGATAAAAGTGTCGCCGGTTTTTGTTCTAGAACTGTCAAACTTCACCGGCACGGGGCTGTATTCCCTTTCAGGCGGCTTCAGAGAATGCAGTTCATATTGCACCTTCAATAAACAGTTTGAAATTTAAGTCATACCTCGTTTAATCAATGGAATCAAATTTAGCCGATTTAAGTGTCTCCTGCGACTAACAGGACTACCTCAGATTATAAAAAATATGAAAAAATGAGTGTTAGTGACCTGGATTAAGTGTTAGGAATTATACAATAAAGGGTTAGAATTATTATCACTTTAAAGTAGACCAAAAACGTATGAAACGAAATAAATAAACATTAAAAAAATATTTTCCACTGTTAAAGAAAATAATACACAAAAAATAATGTAAGTACATCGCATTGTAAACATTATAAAAAAGATTTCACCCTTTACAAAAAAATACACAAAAAATAATATGTCACTTTTGAAAGAAAAAATTCCAGGTGAAAAATTTAGCATTAATTGTTTTTATGTTCTCTATTCGCTATTTGAAACATACCATCAACGACATAATAAATCCTAAAGCTGAGGACACTTTTGAGACAGATAATTATCACTTCTGTTTTTGTCCATCAGGGAACCGGATCTGGTGTTCTTTAACCGCTACAGAGTAGCTAATATTAGATTTACCGTCGATTGAAAAACCGAGCCTCAAAGTTAGAAATATTTTTTCAAAAGAGCTGTTATATTATAGTCCTCATTAATAAAGCAATAGACAAGCCTTGGTTGAGAAATGCAACAATGTAACAAAATTATAATTTTCTAGATACAATAACATACCAAATTTGATCATTCTGTCAAAATTCAAGTTTTTCGGTGTATGTATAATGCAACATTTATTCCACATTGAAGCCAGATTGTGCAAATAAAGTTTTGAAACAGTGAAATTTTTGCCAAAATTTAGAATCTCGATAATTTAATGGCGTGTTCTTCAAAGCACATTTAAAATTAAAATATATCACTGGTCATCACCATAGGCAAATATCTATCAGGTTTGGGTGATGAGGATAACTTGTTTGCCAAGCGACAATTAAGGATAGACGATTACTTTGAAGACACAAAAACGTAGTTTTTGTTTGAAGAACATTATTTCTAGAAGTTGAAGGCTCATTATTATTATCTGAATCATTGTCTGAGTAATAAATATTTCCATAATTATAACATGCATCACCACGTTCCTCATTCTCGCTATCGGCAGTCATAGAGTCATCTTGCATTAAAAACTTTCCCGCCATAATAAAACATAGGTATGTATAAGCTAGAAGAGACATACATACACCCTATAAACTCTTTAGCATAACTGAGAAAATTGAAAACAACTGTCCACTGCTGTAGCATCACCCGCACCATTCGACCTTGTCCAATCATGAAGAGGAAGGTGTGACTTTTCCCACTTCCGCAACAATGCGTATTACCCTTTCAATAACAAGTTCCATCGAGCGGATATGTTCGTTTGGAGCCATAAAGTAGTAATCTAGCCTTGCGAATAAACACGATTAAACATCAAACAACGAGCAGCCTACTAATTAAAATAAATTAAAAATCAACTTTTAAGGAGTTTTCTCAAGTAAAATGATAAGTATGATACATCATTGAATTCCTTGATTTATCTTTCATATCCAGGTAAAAATAAAATATGGCGACTATAGGAAAAATAAAAGATGGTGCATGGTGATGGCTCAAAATCTAGTAGCCAAAAGAAGAAACGCAAATTAGATGAAAATGTATTCCACCTATCTATTCCACCTATTTACCGTTTCCGGGATATCAATAAACAGAAGGACAAATGGTGCATCCTGTATAGCATCTGCAGCTTATACAGGCTGTCCCATTTTAATGTCCCACCCCGAATAACTTTTGTCAGTGACCTTGAATCAAAAATTGTTTGGTACAAAAGTTGTACAACTTGGAGGGGGACATTCGATGGCACTAATACTTTTGACCTTGGGTACAAGGTTCAAGGTCATTCAAGGTCAATGTGTTTTTAAATGGAACTTCCTATTTTTGACATCGGCAATCGATTGCGCGTGAAAAAATATAAGACTTTTGTCTGAAACTTTTTTTCTGAAAACGCAAATTTAATCGACTTATGCAGCTGCCAAAATTTAAAATTTTTAAGCTTTGTGAATTTTTAACTCGAGAATGGTAGCTTTCTAAGAAAATCCGCAAGAGACAAAAGTGCTTGGATTTGCGCAAGGAACCGTCACGAATTTTCTTGAAATTTTTCGATGCACTTATCGGTGCAACGAAATTTGCATTATTGCATTTTTTCCAAACGTTAAAATTGAAAATTTCAAAATTTGAGCTGCTTGTACCAAAGGAATCATTAAACTTTTCTTGATGAAAAATCTAAGTGGTTCTCTTCTAAACCTCACCATTCTCGAGTTTAAAATTCAAAATTTTTAAATTTTTCAACTTTGAAGGCTAAATTAATTGAGAAAATTTGCGTTTTCAGAAAAAAAGTTTCAGACAATAGTCTCATATTTTTTCACGCGCAATCGATTGCTGATATCAAAAATAGGAAGTTCCATTTAAAAAAAAAAACAAAGTTGACCTTGAATGACCTTGAACCTTGTACCCAAGGTCAAAAGTATTAGTGCCATCGAATGTCCCCCTCCAAGTTGTACAACTTTTGTACCAAACAATTTTTGATTCAAGGTCACTGACAAAAGTTATCCGGGGTGGGACATTAAAATGGGACACCTGTATAAATTTTTCTAGAAATTAAGCAGGCATGTGATATATGATAGGACTTGATATTCACTTGCGCTGAGAATGGCACATTTTGATAATGGCACATGTGGTAATGCGGACATTTTCCCCTCATTAACTAGCCCATCAGCCTGTCCGGAAAGACACTTTCACTACCAGCTAAAACTAACACAAGTCATCTAATACAAGAGCCTGTGCTGAATCCAAGTTCCAGTTCAAATTTAATTAAAATCTAACTTTTTATACTTCAAAAACTGACTAGATCGAGCAAATGCATAAAAGTGCGTACCTACCTACATTTTTAAGTACTTTTTTTTAGTAATTATAATAGGCGTTCCCACAAAGCCCGACCAGTCTCAAGTATAATCTCGATAGGGGGAAAAACTTGTATGAATGGCATTCTAGCGTAAAAGCAAAATAAGTCATAGAAGTCACCAGAAATGTTTTGAAATTTCTAGATTTACATTATGCCCGGTTTACACGTATCCAGTAATTTAGTCGAGCGGTCGAGTAATTTAGTGCTCGACCTGTGTGAACACTTGTGTTTTAGTCAAGTCAGCTGGCTTGGTCGAGTTAACAGTCGAGTTTAGTAAATAGAATCCTATTCTATTTTTCCAGTCGAGTACAAGTCGAGTAGCCTTCCTCCTCCCTTTTTTCAGCTGAACTAAACGCGTGTAGACGCGTCTCGCCGCAGGTGATTATCAGATTAGTAGAGTATTCAGCAAAACAAACCAAAAAATTTGAGAGTGTTTTGTAAAAATGTGTTTTATTTGCAAAACTGTTGCGCAAAACATGGAGCCTCCAAGCGCATTTCTTCTGGCCATCCATTTTCGTATCCATATACCTACGCTTATTTTTGTTCAGCTCCGCAGCACACAAGTTTCTGGTTTCATCAAGAAGCATTTGTATAACTAACCGAAGACCTCGATCAAAAATTTCTCGTTTTTTGCTCATAATTTTATAAGGTGTTTTATTATAGAACGCAATTTATTTTATTATTTTATTATATTTTATTATTATTATTTTTTAACGGCATCTACTACTCGACCACTCGACTCATACTAAATAAAATACAAGTGCACATGTGGACACCTGTTTTTACTCGTCTTTTAGTTACCAACTCTACTAAATTACTTGACCTGTGTGAACAGAAAGCTCACTCTACTAAATCACTGTACTCTACTAAAGCACTGGATACGTGTAAACCGGGCTTTATGTAGAGAGTAATAAAGAGACAACAAAAGGAACAGCAGCAGTTACTCGTACTAAAGGGAAATGAGAGTGAATATTTTGAAATCTTATTATTTATATTTATTTATAATTTATATATTTTATTATTAGACCATAATCAGCAGCCTTTAAAATTAGGGTACATTGTAAGCCAACTGATTGTTAAATAAAGAGGGATACAATACAATACAGTTGTACTCCAGTTGTAGTCAATAATTAAAACCATACAGGGAACGGAAAAACAAATCCTGTCTAATAAATACAATTCACAAGAATAAGATGCCATTAAATGAGCAGTGACAAAATGCCCCCATTTATTTAATAAAAATCAAATCTTCTAAACTAATGAAACAGTTTTAATTGGGTCCTCCTTCTTTTTGCATTCTGTTGACAAACTTGGAACTTAGTTGTATAACAAATAAATGAACATTTTACATAATTCTGCAACCAATGTTGTTATTACTGAAAGGCAATGAATATAACTTTCAACTATTCAACTATTCAACACATGCAGTTCTAACTCAAACAACATAAAACAATGCAATAATACCCTCGGTCTAAGGATTATAAAAAGTCTAAAATCTATAAACTAGAGTAATTATTATCGCTTTAAAGTACCTACTACAAAAACGACAAGCTGTGTTATCAACCACTGCATTTTTGGAAACAGCGGTTAACATTAATAATACAATTATTGTATTGCATTGTCATCAAGTCCTGAGCTATGCTTCAAGTTTCAAGTCTCTATCTCTTCGAGAAGTTAGTTTTAAATCGATTGCAAGATTTGTGCAGACAGACAAGAAAGTGAATTAATAAAAACGTGGTAAAAAAAACCAAAAACATTAAAAAAATACAAAAAATTCATTGCCTTGGATCTCAAACGTCATAAAATGAATTAACATAAACCAAGGACTGCCCATTATTTATTCGATTTCCTTGCAATTCAAAAGATAAACGTCAAAGTAATTTCTGCCGGTCCCTATTTAACTACAAATTACATGATTGAATATGAGTTCTAATTCTACTTTTTAGCTGATAAGTGCATTCTAACATTCTAATAAAGGTAGCAAAAAAAAACTAAATATAAAGGATGCAAAGAAGACGAAACTGAGAGATTGCTACAACTGGCCCGCTATGGCCAGGATTGGTTGAACCCCGCTAGCCTCTAATCCAAGGCACATGTATCCAAGCAATCAGATGGCCAGGGAATGTTTAGGAATGGTTTTGATCCTTCATAAGATAGTTTAATAATTTTTTTTTAACTTCTAAAAGAGGTTCAAAGGACCCAAAAAGTATATAAAGCTCCGCCCTATATACAATTAAATCACTACAATAATCTCAATTTTGCATTTCAAACTTTTTAGAAAATTGAAAATTTTAAATCAAGCATTGTGTTTGTGCCCTTAGGCACAGATGGCGCTAAATGTGCTTATTTACGTATTCATAGTATTGTAATTTTTATCACGTTAAACATTGAACAATTAAACAATTAAAAAATTTAACTAAACATGAAAAACTTGACTTTTGCATTTTTTCTTACAAGAACAATAGAGAGCTCTTATAGAAGAGTTTTGAAACTTTTGAGGAGAAGAGAAAATACTTACAAGGTTTGGTTGATCAAAATAATTAGAGAGACCCGCAATAATTTATTCAGTTCCCAGCCGACCTTAATTTTTAAATAGCTATCTACAAGCCATACTGGGTGTTTAAAATTCAAGCAAAATGATAGTGCAAGATCGAAAAACAAACAAATTAGAGCAGGGTATTATAATAGAATTCTCAAGGTCGGTGATTGATCGCATCACCAAACAGGCCAAATAATGTTAAATAACTAAACACCACCAAGTGCTCAAGGGTTTTATTGTTTTAATTTTCTATCTTTTATAATTTACAAGGTGTTTCATTAATCAGTGAAGAAAATTCAATTGGAGATTCCTTGCTGAATTTTAAGGGGGGTTTGTCATAAAAAAACAATTTTCTTAAAGCCTTCCCTAAAAAGTTACAGCCCCTTAAAGTAGGGTAAAAAATTAACATTTATCGATTTTTTTCTGAAATGACTTGAAATAAAAAAAAGAATTCGAATACTACTACCATGAAGCCTCCATAATTACATAATTTTATCCACCCTTGTTCTCTGCAAGGGTGTGAATCATACTACCCTAAAAGTTTTTTTCCAGAACTTTTTTCCTAATAATTTTTTTCATCTTTAAATTCACACTTAGGAGGGCCAGTTCAATTGAAAAGAAATTTCTCTCTTAAAAATTTCACCAAAACTCAATACTTTTCCACTAAAAAAATAAAATAAGGGCATGTATTCGAGAAAATTGTGCCCATTTTGAGCACTGTCTTAACAAAATATTTTTAATTTAAATTAAATTGATTGTGTTTATTGTTAATTATATTTTTTGTGTTATTCAATGTTTATTTATTTCTATAAATATTTTACATATTTACATATTTTTATAAATTTGTATGTAAAATCACACCGTTATAATTTATGTAAGTCCGCTTATTTTATTTCTTTAGTGGAAAAGTATTGAGTTTCCGTGAAATTTATAAGAGACAATTTTTTTCCAATTGAACTGGCCCTCCAAAGTGTGAATTTAAAGATAAAAAAAATTATTAGGAAAAAAGTTCTGGAAAAAAACTTTTAGGGGTAGTACGATTCACACCCTTGCAGAGAACAAGGGTGGATAGAATTATGTAATTATGGAGGCTTCATGGTAGTAGTATTCGAATACCTAGCCGTTTTTTTTTTATTTCAAGTTATTTCAGAAAAAAATCGATAAATGTGAATTTTTTACCCTACTTTAAGGGGTTGTAACTTCTTAGGGGAGGCTTTAAGAATTTTTTTATGACAAACCCCCCTTAAAATTCAGCAAGGAATCTCCAGTTGAATTTTCTGCACTGATTAATGAAACACCCTGTATACATATTATGAACTGCACTGTTATTGAAATTGTTAGTTTTATATCTGGACATAAAATAAAAATATTATTTTATTTACTATGAAGCCATAATTATATTGTTTTCAGTTGTATTATGGTGTGTCTATAAGATACATTAAAATTTATAATTATTTATTCAAAATTGTTAAATATTACCTCAGAAATCACCTCCTATATGTATTTTACAATAAATATTTTATTATTATTACGGATGGTCAATTTGTAAAAATACGTGTAGGTCTACTATTCAGACTAATATCCATGCTCCAACTCTTTGATTTTTGATCACCCGGTGCAAGACAATGTGATAAAAGAAAAATCAGAGTGCCACTCTTTCACTTCCACGAATATAAAACAATTTTCTCACTATCCCTTACCAAAATATATTCTTTTGTTAATTTTCAAGTCATCATGCTTTCAGTTAAGTAATTACACATTATCAATAAACACCGCATGCCCATGTTGTTTATTTGTTAGTCAAGTTTCGGGAAAAAATTCTCTCTCTCTCTCTCTCGCTCAAGACAGCTATTTGCGAAATACTTACTAATCGACTATGAATATTTCGTATATCGGTTTGTGAATATTTATTCACTTTACCAGAGTATGGCTTGCTTTTTTCAGAAATAATTTTAGTAAAGGATTGTATTTGATCATGTTGCTGTAACATACGGATAAAAGTTGATATGACAGAGTCGAACAGATTACCGAGATTTACCTTCTTCAGATACTCCAAGTATTCGGCTTTCTTCCTCTGGTTGAATATGCTGCGTTGCTCATACTCTCCAATGCCAAGGTAAGGAGCGGCCGTCACTCTCAGTTGCGGATTGTTCGGGCTGTATTCGCCAAAGCGTAACATCGCCTTACCGGCAAAACTCTCATCCTAAAACGCATTTCTTTCAATAAATTTCATTTAATTCAATTCTCTGACAGATTTTAAATAACGTAAAACTGACATTATAATTTAGGCATAATGATATGCAATAAGCAATTACTGTCAATTGTTACACTTTATTTACAATAACAATAAATTATTATAGTCCAATCAAATTAGGCAACATAAGGGGCAAACATCAGAATGTGAGGCAATAAGCTGTAAATTTGTGCACATAACCCTTTGTTTGAGCATTCTACAGGCTGGTAGAAAAATCTCATATAATCTCGTTTTCACGTAGCAAGATATTAATTAAATGTAAAAGGTCATGAAAATTGTTGTGTTGAATTAATGCTTTTCCACCAAAACTAAATAGTTTTTGAATTATAGGCGATGAAATGTAAGTAGGCAATTTATGTATCTTAAAACGCAGTGGGTAAATCAGTATACAGGATGATTCACAACTTCGTTTCAAGGGTAAACTCAGGATAAGCCAAAACTATTCTGAGAGAAGCAACTTAAAAAAAACCGAAAGATTGACTTTTGGGGATCGCTGATGCAATCGGGTGAATAATTTTGATTTGTGATAGAACAGTTTAGTTGTCAAGAATATAATGTCAGCAATCCCACATTTATGTTCGTCAAATTAATAAAACTTTTTTTTCTCACAAGCCATATAGTTTCATGAGTTTCTTTTAGCTGCAATAAGTCTTTTTTGGGAGTCAAAAATTCTTTTGAAAGAGACAAGTTGTGAATCACCCTGTATAATAGGTTGTTTTACAATTGAATGTTTATATTTAAAAGTGTTAATCCCTGCATGATTTTAAGACAGAACGTTCTTATAAACGTTCGGTTCGTTTTTTTTTTTTTTTTTTTTTTTTTAAAGAGGGAGCATCAGTCTTAACTGTGTAGGTAAGACATAGTCGCTCCACTCTGGTAATTTGGCTTCGAGACGAACTCATTAGCCACAGACACTTCTATATTATATATTTTCCTTATAAACGTTCGATCGCTTGTTTTACTTTTCACAGACATTCGAAAATGAATCTGAAAAGTAAAGCGGGCCGAGGTGAGTTTCGAACCCGCGATCTATGGCTTCATGAGCCAGCGGAGAACCACTAGGCCACGCAAGTCACTATTTCGGTCCGTTTTTGATTTATTTTTGTCAAACAAAATAATTAAGGTGACATTAATTGGAACGCCACTGGTTAAACCTGGTATGTTTATTATTTTATTAAAAAAGGAGGGAGCATCGGTCTTAATTATGTGGAGTGTGGAGGTAAGACAAAGTCGCTCCACTCCAGTAATTATGGGATTCGAGAACTAGCTCATTCCACCAATAAAAAGAATTATAAGATGTGACCAATTAGAAACTAAGTCTTTTGGGCAGACCTTTATAAAAAGCCTGTCGATTATAAAAATTTTACGTTTCGGAAAGATTTACAACGGCTGGTTTGGCAATATAACTTGAAAAATGAATATTTTACTTTGGAACGATTTTTGACTGACGCGTGTGAAAATTTGGATCTTGATAAGGAGAAAACTATACAATTCAAAATTAAAAAAATCATTTTCAGAACAAGTAAAGTGCTGTGGAATATTGTAATTACCTACCATTCAATACTTTTGAGGCCCAGATGGTAGCTCCATTCTGCTGGATTGGAGTTAATGAGGAGGGCAGGAGATCCTCATTAGTCGAAAAAGGAGGAATTGACTGTATCCGGGAGATTTGATGCTCTTGGTATAGGTATGAATATTTATATAAACTAAATCATATTATCCAATTACCTATACAGGATGTCCGGTAAGTACCTCCTAATCTCTCGGGAGCATACAGGGGGGGTCAAAATAAACCTAGTCTGTCATAAAAAAACCTTCCTAAAGTGTCCCTAAACGGAGATACAGAGTCCCAAAATGGTACCCTAAGATTTACTTTTTTGGCTCTAACTTTTGAACCGACCTGTATAATTTGATGAAATTTTAATTTTTTATAGAGGCCATAAAGACTCATTAAGCCATATTTGAGTGGATGTTTGACGTCCTAAAGAAAGTCAAGAACGGACTTACCACCACACTCATTGTGTCAAAGTTTTGACAGGTGTCATTTTACAGAGCTGAAAACTTATTTTTTAAATACCCTCGTCATTCATCTTCACAAAAGGTACTCTTAATTTATTTCGATAAAACTAGCGGTTCTCAAGAAAAATCGACTTTTATGCGAATTTTGATCAAGTTTCGTCAATAGCAATCCATTATGTAGGTAGGTTTATCAACAAGAACGTGATTTTTACCTGTTTGTGTTTAGCATTAGTAAATTTTTAGTGTTTCGCATTCCTAAAAACCGATTTATCTCGAAAACCGTCAGTTTTACCGAAATAAATTAGGAGCACCTTTTTTAAAGATGAAGTATTAGACTGTTCAAAAAAATAGTTTTGAGCTCTGTACAGTGACACCTGTCAAAATTTTGACTCAACGAGTATGAGGGTAAGTCCGTTCCTGACTTCCCTGATGACGTCAAACATCGACTTTAATATGGCCTGATGGCTCTCTGTGGCCTCTATAAAGTGTTTAAATTCCATCCAATTATACAGGTCGGTTCAAAAGTTAGAGCCAAAAAAGTAAATTGCGGGGCACCCTTTTAGGGCTCCATATCTCCGTTTGGGGACACTTTAGGAATTTTTTTTTATAACAGACTAGGTTTTTTTGACCTCCCCTGTATGCTCCCGAGAGATTAGGAGGTACTTACCGGACACCCTGTATGTGTATTATAATATATTCCAATATTTGTAAATAAATAAGTGAAACCCTTTTTCCAAAACCCTTATTTTAAACTTATTAGTTTGCTTTAAAATAATAATAATTATTTCATAAAATAATCATAAAACGACCATAAAACGAGATATGAAAAGTAACAAAATTCGATCTGACAACTATGTTTTGCTTATCAACATGCTACGAGAAATTTGTGAAAAATTGACCTAACCTAGTTTTCATAAATGCATGACAGCTAGGGTTATATAAGATATAAAACGACCCTTAAAAGAGTCAACCAAAAATACGTTTTCTAGAATAATTCGAAAATGGATTAACTGAGAAACTTCAAAATTTCAGCACTTGCTACTATTGTTAAAACCAATAAACTGACATACATCTTACAAACATTGACATACAGGCTGTTCCTGTTTTTGATGTCACGGCTCCCTTTTTACTCCAGAACATTTTCATCCGCACGCCACTGATTGATTCTGTATTTTTTGTCCAAAGGGTAAATATCACTAAACTTTTTGACTTTTTATAAAAGTTTTGAAGCTTGCATCGGTTTCCGTTATTAATTTTTTATGATGGACCTACACTACTGAAAACGTATTTGTGAAAAATCTCTTTTTTAAATTTAAAGAATAATTTTAATAACAACGTTCCACCACTGACTTCTGGGTTAAAAATATGCACATTTGACCGAAATTATTAATGTCCAAAGTGGCCCCCTTTTCAAGATACAACCCTTTTAAGAGGGTCAACTGAATACACAATTTCCAAAATAAGTAAAAAATTAATTAAATGAAAACCTTTAGTTTTACTGACTACTATGATTATTCTCAAGGTAAATAAATACTAAAAAACTGTTGCTGTGAAATAAAAATTATTTTTGAGGAAACCATGCAAGATACAAAACTTTTAAAAGAGTACAAAAGCTACTTACGCCTTTGGACAAAACATACAGAATCAATCAATGGCGCACGGATAAAAAAGTTCTGGAGTAAAAAGTGAGACGTGACACTGGAAACAGGAACACATCGTATGTCAATGTTTGTAAGACTATGTCAGTTTATTGGTCTTAATAATAGTAATAGTCGGTGATATTTTAAAGCTTCTCATTTAATTCATTTTTGACGTTTTCTGTAAAACGTGGATTTGGTTGACCCCCTTTAAGGACTATATCTTGAAAAGGGTGCCTTTTTGGACATAGATAATTTTGGTTAAACCGTCAAATATTTTACTAGGGAATCTGTGGTAGAACGTAGGTGGTACCTTTTAGCGACACCCTGTATAAAAAATAAAAATTGATCACCCTACTATCAAATATAAAGCGAAAACAGACCAATGTTTACATGAACTTTTGTCATGAATCATAAATAGAATAATCCCCTTAAATATTGACATTTAATTATGAAACGCCCTGTAGGTACACCATTTCACTTTTATGGTATTATTTACTTACACTTTATCGCTTATTATTCAAAACCCATATTAGGTTTAGACAAATTTTCAACATGGCGGCCATAGTGCAGCTTGAATTTTAGGGAACTTTTAGTGTGTTCAACAGGAAGTACTTATGTGTTAAAGATTTTGTACCCCAAATTCCTTGCTTGCAGGAATTGTTAATTTTCAAGGTTCATAAAATTTTTACTTGTTTTTACCGTACCTCATTTTGAAATGAGAATAATTTTATATAATGACAGGCCTTATAATTTTTTTTTATGTTTTGCAGCCAAAAACCACACTCTTAGATGGTGTTGGCTGAAACATGGACCTTAAAAGTCAATACCATGGATCAACTTCCAAATGTAGCTACACAGGAAAATGCTTCATATTTTATGATGAGTCACCAGAACAACAAAAATGCAGAAGTGCTAATTAGCAAAAGCAAATACAAAGAGATACACAGTAGTCACTTTTAATATCAGGATCTTTAAAATAAGAAAAGATAGAGAGACAGTTAAATTATGAAAAAAGTGAACAGTTTTAGCCGAATATACTCAAAAATTTAGTCTTATTTTTATCATAACTTTTTTATTTTTTGAAATTAATATTTTATTTTTTGTAGGTTTACATAATTCGTCATGAGCTATTATTAACCTTGCACTTTAAAAAAAATTCTTAATTTTTTCCTAGTCAACTTTTATTTTTTTACGGCCCCCATATTGGACTTATTATAGAGTTTGATAGAGAAAAAAATGATGAATTCAAGAATGTAACATAATCGCGAGTGATAGGACTTTGTTTACTGTCTGTAAATATTAATGTAACAATTTTAAATACGAGTAAATACAGGGTTATTGGTAACTGGATACATTCCTTTGGTATTCGTATAATACTTTCATTTGGAATAAAAAATATCCAGAATTAATTCGATAGTGTGAAAATAAAAGAGAAAAACAAAAAATACAAAATTTAAAAAAAGCAAAAAATAAAAAAAAAATAAAAAAATATAAAAAAAAAATTGAGTTTTGTATAGTCATAGTGCATGTTAGGGTTAATTTACTCCTTACCTCTTGTTTTATCAGATCACCAAAGGAATGTATCCAGTTACCAATAACCTGTATAATTAATAAATATTAATTATTATTCTTTTTGTGAACGTGTTACTTGATTGTAATATCACATTTCAACAATTTAGTTGTAAAAATTAGGGTCCAAACATGATCATGATAGTAATCACCTTTTAAGATTGGAATTTTCCCAAACACTCTGAAATTGTGGGGGTTGTTAGAGTAAAACAATAAAATATGAAAATTTTCAAGTTTTCGACCTCCAACCTCTTATGTGTTTTCCGCCATCTTGATTTTAGGGGGTCGGTTACGGTTAGTTTTTCAAGTTTTACGAGCTTATTTTTGAAAATAGTGATATGAATATGGAACAGTTTTTTATTATAGCATGCAAATCCCTACCAAACAATGTCTCTAATGATATGACATTTTCATTACAAAAAAATTGCGGTTATTTTTAACAAAAAAGTTTGGGAAAAAAACTTTTCTTCCAGAATATCCTATACTAGTTCGTTAACATTTTTCAAACAAAAGTTGTGAAGCACCATAATTCGATGTGCAATTTACAACAGCGCTTTGAAAAATTGGTCTTGAAGGTAAGGATTTTCCGGAACAAGCTGAAATTTGGGAAGTTTTTAGAAGACTGTTAAAGATGTAATTTCACAAGTTTTCGGCCTCCAACACCTGATGGGTTTTCTGCCATCTTGATTTTTAGGAGTAAGTTGGTCTTTTAAGTTTTCCGAGACTTTTTTTGAAAATAGCGATTTAATTTGTCCTGACCAAATGTCCAAATGATGTCTTTAACAATTTGATATTTGCAGAAATAAAATGGTGATGCTTTTTATAACCAGTTATCAAGTCCTTCCATATTTACTACCTAAACTGTTTCATATTATTATTGTAAACTTTGAATTTCAGCGCTCGATCTCTCTACTTATTCCAGGACATTTATTTAACTGCTCAATTCTATACAAAATTTCTTAAAATATAATAATATGTATAATAGAAGCTGGATAATCTACCTATCTTCTCACTGATAAATCTAAAATGGCTCCGAGATCGAGCACTCCCCACAAGACCATAATTATTGTTAAAAATGATTTGAATGCTAGAATGTTTAATTCTTGGATTGGATTACAGATTATTGGGCATCATGTTCCCTATGCTTATAAATCCATTTGAGTTAAGCATTTTCTTTGTGGGATTTCGCGAAAAACAAGAGTGGTTGATACACAATTCGGAAATATGGAACACATTCAAGCAAAGTTCGCAATGCAGTCATCAATATGGATCACAAAACACTACTATGTAATGTATGTAAGAATGGATGCTGTTATATCTCAAGAATGAATCACTGTTATACCAGTTTAGGGGGAAAATATTAGGAAAGTGGCTGAAAAATAAAGTGGAGCGTAATATTGTTTAAATAGAAAGTTGTGATTTTTTCAATATTTTGCCGATAAATACAAAGTTTTTTATGAAAAAATGAAGATCTGAATTTCCAATAGAACAGTCATTTCCAACAGTTTTTGTAAATTAACACATTTGCAATGACATGGTCCAAACTCTTTTAGGGTCGTGTTTTTATAATTTTGATTTTTTCTACCTATAAAAATATAATTTTTATGATTTATATACGTAGAAAATGTATGTTTATTGGTGATGATGGTTTGTCATTCTTTTTTATAGCTTTGTTTTGAAAAAGTACCACCAATGGTACACGTCGGCTCTAGGGAATAATTATTCGCAGGAGCCGACATGTACCACCGGTCGGTGTACCACCTATTTGAGAGAGGGGACGACATATTTTTTTTTTGTTCTATTTTTATAAAAATGTCATTTTTATGGTTTGTAGACATACAAAATGTACGTTTATTGTATTTTCCTTTTTTTTTCAGCTTTTTTCAAAACGATAATATAATTATTGGCCGGGGCAGACGTGTATAGTGGAACCAGAGATATAACGAAACGATTTTTGGTTTATTATGATGATTTTATTGAGGATTTTACAGACTTGCTGTCAACCTAAGGAAATAAATGCAAGCGGAAAGGTAAAGTAGCAGATTAGTTCCGCTCTTGGGGGTCACTTTTATGACTACTGCCCTATTGTTAAAATCATAAAATGCGGTTGCTCGATAAGTATTCCGTTTCGTTATATCTCTGGTTCCACTATACCACCTATTTAAGGGAGGGGGCCTTTTGTTTTGTTTTTCATTGTTATTGTAATAATTCATAAAATTACTATTTTGTAACCACGATACTGGTGTTATGAGGAATATAGTATTGGAGAATGAATAGTTTATTTGAATCTTATATACCTATAATAATTCAGAACCCATAACTTTCGCAAATAGAGCCAAAGGCGCAGCCTGCGTGGTACACTCAACATTGTATGTCTATTTACTAGGCGCACAACGTTGATTAGAAGCCTACCAAATATCTATAAGGTTTTAGAGAGGCATAACCAAAGCAAAGACAGTGTACCACCAGGGGCCACGATCGACTCCTGACGAGACACGCAGTGTACCAACGGTGGTACACGTCGTTGCAAACGTGTTAAGAAACTTTACATGTTGTTTTTGGTAATAAAATTTTGTAATAATTGTAGAAAATTTTTCTTTATCTATATTCTTATCTTTATCTTGTTTACCTGTTTCTTTGAAATAAAGCGACTTTTCGAAGATTATAAAAAGACAAAATATTACAATAGTTCACAGAATAACCCCTTCATTTTTTTTTAGTATTGATTTTTTTAGATAGAGGCATAGGTACCCCTTCAGCTGCTTGGCGCTCCTTTTCATATTTAAATTAAACACAATGAGAGAAATAATTGCTTGTTTTAACAAAAATTGATACCTGCAGTAACAAGAGTAATAAACAATTATTTCAATATTTTAAACCCACAGTAATTACCATGAATGTAGTAAAGTATGGGTCTAATAAAGTCGTCACACTGAATCCTGTATATGATATTAATTAATAAGAGAATAATTAACTATAAATTGTTTAAAATAAAATATAAAGACAGCTAAACTAACTAGCACAAAAATATTTGTTGAAAAATGCATGCTTACCGATCTAACTGTAAATTGATTGTCTGAACATACAAGATTATTATTAAAAGCTTGCTTACTCTCCTCTAAAGTACCTTCATTATTACTACTATTAAAATCAAGTCGATCAGTTAAAGGAAGATTCTAAAATAAAACAAACAGAAAACAAACAAAAGCATTAGCCGAAATTATATCAAACTGCACTACGAAAAATTATATATTCTTCAAAGTAATCGCACTACTTACTTGTAGTTTTTCAACAGGAAACTGTGTATCACTAGCACTACTTGGATTAACTAGAGGTTGCAAATTTTCTTTATTTTCCTGACTAGAAGATAGTTTTCCATTATCGTTAACCAGGTGTTCATGATTCCAATCTGCTGTCTAGTATTGAACAAATAACGTGATTATTATAATTACAGAACGTAATCAAAGTGATTTTCAACTGTACATATTGAAACATTCAAATGCTAATAAAGAATTCAAGAGGAACAAATTACAGATGTAGATGTGTAGGTCAAATAACAGATAACCGTTTGCACATTTCACCCTGTCCTGTTGGCTTCTCAAGAAAATCAATAATGAACAAGGCTAGGAACATAGAGCTGTCTCCTTTCATTAAATTTCAATACAACCACCATAAAACAAACTCTCATCCCTCTTTGACTGCCATGGAAATATGTATATTAAAGTGTTCACCCTGGAGAAGCATACCAAATTAATTATAAGTGAACTATTTCTTGTAATAATTAAGATTCTAGTAATTACTGGAATAAGAATAATTCAACAACAGTTTGATATGAAAATATAGAACTGTGGGTTCAAGAAAACCCTATGTTTAATAAAAAAGAGCCTTAATAACAGACATTAAATTAATTAATCAATTTATTTTAAGGGGTATCTTAAATGAGTGCTTCAAGAAGTTGACCTACTATAGTGACTAGTGAGTAAATAATGGACTATGGTAATGTAAATATGAGGTTTGTAATTTATCACAAATCAATAGAAAACTTTTCCTATAAATTAATGCTTAAAATGGGTAGTTTTAAGATCTAAAGACACTCATCCTGGTACCTTCTAGAGTAGAATAACAAGATTAATGAAAACTTTCAATAGGGTAACATTGTTACTTATACCCTTTTTGGGTCGCATTAGCACATTTTCTTAAGCAGGCTCTTGAAATGTTCTCTTTTAGAGTTCTTTAGTGCTTTTACAAACTAAGTACATCATAAGCTGAGGAAATAGCTGATCGGAGAAGAAACTGAACGACCCTTGAAATAGGATCTAAATGTGACCAGAACAATGTAATGAAAATAGGCCTGCTCTTATGTAAAATATAAAAAAATCTCATTCTCCCAGACTGCCACTCTTGGAGCTAAAGGGACCATCTCTAATGATTTGTACACAGACTTGCAAGGATACTGTTATTCTCAACTGTTTCGCTGGGTGAAATGTACATACATTTCTCATGTTATTATTCATAGGATACTTCTTCTGCTTGGATAATTTGTTCTTCTTTATTACAGTGTCTCATTCTCAAGTTTACCCTTACCTCTTCTTTTACTTCATTTTTAATGTGTTCTTTTTCAGGTACTATTAATCCTAACCTTCTTTTATCTTCCATAATGAAGGCTTTTTGTTCTTCTATAAGTTTTGCTATATCTTGCCTATAATCTGCAGTCATTTTAATTAGAGTTTTCTAGCTAATAGATTGAAATTAAAAAACAACACAAAACCACAACTAAAACATTCTATAAACTCAAAGAAATCGCACAGAAACTTTTCGAAATTTCAAATAATTGAAATTTGAAACTGAAAGAAAATAATTAAGTAACATTTTTGAATTCAATGAAAATAATTATTAATTTATTTATAAGAAATGTAACTGAAACTGACGAATGTCGTTTGTCAAATGTCAATATTGATAATGACAACCGTAATTCTGTAATTCAAGGTCATCATCATCATTATTTCTGTATACACTTTTCCAATGTTGTCAAATCTCAAAACAGTATTTATACGCGCGAAATACGAAAATTATTAATTTAACTACTTTTTCATTTTATTGGTTACCCATAATGCCGAGTTAAAAAACGCCTAAGCGTGTTTAAATCCAGCGTGTTTTTAAGACCTTATTATCCACTTATACTTTAATATACTAAAATTGTCTAACTAAAAAAACGCAAACTCTGAAGTGAAACGTCAAATGAAAAGTTAATTAACAATAAATAAAAAAATCATTATTCATATCAATCATATCTTTCTAAAGTGCGTTCAGCTTGCACACACTCAAGAGCGTAAACCCTCGCGGGTGTCAGAACTAGGACTGAAATTTGTGTGGGAATAAGATATCCACAAGGAGTGATCTGGTATTGCATTTGAGCAAAATCGATGCAGCTGTTTCAAAATGGCGGTTTTTAGAATTTTAGGAAAAACTACTATTTTTTGAACCCGCTGTATGAGCAAGATAGAAAAAACCGTTTAAACCAAATTAACAAGATTGGATAAAAATTATTCGAAATTTGAGTTAATGTAATAATATTTGAATTATTTCGATTAATAAGCCAGTGGCGTGGGAAGAAAAAGGGTAAAAAATGGCTAAATTTCTATAACCGTTTATAAGCAAATTTTTGAAGGAATTTAACTGAAATTTTTATTGTAGACAACTGTACTAATAGTCTTTAACCTTAAAAAATTTCGAGAAGCAAATTAAAAAAAATTGCAGAGATATCTTAATTTTTTACGTAATATTATATACATAATACATACTAGAGGTTAAGTTAGAGTAGCCTTAGGCTAGACTTCGCCTCTTATTGGTAAATTGTAATGTAATATTTACACAGTACATACATAAATAAAGGCACTTTATTATTATATATTATTATTATTATACAGGGTGGTCCAACTTAAAACGTCAGGACTTTACCAAACGATAGATAACGTTAAAATAATGCCAGTTTCTCTAATACACTTATAGCCGGGAAAGCTTCCTTTTCAAGACACAGAGGGTGTTGAAGTTTTGGGGAAAAAAAATGTTTTGTGAATATTGTCAAAACGGCTGCTTTAAAAAAATTTAAATTTGGCACGCAGCATGAGCTATAAGTATCTTTCATGATTTACGGCTTATGGTGATAAATTGCGAAAACCAGCGGCGGAGATATGGGTGTGTCATCGCCCCTTTAAAAAAAAAATTGACGCCACTGACTCTATGATTACTGACAATTGTTACATTAGTTAGGTGTTGTTTATTTCTGTTATTTAATTATTTAAGTAAAAGTTATTTGATTAGAATTTGTCTGTTATTCTTAAAATGGCTACGGATATTACCTAAGAAAACCTGAATTATCTCGAAAGCCTTGTGAAAAAATTAGAGAGTACTTTTTTGTTCTAAAAAGCATGGGGCATTGAATAGTATTATTAAATTTGCCATAGAGTCCGTGGCGTCAATTTTTTTTTTTAAAGGGGCGATGGCACACCCCCATATCTCCGCCGCTAGTTTTCGCAATTTATCACCATAAGCCGTAAATCATGAAAGATAATTAGCTCATGCTACGTGCCAAATTTCAATTTTTTTAAAGCAGCCGTTTTGACAATATTCGCAAAACATTATTTTTTCCCCAAAACTTCAACGCCCGTATCTTGAAAAGGAAGCTTTCCCGGCTATAAGTGTATTAGAGAAACTGGCATTATTTTAACGTTATCTATCATTTGGTAAAGTCCTGACGTTTTAAGTTGGACCACCCTGTATAATGTGAATTTCTCTAATATTTCAAATTTTCGATTTTCAAAGGCAAGATAAGGTAAGGTAAGGTAAGGAGGTAAGGTAAGGTACGTAAGGTAAGATAATGCAAGGTAAGGTAAGGTGAGCGTAAAGAAGTGCATTTTTAAAAATAAAGTTATAAAACATGGAAAACCGAATTTCTTATTTTATGAAAGGAATTATATTGTTTTTTCATGTCATTCGGTATTTAAAAATCAAGGAAACCAAAAGTCTATCACAATAAAAAAAATCCAAATATACTTATATTTTTTTTCAGAAAAAAAACCTCTCTTTAACCTAAAGTGATAATTGCCATAAGGCAAGCAATGTGACTTCATATTATTGCGACATGATACGACGTCATTCGATGAAAAAACTTTAATTTTGCTTTCGAAAATAGAAGAATTAAATTTTTACTTATTTTTAAAATTTATTAATTTTTGGTTTCCGTGATTTTTTGTACCCAAAAAAAAAATAATAATGGTGGCCATAAGAAAAACAAAAATTGACTATGAAAACTCTGGGATTTAGTCGGCCGTGAAAATTTTTGAAACATCAAATGTATAGCTGTTGACGACTTATTCAAGCATAAAAAATTCTTTATTTATTTCTAACAATAAAAAGGATATGAGCAATCTCATCTCATGTTGTAGTCTTCCAACCGCGTGACGTCCGAAGACTGGAACGCAGCCTGCGCAGTCAGAGTCTATTTACATACCGTTTAGTTTGTACGTGTATCGTGCTATTCGTGCTTGAAGCCTCAAGCCTCAAGGTTCAGCGGCCGCCATTTTGTAAGAGGACAAAAATGAAGAGTCCCGTCGATTGTCGAATGATGTTAAGTGAATTTGTAAGACATTAAGTGAAACATGTCGGGAAAATATGTGCTTGTGAGCGGTTGCTCGAACTATGGATTGTTAAACATGTCGAGATCTTTCCACAGTTTTCCAACAGTTATCCAAGAATAAAGAATTGTAACTATATACCTATGTATAAAGTTAGTTGTATAGCAGCCGCGTAAATAAATTTATCAATATTTACTGATGAAAATGGGAACAAGAAAATGGTCACATACATCGATGAGTGATGAAATTTTGAAAAAGTGTGGAGTGTTGAAGCCGAATTTTAACCATATTCCAGAAAATAATAGACTTTTAAAGCTATAGGAAGCATAGTATTGGAATTGCGAAAAATAAAAAGTTAATTATACATATTTAGTGATTCAATCTTTTTGAAATATACAGGATGATCGCGAAATGGCGGACACGGACAGCACCACAGCATCTATTGTGGATTAAAGATTCTAAGTTTTATTTACTGTTTTCTCCAGTATGGCTTCCTTAAGAAGATATGACCACTTTTGTGGAAAATAAAGTCACAACACTGCACTGGATACCATTCTTCAGGCAGAAAAATAATGTGTAGGTCTACAATATACCCAGAGAGATGTTACCATGGAAACATATATGAAATGGAAACACAACAAAGCTTAAAACAATAATCGTTGCGCGGATACAAATTCGATAATATTATTCAAAATCTCTGATTCGAACAACGATATGCCACATTGAAAAATTTTGTTGAACACATAAGGGAATAGGTAAACTTTGAATGCCTGTAATTCCGTTCCCGATAATAAAAAAAAAAAAAATAAATAAAAAGCAAACACTATCGTTATAGTTATGTGAAGTCACTGAAATCATGTGTTTTGCCAGTGGAGGTTGTTTAAATTTGACCGCCATTTCGATTTAAATTTTCGAAAAAGGACACCCTATATCTCGGTAACGAAGCCGAGGAACCCATTTTCGTTTTAAATTTACAGTCTTTCTGAACATCCTCTACAATCTACAACACCCGGTATTCCATGTCCGCCATTTCGGGATCACCCTGTATACCTACCTATTATATTATTAATATATTGTGTGGAATAGCTTATTACTAGTTAATTATTGTTATTAAACATATTGAAAACTTTGTTGTTTATTGTTGTATTGCTTAATCCCAATTTCATCCGTTTAATTAATTTTAAGAGCTTTTCTATTTCGTGTTAATTTTTAAAACTCCAGCTGTGTTTCACACCAAACATCTTTTAGTGTCACCAAGTCACGCTTGGTGGCGCTGCTAAAATTGTCACACATTGACACAATTCGTTAGGTATACATATATGTACATACCATATATATGTAGAACTATAGAAGTGTCAGTATTAATAATTACATAATAACGTCTTTTGGTACTATACCGTAATTAATCAATTCCTGTAATAGCTTGTAATAGCAATAGCTAATGGATCCTATATAACCTATAACAGTTATATAACATAAGACAACATTCCATTCATTTCTATCAGATCGGATGCTCCTTCGCTGGCAAAAAACTAATTGTTTCCGACAGATTGCGAGAAGACGGTGTCGCCTGTGAGGCAGTGGAACATCGCTCCAAGTCTATTGTGTTATCGTGTCTTTCAACGTAGTTGCTGATCGGTGTGACATCAGTGTTGACTCTTTCAGAGAGATCAAAAAACAAGTTGTTGATTGCTTTAGTGGGGAGTAACTCCGAATCCTGCTGGATGGTTGAGGGTGTACAACGTATCTTGCTGTGGGGTAAAGATGGGGAGGAATAGTATGCATAAGAGGGCAAATTGCTCGTATTCATTATTGGTATAGCTCGAGCTCTGCTCCCTCATTGTCTACTTTGTATTGTATATTTAGTTTATCTTTAAGTTTTCTGGGTGATTTGTTATTAATGTATCTAGGCATACAAACTGACTTATTAGCTTATTTTAGTTTTTGATTGTGTGAATGTTTCCTGTTATTAGGTTTTTGTACCTGTTGGAAATAAATTCTGTTATTATTATTATTATTATTATTATTATAATATAACAGTTGTGACATGATAGACAGGCAGAGGAGGTACTTAATGAACGCGACAAGGAGATTGAACTAATAATAATTAAAAAGTAATTCTCCTCAGAACGCGCCCAATTAAAATTCTTCTTGAAATTTCTGTTTCTGTATTGAAAAAGAAGAAGAGCACGTGATTGAGCTTGAGCCGAGAGCCAAGGCCAAGATTGCCAAGAACCAATCAAGAATACTGTGCAAGTGTGCAAGAACTTTGCACGAACTACGAAGAAGCGAAGAAGTTGCAGTTTCCAGTTGACAATTGAGGTGTTTGATATTTGTTAATAATAATTAATTGGCTTATTAATTCATTCATATATTAAATTGCGATTGCGAATTGAATGATGAGACGTGATAACGACCTGATATAGTTCTATTCTAGAATCTTGAAGTTGTTGCGGCGGGTCACTAAAGATTATCTGTTATCCATGTAAATTTCTCGTAATTTATTTATAAAAATTGTGTTTTTGTAAATACGTCAAAGTAATGTGATATTTATAATTTTACTTGTTTATTTTGAAGAAAAAGTACACCAAATATAAAGGTAAGTTGTTTTTAGCTTTTCATATAATTATCTCTGGGTGTCCCTTGCCAAAAATTTACCATATTGTATATGATTTTTACGATAGTTACAAAGTAATAAAATAGATGCTGTAAGAATAAATAAATTTGTAGAGCCATTCCTGTTTAACTACTTTAAGCTATAAAATTATATCCGAAATTCTTATGTAATAATTTTGCAAATTAATTCACCATAATTTTGTGTTAATATAATGACAAGCATAGAACACATTCGATGATACTTCATATTTAGGAACCAAAATCAGTTAAAAGAAACTACCTAAAATCTCTCAGTATGATAACCGTTCCGGCAAAGAATAGCAGGAGGTCTTCCATAAATGTCAAGTAAATTTGTGCAATAAATTTCCGCACTTCACGGTATTATGAGTGATTTCACCAAATATTGTATTCGGATATTTGATCCTAAGTGCAAGAGTTGCAGGGAGTTTCACAGTTTCATTGGTGCTATTGTCGAGACATCATATTGTCATCATTCTTTAAACGACAAAATGCTTGATCGAATTGAGGAGTTCAGGGATCTTGGTGTACTCTACGACTCTAAACTTTAATTTAATAAACATTTTACCTCTTCTATATCATCGGCAGTTAGGTCTTTGGGCTTCTTAATACGCAACACTTGGGAGTTTCAAAGTGTCAATACCCTTGTTATATTGTACAACTCCCTGGTCAGGTCTAAGCTCGAGGATGCCTCCATTATATGGTCTCCAGGTCATCAGGGGCACGTCGATAATTTTGAACGTGTCCAGCGGCGCTTTCTCAAGTATCTCCACTTCAAGGTCACCGGCGTATATCCTCCAATAGGCTTCCCTCAGCATCAGCTGCTAAGTCAATTCAATGTTGACAGCTTACTGAATAGGCGCTCCTATATGTGCATCAGATTCTTGTGGAATGTTCTCAATGGCACTATGAACTGTCCTGATATTCTCAGCCAGTTTACGCTCAATGTCCCTCAGGTCTCTCTGAGACATCATAATATTCTACACACCGATATCTCCCGCACTAATCTGCATCATTTCTCCCCACTGAGTCGAATCTGCGACACTTATAATCAGATGTCCCACGATCTGGACATCTTCTGCTGTTCAGTCAACGACATACGACTGCAATTCCTCGGCACATGACCTGCAGCTCCTCTGTGTGCTTCACAATCTATTCTCTACCTACTGTGTATTTTTGCTTACTTACTGTGTTTTTATCATCTAATGTTCTGTAATTGGACTTTTGTCTGTGTGAACATATTCGAAATAAATTAGTTTCTTAATTCATTCCGGCCAACTTATAACGGACGGACATAAAACGGTTGCTTTAACAACGACGATAATTCCCCTCAACTAAGTCAGGTCATTGGTTAGGGTAGGTTTTTCCCTGAAATTTCAAGAAAATGAAAGAAGAAAAGTAAAATACCTATAAAAGATAAAGAAAAAACCAAAAGAGTCGTAAATTTCAAGGGAAAAAAAACTAACTGACCAATGACATGACTTAGGCCTGTATTCATCAATAAATATAACCCCTGGGGTTATATTTTGGAACATGTCATTGGTTTAAAACTCGTAGCGTTCATAGGGTTTGAGCATTAGACCAATCAGCTGTCAGAAAATTCAAAATATAACCCCAGAGTTTTATTTTGAAGTTTGATGAATACGGACAATAGTGGAGGGTAATTATCGTTCTCGAACGCGCAACATTACCCATAAAACTTTCTCTTTGAGAGCACCCGCAGAATATTTATGGAAATTGGCTCCCGGTCAAATTTGTTGAAACTTTGAGGATCGGTAAATTCGATGAGTAGATTAAAAGTCTGCACGGGTATAATAAGCCCACAAAAACTCGTTTCCTCAAGATATTAACCTCTGAAGAACATATGGATTTTTCTCTCATGACGGTCACAGGGTGATTCATGATGAGTGACCTTACATACATCAATGGAAGATAGGGAACTTCGAGACGGGTCAAAAACCACAAAATTATTTTTTTTATGGTAATTGGTTACGAAGTTACAGGGTGTTTTATCTCTTAGGTGCAAAAGTTTGATAAGCGATATTTCTGAAACGGTTGAAGACATATTGTCGCAACTTACTAGAAATGTTTCCCTCTGGAAACTTGTCAAAACCTTATTCTAAATTAAATTAATCCAGGGTCGAATTGAAACATTTTTGCCTCCATGTTTAGTGTTGAAAAAGTTAATTTTATATTTATATAATTTTCTAACAATTTTTCTGAAAAACTATCATCAAATTTGAAAAGTTGAGAAAACACTAATAAAATCATTCTTCAATTTGAAGTGCACACCTAAACCGTTTCGATAAAAAATTGTCAAAGTAAAACTTCTGAGTCAGGAATCATACTCGGATTCTATTTTACGTAAAAGTACATATTTTTGGCTCTATTAGAACATAAAGATACAAACTGGGTGATTTTAAATTATTGAAAAAAAGTGAGTTGGTATTACTGAGTTACTAAATTAATGTTTGACCCATTGTTTATTTTGAATTTTCAAATTTATTAGCTTGTCAGAAAGTCAGTAGCTTGAATAAGGTATGGTAACCAAGGTGAGAGAAATTAAATAAATTTCCAAAGAATTACAATTTATTTAAAATCTTTGGTAATCTATTGTGTTTCCTTCTGAAATAAATCCAACAGTTCGATAAAACGTGAAAAATAATGAACTTCACTGTCAAGCCAAACGCTTTTCTAGTCGTTGTACATTTTCGGGTGTTTTGAATGCCCACGGAAATTGAATGAACATATTGAGAGAACCAGAAGATTCCGCTTACATCCGGTGATATTCGAAAAAAAAACGAAATCTTACAACTTTGTTTAAATTTTTTTTATGAAGTTATTTGGAAAGATATACAAAAAACCAAAGGACACTTTCTTATCGCTACTTTTTTAGGTCTATAAGATGGCATTTACAAAGTTTTGCCTTTCTTGGGAATGGACTGAACCCGTGCACATTCCAGCAGTAAGGAAATATTCCCTTTTTATAAGACAGATTGAAAAGTCGACAGAAAACAGATGACAGCTCAGTGGCGCATTTTTTAAGTACGATAACAGGTACGTCATCGGGCGCACAAAACATAATGCGTTTTATGACACGCTGTCGGAAAACAATGTCTGACATTTGGGACTCCACGGAAGGGATCATTGGCGGGGCTAAGTCGACGGAAGAGTATGAAGAAAATACTCCCGCCAACAAGTTCAACTTTTCAGTAGCCGTGGATGCGATAGTCCTGTTTACCCATGTAAGTGGTGGAATCGTGGATCTGGTGAAGTTCTGGCTGACTGCCTTAGTTACCGATCAAAATATTTCGAACCGTTGCAGCAGGAGAGAAGTGTGTTCCTAATTCTTTGGTTGTGAACTTCCTTGGTTTGATCTATTATTTCTTTGCATCTGTTTCAAGCAAGGATGAAATTGTGGTGATTTTTGACGTCAGGGCTCTCTCCTTATTGGCAAAAAGCCAGTTATTTGGAGGCGACAGCTTCCTTGCATCTTTTGTTGAACCAAGATTTACTGTTTGAGGACTGTTTTTTTGAAAAAGGAATGTAGGCTTCCATGTCTGTTAAGATGGCTTGAGCAACTCCCCTAGCACAAATAGATGGATCATTAGAGCCAAAACAAACACTCCGCCATGGAAAAGCTCAATAATATACCCTGAGTTCTTCCCATTTGGCCGATCTTTAGTGCCAAACTCTGTAAAACTTTGTCCTACAGAAACAAGTCAAAAATTTATTTGAAGGAATTCAGACTAGGGATGTGCCGAACTTTTTCAGAATATGTATTACTTTTAGGTAAACCTCTACAGAATATTCATATTTATTTACAAATTATGTAACAGAAAATGTTGAGCTTATTGTTTTAAAGATGTTAAAAATAAAATGTATTGGGGCCGAATAAATAATAGGTTTTACTGCCAGTATACATAGTTTTGAGAAAAATTAGAAAAACGTACCATTTACAACTAAACATGCAACACACTTGGTGCAATAATGGGCCATGTCGACTAAACTTTAATTTATAAGCATAATACATGGACGGTTCTTGCACCAATTGATACAGAATCACTTTTTTGACCAAAATCTGACAACTCGATTTTGCAAAATTTGGTCTTTGACCGGTTTTTGCACCAAGCCCTTCAATTTGAAATCATTCATCAGAAATCTTAAACATGTGTCACTACTAGTCAAAATACAATATTCAGACAACTATGAACAAAGAAGAGCTATGAACTTGAAATTCAAGGGACAAACTGGTTTTCCCAGTAATATTAACCGTTTTATAAATCCAGGATTATGCTGAATAAAAATGAAGAATGAGGTTTGGGTACCTATTGGAAAAAGATCATTCCTATTTCACAGAAAGATAGAAATAATAATCCAAATAAAATTGTAGTGCACATTTGCACATCTCTCATCTTTGTTTATGTTTCAACTTCAATGCTTGATGCTAACAGGTCATAAATCGGACTATTTAGGAATTCAGGATTTAATTCAGACTCCCTTTCTTATTTGAATGAGAATTTTATAGGTAGTTAGTTTGAAATTTAAACATCAGCAACAGTAACAGAAAATCAATTTATTTTCAACTTTAAAACTGAATTGAAGGGCTCGGTGCAAAAACCAGTCAACTCCATTTTTCATAATTTGTGGGAAATAAAAAAAAAAACTTTCTAAAAATGTTATTTGACAAAGTTTTGATTCGAACAAAGTTGACCATTAAATATTGGGACTTGGCAGTGATTTAATAATAAACTGAAAGATAAATTTTTCTCGGACACATCAAAAAAAAATTTTTAAAGTCTTGGATTAAAAAATTAGAAAAAATGGAGTTGACTGGTTTTTGCACCGAGCCCTTCAATTGGTAATAATTTCATTTTTATTTTACCCTAAATACAAATAACGAAACTTACAAATGCCAGGCTCCAGGAATGGATTGCTAAATTTGCAAAATAGTTTTTTGGTATCTTATTGTGAAATAACATTTGATTACATGCCAGATTGACGGGAAATTTTGATATTTCATGTTTTGTAATGATTTGATTGAAAGTCTACTGCAAATTTTCAGATCTATCAGAATTTTTCCGTGATTTGCTGTGGTTTGACTGTGGTAAAATAAAATATGTCTGCTCGAAAATGATAAAAATTCAGAATGAGATTTTAACAAGTTTTTTTTAACAAGTTTTTCCCGATTTAACCGAGTCTGTATCCCTAACCATTTTCGATATCCTCATACAGGCCCCATGAAGTTTTGTATAACCCTGTATTGACATTTTCATTCTATTTTTAATAGTTCGTTTCGTTTCGAGTTCTGTATCATGGAAATGAACAAGCACCAATACAGGGTGGTTAAAAATTAAAATTTTCTAGTAATAATAATATTCTTTTATTGCCCACAGATTATAAAAATCCAATTACTGGACAAAACACAAATCTTACAAAGATATTATAGTAAATTAAATTCAAATTATATCAAAAGCAAAGAAACAATATAATCTTACAAAGTATAAAAATAAAAGAGCTTAAACTCTAATTCTCAGAAACTATAAAATATCTACTACCTAATAATATTCTCCAAGCCAGAGAAATGAACATCGCACAACTGAGCATGCTGATAGTCTATAAGAAATCTATAAGTAAATAAATGAGTAAGTCAATAAAATAACAACGGCAGCAACAAAATAATTTATTACTCTTTGTTACTTAAATAGTTTATTACTTGGCTATAGAAAATAAGTATACATGTTTCTACAAAATAAATGTTATTGCTTGGCAAAAAGTTCTTAAGGCACATCATGGCAGAATCTCACTATATTTTCGAACATACGTTGACTTCAACGATTCAGTTGATTTTCGAACATATTTATTTTCCAGGTTTAAAGATGATCCTATTAAACAGACCGTTAAGGTATTTTATTCGGAGTAGCAGCACGTTCCAAATTCGTCTCCAGCAGTCACAAGCAACGAAACAAGAGCAGCAATCCAAAGTTCCCGCTAAAAAACTGTTGCCTGTTTTTAAATATGCAAACAGTTACCAGAATAGCATCGCACTTCGTGACTCTACTGGGGCTTACACTTACAGTAATATTTTATCGAGCGCCAGGGAACTCTCCTTAGAAATCTCAAGGAATCTGGACAATAAAACAAACGAAAGAGTTCTGTTTCTGTGTCCGAACGATGTGAACTATGTTGTTACATTGTGGGCAATTTGGATGTCAGGTCAAATAGGTATGTAATTATTATGAAATGTATAATAATTATTTTTTTTGAAAAACTCGAAGTACGTTGATGTTTCTGGATGCCTAATTGTTATGTTTTATTTTCTAGCTGTTCCATTGAGTCCCCTGCATCCACAAAACCTCTTACTCTACTATGCAAACGACACGAATGCAAAGCTTCTGATTAGCACCGCAGAATTCTCGGATATTATGACCAGAGTGGGAAAGAATTCGCACACAAAATTGTATGTCCTAGACGATAAGTTAAATCAGAACTGCAGCCAAAAGCAGCCATCAAATGTGCAAGATTTGGAAGTCGGGTTAAATGATGATTTTTATAAAAATAGTGACGGTTTGATTTTGTACACAAGCGGAACAACTGGCAATCCGAAAGGTGAGATTTATTATATGTATTGTTTAATGTCCTTAAATTGGTATAGTTTCATTAAGGGCCCCACTCACCTCGTTCTTCTCCGTCGTTTTTAACCGACAGTTAAAAACGTCAGGGTAAAAATGTCACAAAAACGAGGTGTATGGGCAAGAATGTCATTTATGCACATCGTTCCAAAATTTCAGGCGAGGCTTGATTTTTGTCGGTTATCGTGCCAACCGTTCGAGTAAACACGAGGTGTGTGTTCTCAACAGTTTGACTGGTCGGGCATTCATCAGTGGCATTTATTATTATTAAAAATATTCAAATGGTTATAATAAAAATGTCGGATATTAGGCAGTGGAACAGAGACTTCTTATTAGAGTTTATCGAGCTTTATATAGATCATTTCCTTGCATGTGGAAAGTGAAGTCGGCGGAATACCATGACCGAATCAAGAAAAACAAGGCGTGTGAAGCATTACTGGTGAAATACAAGGAAGTGGATGCTGATGGAAATTTGTATGTGACAGTGTACTGCGTTTAAGCAGCCAGTCTTTAGTACATTTTCTTTGAGATTTTCTTTTTTCGCGATTTTTTTAAGGCCAAAACCGCTAACTGCTAACAAGCACGTACGGTCCGTCATGATAAACTGGCATGAAAAAAACTGTTGTGTGTGGACATATCAGTCAACGTTCTTCCTTCCAACGTTTTTAACTGTCGGTTAAAAACGGCGGAGAAGAACGAGATGAGTGGGTCCCTTTAGAGATTTATAAATAAGTAATTTATTGTCACCAGTAGTAATGATGTCTACCTCGGTCTTAGATAAAAACTCATTTAAATTGAGTGTTCAAGATGTGTTATAATTATACGTTTGGAAGTTAGAGCCCCCTAAATGAGACACCCAGATATATTTTTTCGTCTATATTTCCGAAAGTAAAAAGTTTCCATTTTAATTTTTATAATTTACCTATCTCACTGTATACCTAGTACAGAAAAAAAATCAGAACTTAATTTTATATGTGGTAGTTTTGGGGGAGTAGATGCGGTAGTTTCACCCCACTTTATTTTCTTATTTTTTGTTCTTATTGGTCTTGTTATTGTCTTCTACTTATTGTGTTGGTTTTCTATAGAGAGAAAAGTTTTCTCTATGGAAAACCAACTCACACAAACATGACAATACCATGCGATTCAAATCATCCAATTTCACACAAACTTTCAGCATATAATTCAATGATACATAGAGCTGTTACGATACCAATGTCAGTAAGCAACTTTAACAGGGAAATTTCTATTATCAAACAAATTGCAAAAGAGAATGGTTATCGGAAAACATTAATAGACAACTTATTACACAAAAAACAACACAAATTAGCCATAAACCACATTTATCCTCAACAAAACAATGAAATCAGAAAATATTCATCACTAACGTACTTTGGAAACATTTCAACACAAATATCAAGGATAATTTCTAACACCACTACATTTAATATTATATTTAAATCTTTTATGAGCAATGGTTCTATATTGCTGAATGCAAAGGAAAAGTTATCTAAATTACAAAAACCTGGAATTTATCGATTAAACTGTTAGAAACCTAGAAATTAGATACAATGAACACCTAAACTCCTACAGACTCAAACATACAGAAAGATCAAATTTTGCAAAACACTTAATACAAAACAATCACACTCTAACAGCAAACAACAAATTTGAATTACTTCATCATTGTGATCAATATTTTACATTAAATTTTCTCGAATCTCTAGAGATCCACCGACATTTACATAATCCACAATACACAGTAATAAATGAACAGCTAGACACATATCGTTCTCCACTACTTGATTTTCTTTTTGATGTCAACAACTAAGAAGATTCTGAAGAAATTGTGTTATGATCTAGTTAGTTCTGTTAAAAATTCATTTAAATCTAGTTATGTACTTGTTGATCACTTAGGCTACCATACTGTTGCTATGTTACTGTATCAATAATTTTATTAGCATACGTCTGCTGAAGATGCTACTTTAAAAGTAGCGAAACATGTGTAACGTTTGTATTATCCATCAGTTTACAGTAGAATTTTTTAAAACAATAGTGTTTTATTTATCATCCATATTGTGTTCTCATTAAATTCTGATTTATGATTTATAGAATCTGAAAATTTTTATCTTTGAATTGAATTTTTTTGTAAATTAAGTGTGGTTATTGTTTGTAATGGTATAATAATAATTATTAAAATGTTAAATAGATTGAAAGTAAGCAACATGTTTTTTTTTCAGGAGTTGTCCTCACTCATAAAAGCCTCACACATCAAGTAAATACTCTAGTCGAGGCCTGGAAGTGGTCTCAAAGCGATGTCATTCTTCACACCCTACCTCTGCATCACGTCCACGGCATAGTCAACGCCTTATTGTGTCCTTTGAGCGTGGGAGCGAAAACGTTCATGCTGCCGAAGTTCAACGCAAACTCGGTCTGGTCGCACCTGCTAGGGATCAACGCGGATCCGAGCGATCGTAAGATCACCGTTTACATGGCCGTTCCGACAATCTACTCCAAATTGATCACGGAACACAATAAATTGTTCGGTAAGGACCCAAAAATGAAGGAACATATCAGGAACACTTTGAAAAATAAGATAAGGTTGATGGTCAGTGGTTCTGCTCCGTTGCCCGAACCTGTTTTCGAGAAATGGTTTCAAGTGTCCGGTCATCGATTGCTGGAAAGATACGGAATGACTGAAATTGGTGAGATTTTCTGTTTATATTGTTTCGTTAACACTCATAAGTATTGTTTTTATTTTGTTGATATTTCCAGGTATGTGTTTATCGAACTACTGCGATGATACAGAAAGAGAACCAGGTTATGTCGGGATGCCCTTGCCGGGTGTTTCAATTAAAATTGTTGATAAAAGCGAAGATGAGAGAGCGACCACGTACCTGGAATGTGAAAACTTTGAAGGAAACATTATCACTAAAGGCCTAGAACCAAGACAGGATGTATCAGGTGAGCTTCTAGTGAAAGGAAATGGCATCTTCAAAGAGTACTTCAATCGTCCAGAGTCGACCAAAAAAGCATTCACTGAAGACGGCTGGTTTAAAACAGGTGACATGTGTCAGTATTCCGTTTCGAAGAAGAAGATTAAAATGCTCGGTAGAAGAAGTGTGGATATCATAAAATCTGGTGGATATAAGATAAGCGCTCTAGAAGTCGAGACTCATTTATTAGGTAATCCAGACATCGAAGAATGTTCTGTGGTCGGTCTTCCAGACGAAGAATGGGGCGAAAGAGTTGCAGCTGTGATAGTTCCTAAGAAAGAGAAAACAATTACGCTAGAAGACTTGAAAGCTTGGGCCGAGGATAAAATGCCAAAGTACCAGGTGCCGTCGGTCGTCAAAGTGGTTGAAGCGATTCCAAAGAATGCGATGGGAAAAGTGAATAAGCAAGAACTGATCAGTTCACTTTTCAGCAAGTAGATTTTGATTTTATAGCTCTTGAAACAAAGACAGAGCAAGACTGATTGTTTGTTTTATCATTTGTTTTCTATTTTAAATCTTGTGTAATATATTCCTTGATTTCTTTATGATTGTTGAATGTGTTTGAGTTGAAATTTTACGATATGGAATGAAACTAATTTAGTAACAACTGGACTGTGATTAAAGAGAAAAAGGATAGAAGGGATAAGCTGAGGCAAGTTCAAAAAGTAACTTGAAGTGCAGCTTATTCAATCCCAAAAGAAAATAAGTGAATTCGTCGAACGTCTGCTAGGAAAAAATTGTCAAGTATGTTAAATATAATTACTCCACTTTTTTTATTGTGTTGGTTACGTTTTGAACTGAATTGTTTGGTTATTCAAATATTATTTTTTGACTTATAATCATAAATATCAGGCTTCTTATTAAATAATACTTTCCAGTTAAATAGTATCTAGTTTTTAAAAATTGTATTGGTTAGAAGTTTGATGAAGTTTTTATGGTCGGTAGGGGTTTTAGGAAAATATAATATCAGATTCTTCATGTTCAATTCATTGAAATCATGTATTGTTTTTGGTGAAAACTTGAGTTAATCATTAGTTATGTGCCAAACTCAAAAATTTTAAAAAATATTGGCACTGTTCAACTTTTGGCTCTCTCGGTATTCAAGCTTACAAAAACAATAGGAAAAACCGAAAGCATAGCTTTTGTTATGACCTATTTTGGCCCTCGATTGACTGTTTGTTGTAAAATCGAAAAAACTCACCCCCAAAGTGTAATTTTTGAAAATTTCTGACTTGAAAAGTAAGAAATTACAAAAAAAGTTTTATTTTACGTGTAAACAATATTTACTGAGAAACATGATGCCATCTCTTATATTCAAAATGGTGGCGATCCCTCACTGAATACGAGGGAAGAAATTGCCTGGAGTCTTCTAGTGACACCCCTACCTACCATTAAAATTTCATTAAATTCCTAATTAATACGTTTTTTTTTCAACCATTTCACTGGACTATTTATTAGCACTGTCACTTAAATGAATAAATTAAATACTGACGGTCAAAATTGGAAAGTAATTGCTTTAGATTTGAGTAACCAGTTATTACTTATTATTACATATAAATTTTATAAAGGGTGTTTATGGAATATTTGATAACTTTTAAGAGGCGATACAGAAATCCAAAATGTGGTAATTTAAGTTAGAACTTTTAATGAAAAAATCAATAAATCAAAATGTAACTTTCTTAAAAGTATTTGCAGTTGATTAGAATAATGCAGAAGTAAGTAACACTGGACCAACCACTTCTCACCACCGGCCTGTAATTTTTATGATTTAAAGTGAAATCTGCTTTGAAAGCCTATCCTACATAGGTAGTTGAAAGAATAAATTTTCATGGTAAATACCATTTTAATTTTATAACAAAATTAAGGTTAAGTTTGCCATTTTCGGGATACTATACAGATTACAGACTATCTAAATCAGAACATGTTAGGTACGGGTGTCTTTGTTATGTGAAGAGCTACATCGTTTCTAAATAAAATTAGAGCAATGGTGGCCATTACTAGGAGGCATTCCTACTTTGGTCCTTCAGTAGCTAGAAGGGAAAAGTAAAATCCAGCCTTTTTAGCATATTGATAAATTATAATTAATCCTTTTTGTATGCAAATTAAAGACCTGAAATTTAATATTCAGCTCTTTTATTTCATGATGTTTACTATCCGTGTTTAAAGAATCTTCTCTATACATTTTACAAAGCGATATTAAACTGGTTTGTTGTAGGGTTGGTCATTTTGGAATTTTTACATGATTTGGCAGAAAAAGGAATTTGTTTATTATTTAAATATAATTAACCCTTTATTTTAAAATCATAAAACATGCGAAAAAATCAAAAATCGACCTTTAAACAACCGGACAATTTTACAACAAACAGCTTTCACACACATGGTATGTTTTGTCATCTTTGAATTGGTCAAACAATGCCGATTTTCTCTTAAATTGCATTCTTGTTTGAAATCTTCAGATAAACAGAAATTATTGAAGCACTTTCTCAAGAAAAAAAAATTAATAGACTATAAATAAGATTCGTACAGGAACACTAATTACAGATCAGATGATAATTAAATTGAGTCGAACTTTTTTTTTAATTGTACACTTTGAGATTCAATACATAAAATCTTAACGGTTATCATTAAAAGCGTGCCATAAAACTAAAAGACAATTTTAGAATAATATGCTCTTATTTTACCTGTTTTAGATATCTGATTACATATTTTGCTAAATAAATATCACCCCTTAAAAATAAATAAAGACATCCTAAACACTCTCTATTTAACTATTAATTATATTATTTTCAGTCGTAAATTATAAGAAATATTAATAAACTTTCCTATAAACAAAATTGTTTGTTTACTATCTCCCTTGTTGTAGAAATTTAATAATATTAGTGTAGAAATATTCAACTGAACTAACGCTTTTTTCATGGAATTGATGTAGTAAAATTTAGATAAGAATTCCTTGTAATTTTCAAGTTTTCATAAGGTCCATCGAACAGGATTTCTGTGTAAATAATAAATAACGGGTGTCACATCCGGCTTCAAATCTAGATTAAAGCCCAGACGTAAAAGTGATAGCCTTTGATAATCAGTCTGACCTTCTCCATTACGAAAGGTACTTGTAGTTGTGATTAATTAATTAACATATGAAAAGAACTGTGTGTTATGAGATTTAGTTACTGTGTTGTCATTTTGTATTGAAATTAAGGTTTAAGATTATCGATTCAATATTTAAAGGTTTATATCAACTATTCGAATACTTATTTTGATATCATTAGGGTAGTGCTAGGAGATAATTTCCTTTTTAAGGATCAAGATCACCATCACTGGTCATTAGAAAACTAATACACAGTAGTAAAGGTAATAAATATAAATCTGGCAACTAAGTTGAAGTTTCAAAATCTGGATAAAATATCTTTTATGATCATATCAGTCAGCTTCCTCCCCACTCTTTTATTTACAAAATAAATGACCATATAAATATAATAATGGGTAATGTGAATTTAATGTTCACTTCTTTATTACTTGTGTATTGTGTTGTGTTGAATTGAAGATAAAATTGTTTTGTCTATATTTGTTATTTTTTATTAGTGTTACATGTACCTATGTAATTAGAACTATGAGTGAGTATATTATTTAATATTTCGTTAATTATATAGAAATTAGAAATAAGTTCATAACATACGTACTATTTTTCGTTGATCAACTAATTATTAAGTCTTTAATTTACCTTTCTAAGGACAAACATTAAAAAAAATCTAATAAAAAATTGGAGACTTATTAAAATCTTGAGTGAAAAAGTATATTGAGACTGAAGGTAAGTAAATAATTGTTACTGCGACCGGCACTAGTAATATAAAATTTTTAAAAAGTTCAGGAAATTGCAAGAAAACCTTCACAGGTGTCCGGAAAGTAATAGGTTAAATTTTAACTACAGTTTTCTAGCCTCAAAATAAAGCGATTAAATTAAACATATCTAAGTACAAAATGGTTCCTTAAGAAGTTATGACACCTCAAAGAACAAAATTCTAGATTTGACATTGTTTA
Source organism: Malachius bipustulatus (assembly GCA_910589415.1). Taxonomy (NCBI): domain Eukaryota; kingdom Metazoa; phylum Arthropoda; class Insecta; order Coleoptera; family Melyridae; genus Malachius; species Malachius bipustulatus. Next base: position 8,703,362 of record OU342632.1, read on the forward strand.
AATTTCAGTAACCAAAATGGCAATCAAATTGAAAATTGATTCACATTAATTTCAGAGAACGTCGAGCGATATTAGTGAATAAGTTTTGTAGCAAAATGGCGATTTTCTCGTGTTTATTTTATCATATCTTGTTTTACTATTAATATTTTTAATACCATAGGTGCACTTTATGAGGTGGGCTATTTTTACATAAAAAAGGTATAGTTATTTCATGTCAACACAGCAAATGAAGAAGCACATTTGTACTAAGATATATGAAGGGTCCAGTGGAAAATCCATGAGGTTCGTTTTTTTTTAAAGTTGAAAAAAACTAACTTAAATCAGGAGCCTCATCGGTTTTTTTCGTCTATGCTGGTTATTTTCAACCACAGTTTTTATTTGAATCTCATGGTTTGTTCCCTATGAGGTTTGACACATTGATACTTCATGTTACAAGCTAACATAATTATGCCGTTAATGTCAATATCTTAAAAAAATGGTACGTCATCATTTTTACCTTCATAATATATGTTTTCATATACATACATAGTTTATTCGCTGTATTTTGAGGTCGGAAAGCTGTAGTTGAGTTTCAGCTCATTTCTTTCAGAACACCTGTATAAATAATATAATAGTGTGTCCTAGGATGGACCTTAATATTTGTTTATACAAATTAAAAAAAAAAAGTCCAATTTTGTTTTAATTTATGTTCTATTGACGTAACCATTTTTTATACAGGATGTTCCTTGATTCAGTAATGACGTCTTGCATTTTTTTTTAATAGGACATCCTGTATATTATTACATTTTCAGATTGTCTGAGAAAATCCAGTAAGAATGTTTTTTACTGTCGCAGTTTAAATTGAGTAGGTTACGAGTTATAAACAAATGAAAATCGCAATTTTCCATTTTCAAAGCAGCTCACATTGAAAACGGCTCGAAATATCGAAAAACGTCTAACACGTCCCTATCTTAACTTTTCATGTGTTACTTTACAGTGTACTTGAAATTTTTATACAGGGCGATTAAAAATCTGATTATTCCCATCACCCTGTATTAAAATTTTATCCACATAGGTGAAAAGTTAAGATAGGGACATGTAGCCATGTTTGGATATTTGGAGTCGTTTCCCATGTACACTGTTTTCAAAATTAAAAATTATTATTTTCACTCGTTTATACCTAACTCATAACCTAGGTAGTAGGTACTCAATTTAAACTGAAACTGTAAAAAATGCTTTTACTGGATTTTCTTAGAAAATCTGAAAATGTAGTAATACATATATGTATATACAGGCTGTCTATTTAAAAAAAATGCATTGACGTCATTACTGAGCCAAGGAAAACCGTGTATAAAAAATGTTACGTCAATAGAACATAAATTAAATTCAAAATTTGACCTGTTTCGTTTTTTTTTTATTTTACAAAATATTAACTGAGAAAATGAATTTATCCGTTACTTTTGAGAAGCACTGTATAGAAGGACAATATAATAATATTATACTTAACCTAATATCTAACTGTAGATATATTTAATTAAATGTATTTAGATTTAATAAAAAAATTTAATTTGTTGAATAAAATCAAGTTATCTGAAATCAAAAACTATGAAGTTGTTCCTAGGAGCATCCTAAGCTCATATACAGGGTGTAGAATTGGTTCACGCACCACAGGGATTTCAATGTTAAATTTTAACGTAATATTGGCTCCCCAAATTATTTTGGAGAAAAAGTGTAAATGTATTTATGCTTTTTTGTAGAGAAACACAACATAATTACTGTGATTACTTATTCTTTTAGTTAGCATATAAAATCGAACTACTATTAATAAGTTGAACCTTGTTTTTCTCAGGTTGATAACGAAAATTTGTTAAATAAAGAAAATAATAATATGCAAATTAATTAATAAACTTGTAATGATTATGGTTATGACGTATTTATCTATAAAAAAACAAAATTAGACTTTTTCTGTAAAATAATTTGGGGAGCCAATATTTGAACGTTAAGAATTTAACATTGAAATTCCTATGTTGTGTGAAGCAATTATACACCCTATTTGAAGTTTCAAAATTCTATATCCAGACTTGCTATAAGTACATATAACACTGTTCCAGTCGGCCCTTTATTCCCAATTTTTTTTTTTTTTTCAAAATTTAAAGCCCTGTCCAGACTTATCACATTGCTATACAGGGTGAGGCGCGAGAACCTTAGGGCATTTTTATATGGAGAAGTCCTGGGAGTAGAAGTCTAAAAATTTGTGCGTGTATAATTTCGGTTTTGACGAGCTGAACTAAAATATTCACAACCCCACACCACTTCCGGTTATACCGGAAGTTGCCATATTTTTCTTTTTTTAAATGGTACACCCTGTATATTTTTACATTTTCAGATTGCCTGAAAAACAGTAATAAAAATGATGTTTACAGTTCAAATTTGTAACGACCAATTTATGAGTTATAAACAAATGAAAATTGCAATTTTCCATTTTCAAAGCAGCTTAGCTTGAAAACGGGTCAAGATATCGAAAAACGGCTTACATGTCCCTATCCTAACTTTTTGTATACTACGCTAGAGTACCTACAAAAAAAATATTTTTTATTAATTTTTTTTTTGAAAATCGCTGATTTTTCATCACTTTGTATACAAATTTCATCAGCACCATAGGATACTACGTGAAAAGTTAAGATAGGGACATGTAAGCCGTTTTCCGATATCTTGACCCGTTTTCGACCTAAGCTGCTTTGAAAATGGAAAATTGCGATTTTCATTTGTTTATAACTCATAAACCACTAGTTCCAATTTTGAACTATAAAGACCATTTTTATTACATTTTTTCAGGCAATCTGAAAATGTAATAATATACAGGTTGTCCCATTTAAAATAAGATAGTTGATGGCAACTTCCGGTATAACCGGAAATGGTGAGGGGTTGTGAATATTTTAGTTCAGCTCGGCAAAACCGAAATCATACACGTACAAATTTTTAGATTTCTACTCCCAACACTTCTCCATATAAAAATGCCCTAAGGTTCTCGCGCCTCACCCTGTATACAGGCTGTTTCAAAACATGTGTCGGAAAATAAAAGATGTGATTCCCTGCCTTGTTCTTAGGAAAAAACTTCCTATTAACATGGGTCCGCAAACGTACCATTTTCGAAATGCACGGTGTCAAAATTTTTTTTTTTTTTTTTGACGATATCTCAGGAACTGTTTGCGATACAAAACTCAACTTTTGTATACATAATGACAAGAGGACAAACCTTCGGGAGAGACTTTTTCACACCAGAGGACCTGGATTTATTAGCAACAGTCAAGATGGTCAGCTTCCTTAAAGAAGCCGACTAAATCTAACAATAATGACCTCTATTTCTTCGAGAGAGAGAGCGAAAACAAAGAACAAATTAATTCTGAGAAAAAATTTAAAGACTTTTTATTTATCTCTTCGTATTTTTTCCAAAGTGCTGCCTTCTTCCATTAAAAGTTCTCAAAAAAAAAACAAACAAGATATAAAACAGTGGCTATTATGAAGGATTATCAAGTTTACAGACACCTATGTGGCTGTTTCGAAAGAAGGTATCGACTCTAGGTGGAAAATATAGCAATTCAGTTACTCTGGACATGAAAATGACTGCAAAAATGTTAATAATAGTAAGCTGACTAGATATTTTCTAATGGAGGAAGGGTTTTAGAGAAAAATTACAAGTGTCAAAAGTTCCTTATCTTTGTCCAAAAAGAATGCCTGCCGGTTTTCAGAAGTATTTATTGAAAAATAATTCTGATGAATAATTTCTACAGACTTTTCTATTGTTTACTTTGTAGATATTATCGTAAAAAAAACCATACATATTCTTTAGACAAAAGTTAACAACTTTTTCCAAATAGACTTTTTCTTAAAGTCACTTTCATTCATAAGGAATGGAAATCAAGTCTTTTGAAGTAAAAATTGTGTTTGTGGAAGAATTTTGTTTTTCGCTTTAAAATGCTTCCTTCACCCGAAACTATTTAATAAAAGGCGATTTTTTCGTTAACCTTTTCTGGGAGAAGGAAGGGATTTGGAAAAAATATGAACAGATAAAAATGTTGATTTTTCCAAAATAACAGGCAGAATTTTTGGGCAACGTAGGTTTTTGAACCCATGTTAATAGGACCTTTTATTCATATTTTTGAACGAGCTATCACATCCTGAAATCCTGCGCACATATTATCAGTCACCCTGTATATAGCTTTTTGAATTACTTTTGGGCACATGAAGTCTAATTTTTGGGAGCCCCATAACTCGTTACAAGGAAAGTCACAGGTTTTAAATCAACCTGTACAAGTTTCATTTTATTTTAATTATTTATTAGTTCAATTCTTTGGAGCTGCATGACTGGGAGTATTCCAAGGAATGGGTTCAGTCTTCAAGATTAAAGTTAATTAGCTAGAATGTATGACAAAAACTAATGACAACTGCAATAAGCTACCTACTTAACACATCTGGAAATGATTTGTACCATTGTTAAAAGTTATTACTATTAAAAGGTAAAAATATTAAATTTTGTTTTCAGGCGATACAAAAAATATAGCACGACCAGCATTTTATGCTTTCGCTGTCATTCATCACATCTATGCGCTGAAATATTCAGAGATGGACTTGGATTTTAGTAAATCATCCGATCCAAGAGTTCTAGATATTAAACAATTTGCTTTGCGGTATTTTACTTCTTGGAATTTTGTAAGTATTGCTTTTTGTACTTTTAAATACAGGGTTTTGCACTTTTAAATAACTGTTTATTGCTGTGAAATATCACAATGCACACTGCTGAATACTGCTGGACCCTGGATAACTGACTTAACACCTGATTAGGGCGGCCGCAATATAGGTACATAAACTAAAATATTCGTTTAATTGAAGTTATGTAATCCACTCTCGAATTTCCCGGTGGTGTCCTACGACAAACATCCCCCCCCCCCCCCCACTCCCCCAACTGACTGTCATTATATTTTCTTCAAAATCGTGACGTCTCTAAAAAATCTCTCGTTTTACCTCGTGAATTTATCAGCTGGCTACCTAGCGCTACTGTGACGTACTCTGAAAGCTCAGGAAAGTTGTGCTCGGCCCTATGGAAGTTTTCTGTAAAAAGCCTTAAAACTAATATGACACTAATGTTAACAATGTGACCCATAATGAGATGGTGAGAACTGAAAACTGTAAGTGAAGACTGCAATGATGGTCTCCAGGATGAGAATAAAACAATGCTCACTAAATTTAGTTAAAATTAGAACACATGACAAACAGGATGTTTCAAAACATGTGTCGGAAAATAAAACATGCGATTTCTTGGCTCATTCTAAGAAAGAAACGTTCCTAATAACGTGGGTCAGCAAACGAATCATAATAATTATAGTCACATAAATTTTAAGGTATTATGAAACAGGCCCCAGGACAGTCCATCTTACAGTGTTGATCAGGAGCACATCTTTCAAAACACCGGCAGCTTAAAATGTGCTCCCAAAATGCCATTTTTCGCAAGGTTGTGGAATTTAGGGGTAAAAATTTAGTGGGATTTGATGAGTTCTTAGGAAGTCATTATAGAATATTAGCGATTGTCTAGTGCAGATTTGCAAACAGAGAAAGCTCGGGAGAGTCAACCCCATCATTGACTATCGTGTATCAAAATCTAACTGATATCAAATTTTTTCTAAGCTGCAATGTATCCACACAGAATCCACTTTTGGGGAAGAGTAATCAAAATCACGCTGGGGATAGACTCCATCTCTCTTGAATATACTAAATACTTCAAAAATCGTCTTTTGATAGACTCCAAGTTTAGTTGATGGAACCAAAGACAACCGAGTCATATTCAAGTTTATAGCGAACTAAACAGATGTAGAATCTTTTAAGTATCCAATTTGCTTTTCAGTTTCTGAAAATAGAGCCCAATTATTAAGTAGATACACTCAATATGACATTGTTGAAAGTGAGTTTGCTGTCAAATGATCTCCCGATAGATAGAAGTTCTGAATTAATCTTGTAGTCGTATGTTATGAAATTATGCTTTCGAGTGAGAGTTATGAACAATATAATTTATTGAAACATTGTTTTTCGCACACCAGATCTGAAGTTTATTCGTGTTGCTCTGAAGAGTGTCATAGTCGGAAGATAATGTTATGGTGGAAAACAATATCAAATCATCTGTATATAGTAAATGGGGACAAGGAAGGAGAGGGGAGACATTGATAAATGTCAAGAAGAGCAGCCCGAGATTAAAACCTTGGGGAACTCTTGAGGTAACAAGAAACATATTGAGTTCTGTCTTGCAGATAAGCTCTAAAAAAAGAAATGAGCTGAGCACTGAAACCAAATTAAGAAAGTTTACTAATAAGAATTGAATGATGTCAAAATCTTGCATAATGATCTCCAATCTGTCAAAAGTTTTAGATAAATTAATCTAGACAACATGCTCTCTCTGTCTCTGCTGATGTATACAAGTCGCAAGATTGTCAACAAAGGTGACTAAATTAGAAATAGTCAAATGTTTAGGCACAAAGTCATGTTTCTTATTCTCTCAACTGATCTTTAATTAAAGAATGCAAGCAGTCGCATAAAAGGCAAAAGAGCTATTGGTCTGTAATAGCTAATAATAGAGGTATCTCCAATCTTTAGGCGGGCCCAAGAATTTTCCGTTATTTTTGAGTCACATATGATACTGTGACAGTATTCTTGTCCCTGATGTAGCTCAATGGAGAAACAAAAAATTCCAGGGGTTAACTGACTGGAGTTATTACTTATTTATTAACAACCAGAGGGGTATTTATGTATTCAAGCAAACAATAATTATTATTAATTTACATAAAATTTTTGAATAATAAAAAACAAAACATTTAAGTTATCAAATTCTATGTATCTTGGAATTATTATCTAAATTCTATTTATGTATAGGTAGTCTGTTATTATATAAAAATAAACATCCATACCTATAGTTGATAGAATCACTGTAGTAATTACTACCTACACAGTATAATAATGATTCAATGGCATGTTAGTAACACACTAAATAACAATTCTTATCTGATGGGTGCATGTCTCTTTATTTCCGTTTGATTTATTTTCCATTGGATTATCTAAATTATTATCGATAATCTAAATTAAGGTAAATATTTCCAAAAATTACTTTTTTTATTATATTTTTAAAATAAGGTATTTGAACATATTTTAATAGTCAACATTAAATAGATAAGGACAGTGTATAATAATATGAAGTATGATAGAATTCTATTTTGTTTAGGATTTATACAACATGATGCTGAGGAAAACAATTAATTTCAATATGAGCGAGATGATGAACTTGGACAATCAAGTATACAGGATGTCCATTTTTCGAGGCTAACCATGGGTATCTCGCTTATCAGTAGAGATACAAGACCGGTTGATTTAGAAAAAAGCTGTGCATTTTTTTTGCTGCTCAATAATCTTTGAGTTATAGCGAAAAAACTAGAATTTGTGATTTTTGTTTTTATGCTCTAATTCAAAAACAGTTGAAGCTAGTGTTTTTTAACTTGGACATCATTAGAGCACTTTTTTATGTAGAATCCAAATTTGTCATGATCTTTTCTTAGCTTTGAAAACTACCAAAATACGGTATAGGTACAATTTTTGTTTTTCTTATGGACCCCATTTTGAGTATTCATGAGCTCAAAAAGTAATCTTAAGCCACATCTTAATGATAAGATGTGTACAAAAATTCAGTTTTATATCTAAAAAGGTTCCTGAAAAATCGTAAAAAAACTGAAAACTTGACACCCTGTATCTCGAAAATGGCGGGTTTGCGGACTCATGTTAATAAAAAACTTTTTTTTATATTTTTGAACGAGCTATCACATCCTGAAGTCCTGTGAACATATTATGAATCACCCTGTATATTAATATTATATAATATTTACAATGTCGCCTTTTTTGCAACTTAGAGATTGGTAATTACCATTAAGAATGAACATTTTATGCACTTTTCTGGGAATTTCATTTGAGTTAACTGAGTTTGTTTTTAATCTGTGTTTTTTAAACTGTTAAAAGGACAATTCAGATCACTAACAACTATACCCATAGCTAAAATCGCAAAATTTTCATATAATCCTTGCTTTAAATTAAAAAAAAAACTTTCTCCCAATAAGTAGAAATAACATAATGACCGTTTGTTACAGCTGATTCAACTACTGTACTTCGTTCTTTCGATGTCTCATTCAGTGACTCCTTCATACAAGCCACAACTAAAAGCCAAGTTATCGGAATGGAAGGGATACATCTTTACCTCACTTATGTTCCCTTCAACCATGTTTGTTACTCTGATGTTCTGGAGCCTTTACAGCATCAATCGGGAGTGGGTACTACCAGAGGCCGCTGATAGTGTCTTGCCTGCCTGGCTCAATCACTGTATGCATACAAATATTGCTCTGTTTCTGCTCGTGGAAGTTCTGGTCACTAAGCACAGGCTGCCTAGTTTCCAGTCAGCTTTTGTGGGGATCAGCTTATTTACACTTATCTACGATTTTATGTGAGTTTTGTAGTTTTTTTTTTAATTACCATTGCAATAATAATTATACTCTAATTTTCAATTTTAATATCAGTCAATACATCTCTAATTTTTTTTTTATTTTAGATTTTTCTTTACATATTTTGAGAGTGGGAGATGGCTCTACGGAATTTTTTACGTTATGCAATGGCATGAAAGAATTTTATTCATGATCGTCAATTATTTAACGATCGTTGCTGTGATGAAAGGGGGAATGATAATGCAAGAATACAAATCACTCAAACTAGGAAAGATGAAATAATATAAGAAACATTACATGCAAGCTGTACAAGACAATCAACAATTCTCCCTGCTTGTATTAGTGAATGTAAAACTGAGAAGTTTAAAAGAGAAATGGATTTCCTTAGAATATTTTAATTAAGTACTTAGACCTCTTGGGCGTGGGTAATTGAATAGATATTGTGTGCATCACACTTTTTAGATTTATAATAATTTATTATATTTATTTTAAGATTTTAAGGCTTTGTTACGTTTGATTAAAATTATTTTTTTCAGAGTTTGTCACGATGCGAGGCAATTCAAATATTATAATCCCTGACATAGAAGGCGTTGTCAATTGTCAATTGTTTGTGTTAAGTCACGTGGAAGATTTAGCCTCTGATGATGTTTTAACGTTAGTACGTTAAAAGGACTGTTAAAAAATGGAAATTTTTGCTTCTATGTCAAGGGAGATAATATAAGAATGGCCCTTGTAATTCATACTGTAATCTTAATAATTAATAACACCAATTTAAATTAAAAGGGTTGCAATAGCTATGGTTTCAGAAATATATTCAGAAAATTTGCAACATTTTTACAATAGATTACTTACTTCTTCTTAGTGTTATTGTTATATTTAATTGTTATGTTATTCTTTAATTTTACTATTACGAATATAATACCTAATTATGTGCAGTATTCCTTGTTTGTGTAACAGGCAACAGTTGATAGTAGGATGTTATTATTTTTTTTAATAAATTGATTTTTAACATATTTGGATCAATATTGGCTTCTGAACCTAGTGCAAATGGTTTTATTTCAGGAGCTGTAAAGGTAAAATTGGATGATATTGCGGCATATTTTGCCTAGAAAAGTTACATTAACAAGTCGCAGAGTTTTCCTTGTATGATTTAGGAAAAGGCGAAGAGAGGTGGGGAACAAGTTGGGAAAATGCAGTTTTCTTCGAGTATCTGGAAAACTATCAGGTTTATCACAAACACAGTGTGATCCTCCTACCCCTTGCCCTGTGATTTCTAGCAAAAGTTAACCCTTTTCTCCCACATACGTTGTGTGAAAATTCCTTCCCATGCCACACAAATCTATGGTAACTGATTGGAGATCTTGGAGAGACTTTTAAGTGCACAAATGACGGAATCATTTTTATTCAGAATTACATACCTATACTTCAATTTTTTATATAGCTGTGTTGGCAATAAACCCCTAAGTTTTAGAGATACTGAAAGGAAACTGCTTTTTCCAAACTTACCCTCCCCCTTCTTCTAAACCCGAAGTTAAGGGAAATGTTCTGAAAAATTTGTTACTGATTTTAAACCGTTTTTTTTTTTATATTATGTTGATGTTCAAACCTAATTTTACTGTACTCAAACCGATTTAACTCGTGATTCAAGATGGAGACGAGGTTAAGGGGGTGATGACCCCGCTCCCGCGAATTCAGGGTTAGGCTTTTCTAATGTTACCTTCCCTTGTAAAATTCCAGGTTGTTCAGTATTAGTTCATAGAAAAAACTATAATTTTCTTGTACTGTTTCTAGCACTCCACCCTAAGACAGTTATATACTAAACGTGGGTATTTCTGAATGTTTGTTTTTACTAAAAAAAAAATATACAGAATATCTTCTAACAAATCACTTTTTACAATTATTAAATAAAACAAAATGTAACATATTTACAATAAAAAACAATATTGGAATTATACAGTTGAAAACATGTTTCAAAACACAAGCAAAAATATCAGGATTAAACAATTTTTAAGCCGTAACGAACCAAATTTTCCATTACGAGCTCGCAAGTTGGGTGGTACTGTTTGAACTCCAAATGGCAGCCAGTGATAATAAAGAAGCATTGTTAACTTCAATAAACATGTCTTCAAATTTATCCAGCAAAGTAGCCCTCCCTAAAATAATTGTTATTATTAATACATGACCAAGAAACATTAGGAAAACTGTATAAAAAAAAAGCACATGAAAATCAGATCAGTACATAGTTTTGAATTACTATGGAACATACAATAATTATTGAAGGACAGATATACATTGCATACTTACTTGTTTCAAGTTTCACTTCTTCGGCATCAAAATCACAATGTTTTTCTTGAACACTAATCTTGACAGAGTCAATTTCCTCTAAAATCTAAAACACATAAATAAATATAATATTTTTTAAATTGGTTAAGATCCTATTTTACCTCAAGCAAATAATACATGTCCACCGGTCTCAAGGCGTAATACCTCTCGCACAATTTTCGAAAGCAAATGCCGGGATTTTCAACGCAATGGGAAAGAACCATGGTCAACCATCTGTGTAATAATTCATAGTTGACACTGCCGTCAACTTTAAGCCAAGGCATGAAACGTACGTATCTTTCGTGAGGCGATCTAAATATGAAAAGACACACAAGTCATGTTATATCAACCAGGCATATGATATGAAGATGAAGATAACTTTAACAAACAAATCAATCTTCAATTATTATTATAATAAGGGAACTTGCACTTTTTCCTGCATACAAATTTTCTATATCGTAAAAAGAGTAAGTAGTGTGGAATATGACGCTTCAAATATCATTAATTAATTCGTTATAAATTACCAAAGTCTCACGGACCAATGAATCATTTAAAACACGACTAAAAATAAGGGCATAACCCTAGTATGATCCAAGACAAGCATCCCAAGAGACTTTAGACCAATTATATGACCTGATCAGTCAGGTTTTGTCAGGTCAGAACATCTTCTTTTGACAAAAACAATATAAAATACGGCCGCATCTTTTTTTTCAAGCACAAGCGGCAGTCAGCGTTGTTCACTAAACCCATCCTGGGCAGATGATAGTTAATCTGGAAGTGTATATAAATAGGCCTATTAAGGTTGTCAGTTCTTTCCTGTTAAGCTCCAATAGTTCTTTGGTTCTTTTTTTTTTCGAAGTGCCCTGTATAAAGGCCTTCGAGTGGTCTAATTTTGGTAAGTTTTGGCAGTGATTGAGGACTTCCCTCTCAGCCCAGTTGCATATTGTTGTTTTGGCAATATTCGACATGCCAAATGCACATGGTTCTGGTCCGATAAATTCGGATTCGACAACTTTTCTGGCCAGAGAGTCGGAAGGTTCGTTCTCTCCATATCCAGATTAAAGGCATGGCCCGGAATCCAGATGTGAGTTACTTCATTGCTCTTTGCTAGCGCATTCAAGGTTAGTGGACAGTTCCAGACCAACTTGGACTTGCAGTGGCTGCAGCTAAGGGCTTTTAGAGCCGCTTGGATGTCTAAAAATATCTTTATTGATCTGCGTTGGCAGTGCATCTTTTCTTGCATCTGCGCACGGAGCTCTATGGCATAGATTTCGGCCTGGAAAGTTGTTGCGTGAAGCCCCAGGCTCGAGAAGAATCTTTTCCATCGGTGAACCATCTGAAATCAGCTGTTAGGAGTTCATTTCTATTGTCCTCCCACACATCTCTTTCCGAGGGAAGGACCTTATAAGCAGATTGGTTAATGTTGGTTTAGGCATTATGTCCAAGGGCATACCCAGTAGACTGTGACTTTCTATGTCATTCAGGAACCAGGTTCGCTTCAAGTTATAAGCTTTTGGCAAGCTTCTTACCATCTGTAGCATTCTATATGCAGTCCATCTGGTCTCTCTCTCTCCAAATAAATATGGAGAGGTGGTAGTTCCAGTAAGATTTCCATAGCAGTCGTGTGGTGTTAATAGCACCACAGATCGCCAGACAAGCTTGTATCTGTAGGCTAGAGAGCTTTGTTTTGGCCATGACCTGCTGGCCTTTTGACCATCAAGCAGACTAGGTCCGACGATCGTTACATAAAGCCAGTATATTTGTTTGTGCCCAATTCTCCATGTTTTGCCACAGATCCTTTTACATGTCCACAAGGAGAGTTTGGCTCCGTGTATAACTTTTTCCAGATGGGGTCACTTTCGCGAGGGTTGACTACATCTGTTCCCTCTCGCACCACTGATAAGTCACCTCAAGTACTTTCTGACTTTCTAGAAATGGTCGCTCAGATCTTCCTTTGATCAGAATGACCAAGTCATCAGCATATACCTGGACGTCGACACTCCCTAGTGAAAGAACGGCTAGAAGGTCATCGACGAGAAGAGACCAGAGCAAAGGGGAGAGGACTCGCAAGCCTACATTCGATATTTTTCCCTCCCTTTGAGGTCGTTATAGTTCTGTTTCCAAGCATATTGCGGATCCAGCCACTTATGACTGATGGAATCCCTCTTAAGGCAGCTGCCTTACAGAGGGATTCTGGTAGTGCGTTATTAAACGCTCCTTCTATGCCGAGGAAGGCAGCCACCGCAGCCTCTTTTTTGTAAAGAGACCTGGTGATCTTGCTCGATGAATAGCTCTTGATACATAGTCTCATAGATGTTCTATAGGATTCATGTCGGGAAACATTGATGGTTATAAGAAACAAATTGATACAATAATTAAATCATATCAATTATAGCAAAACCGATAATTGAAAAACAATAACGTTTTCTGAACGACAGAACCCTAATGGTATGATAAATAAAGATAGAGACATCGATGTTTGACTGGTTATTTCCAGCTCATCAGTCTGACATATTATCACCACCAGAGGAGTGTGCCAAACAAAAAGAAAACCAACATACTTAAGCATATCAATTTGTCAGAAACATAGTGATTTGCAAGGTGATAATATGTCAGACTGATGAACTGGAAATAACCAGTGAAACATATTAAGTTTGCTGTCTATTAAGTTTGAAAAAAAAATAATATAAGGCTACAAAAATTTGATGCAAGTTCCCAAATGATATTGTTTGTTGATTATGTAACTAAGTTGATACAATTTGTTTGGATATATGGATGTAAGTCTCTTACTTGGCATTTTGTTGCTCTAGAAATTGCTTCAGAGGCACACTGTTTAACTCGTTGATATCAGACTGTGACAGAGGATACGTAGCTGTCAACCAGACAGTGCGATATTTGTGATGAACATAAGTGAGCTGCGTTATTCCGGCCTTCATCAGGAAATTATGAGACACTAAAATTTTCAAGATTTTCTCAAATTCATAGATGTCTCTTCTATCACCGAAACATTTCTGAAAAGTATGTATACATTACAATATGGCCAAACAATGTCCTAACAGTTTACTCAATATAAAAAATGTGATTTTTCTTACCAAAAATTCATATCCACAAACGCCTAATTCTTCTTTCTTGTAAATGAAATCTAGAATTTCCAATACTAATTCGTAATCGTTTAATGTTCTACCGCTTTCAAGGATTATTTGCTCTAAGGTTTCAATGCATGGAAGTTTAAATTCAGTTTGTCTGAAAAACAAGGACACACATTTTGCATATAACAGCTAATTACAATAATTAGTATAGAAATAGCAACAAACTAACAAATCTACTCCCTAATGATGGTGAACGATCACTCTAATAACTTTAATTTTACCACAATTTTTGCCACATTCTGATTAATAATTGCTTCGATTTCGTTTTTATATTTTGAAAAACAATGAAGCAGCTTTTTAGGTTCGGACAAAGTAAAACCATTTTGTCTTAATTTGAAAAAATCTCACTTATAGGGTTAATTTACAGTTTGATTTCAAATTTTACTTCAAACTCAAACTGGTCGTTTTGAAACAATTTTAACGTTTAATGATATAATAATAATACGTCTTCCTTATGGATTGAAATATTGATGAGTGAAGGTGACCGACATTCATGTGTCTGTATGTTGCACTCTCTTCTAGTTTACTCTATTACCTCTGAAACGTATCTCAGGGCAAGAACACTATTAGTGGCTTGTCTTTGATTTCTAAAGGATAAACTCTTCTGTGGTTGTTAATCACCAATCATTAAAGCCTCAGTACGTATACCTAGACTAGTCACTTTGTAAAGCCAATTAATAATGTTAATAAGTAATAACTGTTTCTAATTTTGATTGCAGATTCTATTTAATATTTGTATGAACCTAAAACTTGCATTGTATCTGATGCATCACAATACATGTTCCAATTTGTTGTTCTTATAATAAATTATTATAATACGATTTTTTTATTTGCGGGGCTCTATTAGGGTGACATTTTGCAACATATAAAGGGTGGCTAACTTTTAATTATATAGCTAGTATTTACTGAAATATTAAAGATATGGAAAAAAGTAAATACAGTGAAAACCGATTATAACGACATCGTTTAGTACGACGTTCTGGATATAACGACCAAATGTTGAAGTCCCAGTTTAGTCTCATAAAAATCACCTTACATAGAAACCGTTTAGTACGACATCGCTTATTGCGACGTATCGGTAATAGCGACGTAGTGATCTTGGATTTTTCACGGAATCGTGTCGGTTATAACGACCGACGGATGTTTATGCTGTAAATTCTGAATTTTACGCTTCCCGTAGTCGGGCGAGGGCCTGTTTTTATTTGGTTTTTTTATTGCGTGATCGGACAATGGAGGTGATTTAGGTATCTCAGAACATGATAAAAAATTAAAATTGTACATACCTACCTGTATCCTCAAAAATTAATAAATTTTTGATAGATAAATATGTATTTGAAAATTGTGATGCCTTTACATAAGTATTATTTATTTAAACCTCTTAATCCTTTGAATTTACATACATAATATCATGTGGTATGTGGTGTCAGTAAAAAATGCATTTAATTGCCTATAACGACTATCAGCTATAATGATAGCATATTGATGGTCCCCTCAATGTCGTTATATCCGGTTTTCACTGTATGTATAAAAAATTGTCAAACTGGATGTGATCTACACAATAGCGTACACACTTATTTTCATGGGCAACCTGTTTCAAAGTAGAATACCCAACTTTGTTTTTTTTTTTAATAGAACACCCCGTATTTTTTTGCAAATTTGGTTTTTAAGTAATTTCCTCTTTACAATGATGTATCACAAGTAATCTATTTTTTAAAGGCCATATAGTAATAAGTAATTGTTATAGTGGGCCGTGATATATGATTGCAAAGTCCGGTTAAATTTACTTGGATTCAGGGCCCTCTAACTCAGATATATGACCTTGAATTGCACGTATGAATATGACCAAATTCACGTAAATTTTGATTTAAATTTAATTTAAATGTTAATTTAAACAAAATCGTATTAAATTGTTATTGTTTTAGTCTCCTGTTTGAATTGATTCCTCCTTCTCGAATTGTAAGCTCCTCCCATGCACTTTAAAACTTTTAATAACTTTTTTCTCATGTTCGATAACTTAATGAGCTACCCTAGATAATAAATAATTAACAGTTTGTGTTAATTTGTGTTACACCTTCAAATAACTTTTGGTCACTAAAATCTGTTCTGTATTCTTTATAATGTAGTTTCGTGCCTTCTTTATTTTTATTTTCTCTTCCTTACGTAGATTTTTTACCTTTCAATTAGTGGTGCTTTTCAACTTCATTGATCAGACCTGAATGTTATGAACTACATCCTGCTCTTTTCATGATTGATTTCCATATTCTTCACCCTTTCATCTTCAGCTCTACAAACGTTTTTTTTTTCTGCTGGACATCTGGACTTTTAATTCAATAAAAACCTGAATTAAATTCGGGTTTTTGACACGTAACATTTCACTTACGATTGATTTTAGCTTTTGATTGTTTCGTATTATTGTTCTTTATAGTAATTCATCCATGGTAACCATGAATGCCAGGATGGTAGTTAGTTCCTGCAAGGTTGGAGGAGGGCGCTGTACTATTGCCAGTTTATGCATTTACAATAATCCCTCTCTTAGTTATTGCTCTTTGCATGCAACACTGCTGGTATTAAAGAAGATGATTTTTGACAATGTCACCCAAACAGCTGATTTTGGCAAGTGATATATTACAAATTTGTGAAAATGATAGTTGGGAATTTTTAGTTTTGACCAACATAAAAACAAAATTTCACAGCAACCCGAGACGCAAATTAAAAAAATCGTAATATATATTTTACTATTTGCGTTAGATAGGTACCTATATCTATAATAAATATTACGAAGCATTCAATGCTTTTCATATTTAAATCAAAAAATTTAGACAATTATTTGATCAAACAGAGTGATCGAAAATCTATAACAAAACTTATAAATTGAAAAGTGCAGGTATGCAAATAATATAATACATTTTTATCATATAAAAATAGTGAGTTTCTCATTCTCAACAGTGGTTTCACGTCTTAGTTCATGCTTTCTCTACAATGTGTAATTTTTTGTTGTCTATAGCAACTCTAGACAGCTATTTTCTATACTCAAAGCACAAACTCATAAAAAAGTATAATCTGACAACTCAATTCATCATCTTGAATTCTTGACATTGTAATCTTAACCTATAAAAATATAGCCATTGACAGTAACCGTTGACAGCAATATACATATACCGTGTGTCCCCAGATAGGTGAAACGACTCTTATAAAAGACAAAAAATTTTTTATTTTAATTTTAATTTTTTGGGGTTCAGCCCTGCTTGGCTAAAGAGTAATTTCTAACAAAATTTTAGTTTTGAAAAATCAAGCATGCCTTGGAAATTTCCAAGAAACCGGTTTTTCTGTTGAGTAAAGTGCCTTTTATGTGGCAAAAAAGACAAAATGTTATTTGAAAAAGTTGTTCAGAATCAACATTTAGGCCCGTATACCAAATTTCAAAATCATAGGCCAACTTTGATCTTTTACATTTACTTTTATGTTTATTTCACAAATCAAAGAATTTCATTTGTAACAAAGACTGATATTATTGAAAAATTGCTATTGCTATGGGTACAATTTGGTTTTTCCATGGCAGTCATTGCTACAAAATGAAATTCTTTGATTTGTGAAATAAAACATAAAAATAAATGAAAAAAATAAAAGTTGTCCTATGATTTTGAAATTTGATATAGGGACCTAGATGTTGATTCTGAACAACTTTTTCAAATAACATTTTGTCGTATTTGCCATATAAAAGGCACTTTACTCAACCGAAAAACCGGTTTCTTGAAAATTTCCAAGGCATGCTTGATTTTTCAAAACTTAAATTTTATTAGAAATTATTCTTTAGCCAAGCAGGGCTGAACCCCAAAAAATTAAAATTGAAATCAAAAAAATTTTGTCTTTTATAAGAGTCGTTTCACTTATCCGGGGACACACGGTATGTTGAAATATGTTACCCTAACAGAGCCACCCGGGACGCAAATAAAAAAAAAAAACGTAGTATACTTTAAGAACATTGCACTACAATTTTAAACACAACCATCCTAACAAATTGAGTCCACAGAATTTGGAACGGAAATTAGTTTTCTTATATGAATTCAGACTTTATTGCCCGTATTCATCAATAAATATAACCCCTGGGGTTATATTTTGGAGCATGTCATTGGTTTAGAATTCGTAGCGTTCGTAGGGTTCGTAGGCGTTCGTAGCGTTCGTAGCGTTCGTATCCATTAGACCAATCAGCTGTCAGAAAATTCAAAATATAACCCCAGAGTTATATTTTGAAGTTTGATGAATACGGACATATGTGAAATATATGGATTAGAGCAAACAAACAAAAACCCTTTATTTTTTCCTAATCTATGTCAAGTTCTACACCCCTAAGTACATTTTGTTTCACATGTAGATTCACACACTGGTAAAGAAATTTGATAAAAATTTAAAAATAAATTAATAAACTATCAGAAAATACTTACTCTTTAGATGTTAGTAAAGCTTCTCCTCTGGTCTGATTGTGTAGCAAACTTTGGACGGTGGTATTCTCAGCAAACTCTTCACGATCGGGAACTGAAACGTTTCCTAAGGTAGGTAGCACTGTTATGAAATAACTCTTCAGACTCTTTATTTTCATTTTACTTTCACCGGAAACTACATCAGGAAACCTGTCGTTTGACAGGAGATTAGTCAGCTCAGCAGCATTCGGAATAACACGGTTTGAAACCTCACTATCGTCCATTAGGGCTTCCATTATCTGTTCTAAGGTGAAATCGCTACTTTTGCTGGGATAATTTTTGGTGGTGTCCTCATTTTCGATAACTTTCAAACCGGAATCACTTGCTTCAATGGCAAGTTCAGAATTAGCACTTGTAGCAACGATTACATTTTGTTCTCCTCTACTTTCCTGATTTCTCTGATTGATCACATCTGTTATTAGATTGCTTATGATATTGAAAAGGCTTGTGAGACGACTTTCAAAACAGAAATCTGACATATCCTGATCTTTTTTATTGTAACACTCTTGGAAGAATGCATGAAGAGATTTAATCATTTTCGAGAAACAGATAACTTTGTCCAGGTAATCTACTTTATTAATTTCGGCTTGAAATTCGTGCAGTAATTTTTCCAGATATGCAAAGAGACAATTATCATCTTTGGTATTCTCGATTATAAATTGGATGCACATATTCTTGATATCTTCAAAAACTAAATCACTGCAATTGTCACTTTGATTATCAACTAGGCGTATGAAATTTTGCTGCACAGTTTCAATAAAATCGAATTTTATCTCGCAAAGATATCGAACAGTTTCATCTTTGAGCTTTTCTAGGAAAACATCAGTCTCTTTCATTACTGGTAGTACTTCATTCTTTGATTTTGAGTTTTGTTCCTCTTCGATGTTAATATCATTTTTAAATTTCAAATACATCTGATAACGAATGGCCAATTCTTTCATAGCATCGCTATGATTCTTGATAATCGGATTCAACGTGACCAACTTATCCGGGATGACCAGATCAAACTGAACCTTCTTCCAGATGGTGCTCACCTCGTTGTACCCGATGAAAGATCCGTATCGGTTGTACTGTTTCACTTCTTTTGAATCAGTTCCGTTAACGAAGCTTAAAAAAACTTCAAAAGCCTCTGTCAGCGATTTCGTTTGAAAAGTCGACGTATTCTTGTACATATAAAACTTAGAAAGTTGGTAAGGTATATGATTTGAGATAGTCTTCTTCCCTTTAATGAAATTCTTCTTAAAAGAGACAATCTGTAGAGACCTGAGAGAAAACAAAGCAGCTCGGATCAGTTCGTCAGGGAAATTTTCGTAAATGCGAAAGACTTGGAAGGAGCGAGTGTTTTCGTTCGTGGCGTAGTTGAGTGCACCATGAATGACATTTTTGATGACATCGATTTGTATATCGACCAGGCTGTTCGGAGATGCGTATAACAAATCAAGCTCTTTAGTTTCAATAGAAGTCATCTTTGATCTGTAAATTTCTATGTTCTTGGGAGAGAGGTAATCTTTGAAAGCATCTGAGCTGTGTAAAAACATCCGAACCTGTTGGTAATGCGGCATAATGTAACTCATTAAATAAATAAAAGCAATATTCATGTCAGTGTTCTGTATTACAGTATTAGGTTTTGAATCTAAAGCTCCTTTTATTTTGTTAAAGTACTTCTTACAAACTGCCAACTGCTCGAAATTTCTGGAAAAATTCTTGACGATAGCCAGTTTACTATCATCTTGATTGATGTACCGTGCTATCCTTCCCTGTACGGAGCGAGATGTTTTATCGTGTGAGGCAGATATCACGATGTGTAAAATATCTCTCATTGTGCTGAAAGCCACAAATGGCTTTTTCCTGTTGCCGCATAAATAAAAAGAAGCAGCTCTCATTACTTCCAGTAATTCATCCTCCTCTTTGCTCCATCTACATCTATGCATAACACCAAATCGTTTACCGATTTCTTTATCAACACTGTCAAAATACCGAACTTTTCGAGAAGTCTTTCGAACCTTTCTGCCTGAACACACAACCATTCTTGATTTTTTCTGTTGTTTTGCAGCCTTCATTGGCACTTTTGGAGGTGTCTTTTGGGAATCGACATGTTTTTTCACAGGATGGCTGCTTATGATTTTATTTTGTTTAGACGACAAATAGCTGATCTGTCTAGGTTTTACCTTATCTATTTTCTGCAACCGTAAGTTTTCTTTTCTATTCGAGGCATGATTACTCTCCTTGGATTTTGCATTCGACACCCAGTTCCAGTTCCGTTTTAAATGAACCCACAAGGCTGAGTCTAACCCTGCAGCGCCTCTGTTATCCCCAGGTATATCGCCGATGTCGAACAGGTGTGCTGATTTGGTAGTTCGGGGTTTCAACGCCTGCATCAAACTAGGCTTACTGGCAAGGTATCTATAGGTATTTCCGTCTACGTACGGCTCAGCGGACAATCTGTGACCCAACGGTGTGTTCATACTTATCATCCACAATTCGTTCCAGTATTGGTTCAAGACATTAGATGAATCAAAATGGAACTTTTTCCTGTCATAGTCCTTTTCTGTTACCTTGCAGTAACATGGCTTACTGCTAAGAGTGTTGAGTAACGATGCGTGACGGTTGAGGTAAATGAAAACTTGATCTTTCTCTTTGAACTGCTGAGGTCCAAACTGTAATAACCCAATGAAAACCAGCAAGCACAGAGAGTCGTGGAAGCGGAAGAAATGCTGCCGTTTGTAGAACAACACGTCACGGATCTCGATGGGCATGCATTTAATAGGGAGATATTTCTTGACGGGATGATTGAGATATTCCCGCAGCAGTCGGCACTCAAAGGACACTTTATTTATTTCCGCAAAGAGAAAAAGGGGAAGGCGAAGCAGTAAATCGCTGACAAGAGCCCATCCATTAGTCCATCCTACATGTTTTGGAAGTGGAAACACAAAAGTCTTCCATGATATCTCATCACAATAGACAGGAGGATAAGTGTCTATCTCTGAATCGTCGAGATCAATTCCTGAGAGTTGTAACAAATTCCTCAAATCAAACTTAATCGCTTTATCCGGCATTTCGTAAATCATATAAAACAAAAACTTGTGTAAGATTTGCAGGCGTATGAATTTAGGTTTGTAGCCGTACTCTCTACTTTTCAACTGATTAGGTTTCATAACAACGGATTTATTCGAAACTTTAACTGCAGACAAGAACTCTTTTCTTGAAATATTCAGAGATCTCATGGTGGATTGCTGAACCACCTTCACTTTCACGGGTTTGTTAGGGTTGAAATTATAAGGAACCTTCTTACCGCTACTTGTAGTCATGCATAGCTTCATCTTCAACTGCTCTCGTATGTCTAGAATCATCTGATCATCGTGCCGCAGCGAGGGGTAACAAAAAATCAACTGCGATTGCTCGAAATTATCAAAACCGATGATGAATTTGTAAGCCTTGATGTATCCTTCGTCAGTTAACATCTTTAAAATCTTCGTTAAAGATTTCCTGCACATCGTACTTTTGATACCCAGATCGTTTTCCCGCTTGATAATTTTTTTCATAATTTTAAAGGTCTGACTCAAAACCAAATCGTCTTTAATCAGATCGAGAATCATGTTCGCCCTCCTGATGACCTGTTTCGTAAAAACTTTTGAACTAAACGGGGTTCCAGGCTCGATCACTCTTAAGCTGGGAGTCGACATAATGATTCTTGTTCGAAAACCGAATTCGTCAATTTCGTCCATGACTACAACTGGATTGAGTCCCAGGAATTTAATATCTTCATTCTCATTAATAGACTCGTTCGATATAGTAACATCGGTAGTCTGGCTTATTAATTTAGCTTCCTTCTGATCTATTTCATTCATGCATTCATCTTCTGTATTTTCAAACAACACATTCAGTGAAACATCTTCATCTGTATTACTTACTAGCAGTAGATCGATCAGTTTCTTATCACATGTATGGATGTATCCTTCAAAACAATCTTCGTTTAAAGACCAGATTTTCTTTGAACACACTAACAATGTTGCTTGCACATCAGTACTGACAACTTCTCTCACAAGATTTGGAATACCCAACACCAACTCATTAGTAGGTTCATTTACCGGACGCGATAGTTTATTTTGATGAACGAGAAACTTCCAACAATTCCCTACAAGAGAACCCTCAATTGTCGTTTCTATTGATCGATTTTCGGGAGCATTCTCAGACTCAGCATGTTCATCAAGAGCCCCATTATTACTTACTTCATAAGCCAATTTCTGATGTTTCAAAGCTGCCATTAACCTACCGCCCATTTTCTTCGCATCGGTTCCACCACTCATCTGGCCACTATTTTCAGTGCTCAAATTTTTGGCGTAATACCTAGCGATACGCTGTCGTCCTATGTCTTCTTTTTCCAGTCGCAATAAACCTTCATCTAGGAGATTTTTTATAATGTGTCGTCGCGTGTAAAAATCATACATATCCCTTGCTCCAAACGACTTAATATTGGCACCCTCTTCGCCTTTCTCCAACATATAGAGATACACGTCTCGCATTTCTGTTGTACCAAAGGGCAGATAAGATTCATTAACGGTTTCCTCCTCATCAGAAGAACCTTCATCGGCCGCACATCCCATATCCCAGCATGCCTGGATGTTTACGTAGGGGTCACGGATCTGGAGCACCCTGATTATCTTTTCCTTGTTCACCTTGGTGTGCTTCCATTCACTGCGCTTGGCGTTAGCGTAAATATCCCTGTACCGGCAGAAACCATTGGTTTTGATGTATTTCTGGAACTCGGCTGATTTGAACAGTTTGGAAAGCGGGTCCGAATGACCGAACAGCTTCCTAAATTCGACCAGATCCATTTTCATGCCCGGTTTCTCTTTGATGGCATTAAAAATTTGCTCCGTCTGTACCAAACCTTTCGGTTTGACTTTCGAGAAGAACCTCGACAGCTGGTACAGGCCGCCAAACATGTTCTTATAATTTGTCGATTTTATGTAAAAGAACTGCTTCCTCACCAAATTATCTTTTGTTAGGGTTTTTAGGCTGTGGTAGTGGGGCTGATAGAGCATATCCTGAAGCGACATCTTTCCCTGAGTCAGTTCCCCGTATGACCTGGACCTGGCGATCCTTTCAAGCAAGTAATACTCAAATTCTTGTAGCGACAAGTTAGGTTCGCTGTACTCGAACCTCAGGGCGTTCTCACGCAGCGACTGAGTAGCAACCAGGACCAAACTTGAGCCATATCTGGAACAGAAATCTACATGCAGAACTTACAACAAAATAAAAATAATTATAGGCAGGCAGTTGAAAACACTGTTATGCATAACTGTTTCCGTTCTTTCTACTGGTAATATCAGCTAAGTAATACAACCTTGAATAAAAAAATTAAAAATTTTAAAAATAATATTTTTATGTCCATTTTAAACTAATATTAGAAAAAACTTATTTATTTTTTTTATCATTTTGGCCCAAATTAGAATTTCATTACTATTATGTATTATATCGTTTTTGTTGCTGTTATATGTATAACAAGTCCTATGGTTAACAATAATTATTATAAACAACTTAGAATTTAATCTCAACTGCATAGCCCTGATGAAGAATTAAATAAAATTCGAAAGTTTGGCATAGAAAAAAAGAGTGTTCTTTTCTTAAAACGACTGCATTCCCAAATAATTCCTAATATCAATGGCGGTTTCTCCATTAGGTCATTTGGTCAATAATCTCCCAAATAAATTAACCAACTCAAGTAATTTTATACTGTATTAATAAACTAAACTAATAATAATTATATTATAATTATGGAATAATAATTCCAGTAATTAACTTTACTTAAATTTAGATAGTTCTTTTTTTGTAATTCCAGGGAAGATAGTGTGAGGGTCTGGGACTTAGGTCAAAGGCAGTATTTGACCTTGTTGGTTTTAATAGGATTAAAAAGTAAGATGCCTTTGCCTATGTGCTGGAGCGAGATAGGTATAATACCAACTTTGCCTGCATTTAAGACGATCCTATTCTGTCCCTTAGGTCAACAGCCGAGTGGTTTTTCAATATTCCGGATTTCTAACTATACCTCAGTCGGTCAAAAGATATAGTAATAAAAGTGCGCGGTAAGTTTACAATCCAGGTAGGCAGACCTTATACACAAGAATTATATACACAAACCTTAGTAGAATGCCCTTCTCATTGGTTTACCGGAACCAGGTAACCAATAAATAAGGCACTATCTGCCTACAGATGTGACTACTTGGACCTTAAAAGTTTGTCCGCAGTTTTATTACTATATCTGTTGGTCGACTGAGGTATAGAGACCAGAGATTTTAATATAGCACATGTTTTATAGTGTCGACTGTCGGTTCGGTAGAGGAGACACGTCATAGTCTAGGCTGGACGAAACACGTGGTGATTATTTGCATTCAGGCTAAATGCTAAATCTAAATCATTTCGGCAGTGACTGTTTGTTTACTATTATTTGATTTGCTTTTTTTCGTGTGTGTGTTTTGTCTACTAGGACTATGTACTTAATTATGTAAGTAGATTCTATTAATCTATTAGAATATATTCTACTATAATAGTATCGGGTGATCCACAAAAATTTTGCAAATGAGCTCAGACATGCCTGCAATAGCTATCTCTCTCTTCCAAGGCACTAGTTGATGAAAAGAAAAATTTTGTGGATCACACGATAGAATCTATTAGTAATAATATAACTTTACTTGAAAAAAATTAGAGTACCTATATAAACAAGTTTAAATTATAGGTGAAATATCAATTATAATTAATATTAAAATACCTACCAATAATAATAATGTTGTTAAGGGTTAATTATTACATTGTTTTTACATCTGAGTAAAATTTAAACTACTGGGAAATGGTGTGACCTGAACACTCAAAAATTAAATGACCTGCCTGTGAAAAGTATCAGCAACCGCCTATTAAGATCAACAATCAACCATACGTACTTGGTCATAACCTCCATATAAGATAACCTTTTTATTTCGTCAGATGCCTCGGTTCTAGTATAGTAAGTTGAGCAGGATCCTCGTATTTTACTTTCCGGTTCATTTATGGGATGAAACGGGTAAATGTTTTTCTCGGGCACGATCTAGAAATTGACAAAAATTGTAAAACATATTGCTGATATTAGAAACAAAAAATCATACTTACAGGTTCCATAACGATGCCTACCACTGTGTCCAGATATTGGTACCGATTGAATATTTTCAATTTTTCACGTGGTTCCTCGAGAATATACAACTGAATTTCTTTCAAGCTGCAGACAATTTTCCAGATTGAGTTTTTTATTACGTTGTTCAAATGAAGAGGTAGCTTGAAGGCATGTTTTAGTCGAACCCAAAGACCTGCCAATAAAATAAACAAATGTTATACAGAGTGTTGCTGTTAAATCTATAGAGTGCTAGTGCTATTATCAATTAAGTAGACCTACAGGGTGTCCCAGAAGCATGGTACACCACTACTTTTTCCTTTATTTTTTGAGATATCGTTTTGAAAATCGGTGTGCTGCATATACTCAATAGACACACTTTTTGACAAACGATTGAATTTTTTCCTCGGAAATTACACCCACTTTTTATTTTTAAATGGAACACCTTGTATATTTATATTTTTGGATTCGGTATAATGTTATGCATTCAGTCATACGTCATACCACATAAATGACATTTCCATTGTCAGACTTGAGTTTAATTTATTTTTTAACTCTCAATCATAGTGTGCCATGACTTCAGTTGTGTTCGTCGTAACTGCAAAATGAGCACATCAAAATGTTCCCTATTAGGTGGACAAGTAGATGGTACCTCGGTACCCAATTAAAGTAAATCTAAATAGTCATGGAACACTATAATTGAGAAATAAAAAATTAATTAAACTCAAGTCTGACAATTGAAATGTCACTTATGTGGTATCACTGAATATGTAACATTATACCGAATCCAAAAATAAAGTTCATGCTGCAAAATATTTTTACGGGTCTCACACTTTATTAATAATTAATACCAAATTAAAGTCTTACAAAATTCTTTATTCTCTAACGCGACTGTATTTTACAACAATAACCTTCAAATCTAAAATAATCAGCTGTTCTCTTATTTCCACACAGATATGACACAACTAATGCTCTTTCACCACTCGTCGCTTTGCTCTGTTTTCTACTTCACTTTTCACAATCACTAAATAATACCATTGGCTACAACTGACTACTCTATCGGTGGAGTGCTAGAACGTTAATTACAGATCTGCCAGATAATTACTGATTTTAAAATGCCCTGTATTACCAAAATGTTGGTCTGAAATTGCTGAAAATAAGTTTAACTCCCTTTAAGAAGAGTTAATTACTGATAAAAAAATGAAAGACCATTCAAAATATTCACCCTATTTTCAAAATTTGCGATTTAAAATCAATAATTATCTGACTAATCTTTAATTAGCGTTCTAGCACTCCACTCTATGTCTTCCTTACTCTTTAATACTTCAGCTCTCATTCACATTCAAGATACTACTTCAAATTCGAAGCGTGTAACCCTCAATCTTATTGCATAATTTGATAGCAAATAAAAAGTGCCCTTGAGAATGTGCTTTCAGTTTTTTGATATCTTTTAAAGTAAGCCACTATATGTATAGATGGGAATTTAAAATTTCACAAATTTCAGATGTTTTCACCCTTTTCAAAAACTATTGGAGATACCTAACTAAATTTTTTCTCAGATTATTGTTGAGCTTTAAATTTAGCAGCTTTGTCCCAATTTAACTGAGTCCGTATCTCTTCAAGTTTACGAGATCCCAATGATGTAGCTCAAATTTGACTCACCCACTATAGTTTCTATCTAGAGTACCGACATTCTATTCTAAAGGTCACGCCTCAACTAAAAATTATGGTTCAAACTTCTGCATCGAGTTTGCAAAAACAAAAACGTATGTAAACTATTTCACGTAATTTGCACAAGAAGAGTGAGTCAGGACAGTTGTGCGAATTTCCTGTCCATGACTAGGGTAATTCGAGTTCTGGACTAGCTCGTTGGGCTAGTCCAAAAGATTTGTACATGAGTTAATTATTATAATAATTTGGATAATGGATAATTAAAGTGATAAAAGATCTGCGAAAACCCCATTTTTAAGGAATATTGGAATTTTTTTACGAAAAGTCAAAAAAGGGGTGCCAACTTTGCTCCATACCCATGATTAATAAGGCAACAGTTCTCATGTGCTCTATAGGAATTTCACAGTTTGAACCTGCATTCTACATGACCTCACACAATTTACCAGCACGAACCATTAATTTTAGTCAGACTGTAGTAAAAGATTATCAGTTTTTTAGTAGTAGGTAGTTGAGTATGCAACATGGACATGTATTCTGGTGACAATATGTGCTGGTGATGGTCTAGTGTGCGCTACTTGATTAAATAACAAGGGCGCCTTCACAGGCAGATTTTGCTGGTCCAGTCTGTGCAGGTATAGTGTGTGCAGTCTTTTAGAGTTTCTGGCAATAATCTTGAATAGTTCTACAAAAATGAAGCCAATATACCGGAGTTAGATTTTTTACAAGTTTGGTCCTAATTATCGCTGAGACGATGGTAGCAAAATTGCCAACTGAATTAGCAGCACTCATTCTTAATCTACAAATACTGTTTGAACATTTGGTTCGGGATTGATCCAGTTGTTCGGACGAAACAGCCGCAATTGGAGATTAATAATTGTTATTACCAGTAGCTAGTGCAAGTTTTATTAGTTTACACAGCTTACTAATAAGCTCAAAATTTCTTTGATGTACCGACAGCGGCGACAGCGCTCTGAGCTCGTTCGGGAGTATTATGGTTGCCGGCCCACACCTAAATGCTCGTTCTGTGTGACCTGTCCTCATTCGTGTTCATGCTCAAGCATGTACGCAGCTTTAAAGCTAACAATTATGCTAACATTATAGGAATTATCTAAAAATCTTTAAAATCTACTCACCTTCAAGTGTAATTCCATCCAAACCCTCTAAACAAATTTCATCGATAACCTGGTAGAAAATTCGAGTAGTATTCAGTGATTCCTGATTGCACTCATTTTCCGTGCTGCATAACATATCATCGTCTTTAGTTACACCTGAATCAATATCCAATACCTCAAGATTTGTTAACTCAACAGTATCAACTATGACAGAACCTCCCGAGGACACATCAACGTCCATACATTCATTAATTTCCACAATTTCCGAGTCGTTACTTTTGAAATGTTTACTACTTCTAATTGTCGTCTCGCATTCCTCAATTGGCCTCTTCCTACACTCAGAGGTTTGTGCAGTGTTCTCACATTTTTGCGCCTTTTGAGGTACGCATGATACCGAGGTACCTTTAGAAGTATCAGTTTGGTCAGTTTTTGATTTGTGAATTGGAATTATTCCTCCATCCTTGTGCGCACGTCTTACTGCTTTGACAATTTTCTTTGTACTTGCATGAAGCTTTTTATTTTTCGCTGCTAGTTGTTTGAGGATCATGGGTGAGTTCATTAGAGAGTCTTTATCTCTCTGGAACATTACTTTACCCATTTTCGGTTCTTTTACTTTTTCAAATTTTATTTGCTCTCAAATGTACCAAATGGTGTTTATTTCAATATCATAAATTCTCAATTAGTTCAACTATTTCACTTCGATTTCTAACACATCGTGGTTTCATTTTTTACTCAATTTTGCACTTCTTACTTCTTACTTTGGCAAATTTCATAATCCTCTTAGGATAGGGAGGGATTGTTTTGAGGAAGATTGGTTTGGTTAGATTTTTAAGGGTTATGTTATATTGCTTTCAAGTTCTTCTTCTTCAAAATAAAAATAATATACCCTAAAATAATACAGAACATTTGCCCTTAAATCGAGCGACAATTCCACAGCGGCCTATGATTATGAATTGACTAGGGAACCTGCATTACCGACACTAACGCTTACTAGGATAGAGCATTCACTCGTTGACGTTTACTTAACACGGTTATGACTTATGTTATGTTTGAACAGCTGGATGTCATATTTTTGGCACATTTGGTCACCGGCAAAGGTATCAATAAGTGGAAAAAAGCGAAGTTTGAAAAATGAAACAAAATAAATAACACGAACAGAATTCGAGTTAATCCTCTTTCAATGGGTATTAAAAACATATTACGGGTTTATAGGATCTACGAAGCTGTAGACTTTAGTATTGGGTATAATTTTTAACTCAATATCTAACGTAGTTACTGAGAAAAAGCGTCTTAATTGGTAGACACACGAACGGCAGTGTGATCTTAACACCCCTATTTAAGACCCTCCCATATTTATCCTTAAAAATAAGATTCATCAAGATGTATAATAAAACCTACCTGACAAACTTCCAGGTATGTATACGGAGATTCAGGATTCAGAGCTACGTTTATATTTTCTGCAATTATAACTACTGTAAGCTGATGGGGCTGGGTGCATTTTTTGTCTAGAAAATCCCAGTAACAGACTAAGTAAGTATTGATAGAGGACTAAGTACAATGAGTTTAAAATGTTAAGAAAGTTTACCTTTAGGCAACGCGAACAAGTAAAAAGCCCTCTTTTTATTGTAAAAACATCCTCTATACGCAGCAAAAGTTTACCATTTTTAGGAAATACGCGGACCTAATAACAAATTATGTGAATTTTTAGACAGTTGTACATTCATGGAAAATCTGACTTTTTTGAAGTTGAATTTGACATTCCCAACTTTGTGTGAGAATGAGAATGCTCTACCCTAGTAAGCGTCAGTGTCGAGTGTCGGTAATACAGGTTCCCTAGCCAATTTTTTACTACAGATTAACTCAACTCCTCTCTAGTTAATTTCTCTTAGGATCGGTTATTCCAAAGAAGAAAAAAGGTCAGGAAAAAGTATATGAGATATCATTGGTGACCACCGAAATGGACCACCAATATGGCGAACAATGCCAGACAGAGACTGAACACTACTGAAAGAATATCACTTCCGCCTGTCCGCCGACCGTCCGTCACGTAAAAGCCTATCATCGGCCGAGCTTTATGGCATGGTTTGGATCAAAAGTCAACTGTCAATGTCAAATTTGGACTACCAAGATGGCTGACTTTCGTCGCATTCGTTGGATAGGTAGAATCAAGGATTCTGTCTGACCTTTTTTCTTCTTTGGTTCGGTTTGCGCTCAACAGTTTGTCAATTGTCAAAGTCAATTTTGACAAAATATCAAATATTTTTAGGTTAAGCTATAAACAAAGTCATCATAATTCATAAAACAAAAAATTGTAAACAAATTTCAAACAGTCTCTTGTCTTAACTCTTAAGTCTTAACTTTATCTCAATCTTATAGTCTTAAAGTGGAAACTACATTTTGGTGATTTTTCATTTGATAATCAAACTAATTTTGAAAAGATTTAATCTTGTGATATCATAAACTTCCTAATTTAGAAACACAAATATGAGTCGAAAGGAAGCCCTATCTACCTTTATACAGCAGATTCATGCAAGACCAGTTGTAGTCAAATTAAACAGCGGAGTCGATTATCGAGGCAAGTTTTGTTGTTGTTTATTTCAAAGAGTTTTAGAAAGTTTAATGGCCAGTTGTAGTTCTAGAATCACTGTGTAAGTTACTGGGGCACTAGACATCATTGTAGTTGCTGTAGTCACCCCGAGGGAATTCACGAGCAAGGAAGCTTAAATACTATCTAGCCTGCATATAGTTCTACAAAATCGTATCCCTCTATCATTCGTTTATCCAATTCGATTTGTTAAATTTAGTGTAAAACTATGAACTGTCTTGATTTTCTAAAACTACACCGTATTTTATGTGTATCGTGGATTTGCCTTATTAATACCCGAGTTTTTATACACTTGCTGAAGTAGTCAAATTGCAGGTTCTCATCTACTCCCTAATTGCTCATAAATGAGAACAAACACGATTGTCACAGTAACTTGTTCACAGTATAAGGCACAAAAATGGTTTTTATTGCGTCATCAGCAGAATCTCGTTAATCCGATCTAAACGAGATCTGCTAATACGCGGGTTGTGGGAAACTTGGATCTTACGGAGCAAAAGAGAATCCATGAAAACTGGCCATCCCTGACCTTTGTTCCGCTTAGATCAAGCCATGATGTAATGACTAATTATTACATACCTATGCATGTATAATATTTAAATATTCGAAATAAATCAAATATTCTAATATGTACATGAAATACAGGGAATCTTAAATGCTGGACTTCTCATAACGTATTGGCTGAATGATGCTAGGTATGTAGAAAATACTCAGGAAAAGATGATGGCTATATAGGGGTGATGCGCATTAAGAGAGGATGGAGAATCTACATGTCGTCATATTGAAACGGAAATTAGCAACCATTTGTAACTTGTGTCACGACAAATTAATTAAAAATTACAGGCTTAGACAATGTTACTGGCAAGTAATTCAACTGGGATATATCTATCGCCTTCTCTTTGGTGTTTAGTATTCAGTGTACTTTCATCTCTCTCCACTCTAAAATCCTATACCTAGTATCATGCAGCCAATATGGTATAGCACAGCACCTTGTAGGGAACCATTGGTGGATCCCTAGAAAAACAGTAAATAAACTATTTCTTCTAAATTGACCGAGATACGAGACATGAAGAGGTAATTTGGGAACTCAACTTATTTAAATATTGAGTTTTAAAGATTTGCTTCCTTTAAATTGAGACTACAGTGTTTCAAACATCATTGATTTTATTTTCAAAAGCACGCTTTAAATTATATGATACAAAATCAATTCTTGGATGCAGTTAAAGGATTAACTTGTTAACTTCAACCATGAAACATAACCCTTAAATGTCTGAGCAGTGCTCTGTGGCTTTTATGCTTTTACCAACTCTATTTGTTGAAACACTTGATTTAAATCAGTGATTTGAATCGCAATTTAAATTGAATTTTTTATCAAAATTTATGATTAAAATCAAAAATCAATTATTGGCATTGGTATGTGATGTGAGTTTACTGGGAGTTAGAACCATATGGAATTTTTTTTTGTTATTATTTTTAGGAAAAAGGTTACATTAGTTCATAAAAAGTAGTGCATGTAGTCCAGCCGGTAAAGTAAAACAATGTAGAACATAAATACATAAATCCAGAGAAATCAGTACTAGGGGTGCGGCGCAATTTAAAATTTGACATTTTGCAAATTTTGGGTAACTTTTTGATATGCTGGTACAATTACTATTGCAAAATGTAATTTTTTTAATTGCCTGAAAATACTTTAAATAGCAAAAACCCAAAAGACAATCATACTAAATTGTAATATTTACAAATTAAAACTTATTCATAATCTATGAGAGTGGCAAAAATGTGTATTTTATGTCCCCTTCAAAACCCATTGTGTTTTTTCTTCATGGGTTGTTTGCTTTTCGAGAAATTTCATTTTTTCTAGAGGCTGTGTTCCAAAATTTTAAAATAAACGAAAGCTTCGCGCGCATCAAAAATACAAAATTTGCAATATCTTAAATAACTCGAAAACTATGAATGGGTTTGTTCCAACTTGATAAGAAACCTTTAAATGCCGGTTCAAGACATGCATGCGCATTACTTTCTGAGCATTTCAACTTCCAATAAAATTTGTACGATGTGATCTAAACCAAAAATTTGTTGATACCAACCTCGTTTCTGTACTGTTTAGATTCACCAATTTTTCGGGAACTGGTGGAATCAACTTGTACAGAACTGTTTTTTATTTTTTTTTATTTTACAAGCATGTATCCTCTTTCTCAAATAGCCATCGAAGTTTTCATTTTATATTGAGGAAGTTATTGTTTCAGGTGTGCTGGCTTGCTTGGATGGATACATGAATATAGCTTTAGAACAGACAGAAGAATATGTTAATGGACAATTGAAAAACAAATTTGGGGATGCTTTCATTAGAGGAAATAACGTGTTGTATATTAGTACCCAGAAACGGAGGATATGAAACAACAAAATGTTATACTTGATATTGTATTTTATAATTATTGCGATAATAACGTTTCTTGAACATAAAAAATAATTTTTTTGTCGTATTTTTTTGTAATTTTTTTCCATTCATCAATTTAGATTTAGAAATCTGTTTGCAAAGTAGATTTACAGCCAGTATTATAAAGGCTCATTAAGTTAACGGGCAGATATCTATGACCGTTTTTAGAAGATATCGACTCTAGGTGGAAAATATAACAATTTAGTGATTCTTGGACATAAAATGTTAATAAAAGTTATTTGACGTCGATATCAGCTTTAAAAAAAAAACAAGCTCCAACTCACTAGAGTTGGAGCTTGGGACCAATAAGTTCAATAGAACTCAAAATTTAACCAGTTGGTTATATTTTTCATTAGAACCGGTGTTACCAAAATTGGCCCCGTAAGTGAGCAGAGAGGAGCTAACTGTAATAATGGAACACTTAAGAGTAACCATCAGAGGCGGATTTACAAATGTGCCACCTATAGGCTGAATCAAATTGCCGCCTATGGTATTAATTAACCCTCGTTGCATAGAATTCGGGGGTTCCCTCCCGGGAAATTTTGAAAATTATTTGTTAAAAAAGTGATGAAAAGATCGCAAAATGTCAGAATTTTTAGTGCTCTAGCTAGCCTGATTTTAGTGGGTAAACAGGCCGCATGTTCTTGTAGGCTTCAAAAAGAATATGAATTCAAAGGCGAAGCGGGGTTTCGAAAGGATTCGAAACGGTTTTCCCCTCTCGATAAAGCGCCGCAGGCAATTTTTTTTCAATATTCAAGGTCACGCAATTTCCCAGCACTCGAAAATATTTTTGGTCTTCGAAAATTTGCCGCCGTAGGCTATAGCCTACCTAGCCTAATCGGAAATCCGCCACTGGTACTGGTAACCATGTATGAAAAACATTTGCAACAGACTATTTGTCATATATGCATAATATCTAATGAAAGATTGGCTCACAGAAAAATTACAGGTACATTATAGTTGGTAACCATGACTTAATCACTATTTAAGAACAAACGGTCTACCACAGTTAAATACCAAATACCTGGGCAAAAAATGTCAATGTAAATTAAAAAGATAATTAAAAATGATTTAAAAATTTATTTCAAGTTAGCATTTAAATACTGTACAAACAATTGCGGTATCTGTTTAGAATCAGGTGGATGCATCTTGGAATAAGAAATATACTGCCTTCGAAGAAGAACTAATTTCTGAATTGTAGCTCCAGATATGTCCACACTTTGATTATACTCTGGAAATTTTACAATATTTGTGACTCCCATATTCTTGGCTTTCACTAAACTGTCAGTTATTGTCTTCGTGGTCTGATCCAAATCATATAGAAAATTCGTTGAGCTAAGTGGAGCCTAAAAAAATTTTTTATATAAATTTATATACAACAAAAATTTCTTCATTCAAAATTTTGCACCCTAAACTCTTTTGACAGGATTCAAAATTGTCTATTTAGATATCAAAAGGAAAACTCAAAAATGGTATTCCAATGAATTTTATGTTTCACCCTCTTACCTCAAATTGCCCCTACTTTTGAATTTCATGTGGCACTCCCTACGCATGTGATACGTCATTTCAAAGGGAATTCCAGTAGAATGAAAGTTATAAACAAGTGAAATTTGCAATTTTTCATTCTCAAAGCAACTTGCGTTGAAAATGGCAAAAGATATGGAAAACGGCTTACATGTCCCTATCTGAACTTTTCATGTAGAATTTTCACTTCCCTGTATAAACATTTCATCCTCCCAATAGGCTGCCGCTTGAAAAGTTAAAACAGGGACATATAGGGTGTTTTTCCATATCTTTAGTCCGTTGTCAAGGGAGGTTGCTATGAAAATGAAAAATTTTGATGTTCACGTGTTTATAACTTCCGTAAAAATTAATTGATTTCAAAACAAGAAGCACTGTTGTATTTCTACTGGAATTTCCTTCAAAATGACGTATTTTTGAAACTCCAAAGTAAGGATGGTTGAGGGTGAGAAGGTGAAACATAAAATTCGTTAGAACCCTGGTTATGCTCTGCCCTATGCCTATTAATTATAATTATAATTAATGAGCATTTATTTCAAATGATACCATTTTTGAGCTTCCCCTTCGATATCTAGATAGAGCCAGATATGGTAATGGCGGGACACTCCCTTCTTTCATCGTCATCTCTTCGTTTGCTTGGCGTGAGCCTCAGACGAACATGTCTTGGCATGATCATGTTGCGGGTTTGGCGAAGAGCGGCTCTCAAAAACTTGGAACACTGTTCCGCACAAAGAAATTCTATATGCCTGAACAGTTTCTCCTCTTATACAAGGCTCAAATACGACCATCCTTGGAATACTGCTCACATGTTTGCAGTTCAGCTCCAAAACATACCCCGAGATTACTTGACTTCATTCAGAAAAGAGCCATCCACTTGATCGGGGACCCAGATTTGACAAAACATCTAGATAGTCTTGAACATCGAAGAAAAGTAGCTGAACTGAGCCTGTTTTACAGATATTTTTATGGCCCGTTTGAGGTTCAACTCGTTACACCTCGTACCACCCTATTTCAGATTCTTTCATGTACAGGAACCGCATCCCTTTGGAATAATATTCCAAGCGAAGTTTTTCCTGAGGAATACAACCTGCAACGATTCAAAATGAACATGAATCGATATCTCCGCTCATGCACCGCTCCCAGAGTGCCATAGGAATTTACCTGTAGTACATGTGTCTTTTCAATAATAAAAAAGATGCGTTCTATTTAAAAAAAAATTGATCATGTCAAAAGTTATTAGGGTGGAAAGTTTTGAAATGAACAGGTATGTATAATGCAGATACCACATATGTTGAACTGACCACCAATTAATATATAAGGAAATAGTATGGGAAACAGTATTTCTTTGTATTCCTTCTTTCCTAATTATTTTAGAGCAAAAGTAGAAGACACAAAAATCAAAGAGAATTGATAATAATAATTACACAAACCGGGGTAACTTCAACTACAAGACTAAAAATAGTTCTTGAAATAACAAAAAACTGATGCACAGTGGGTTCGAAGCCGAATTTGGAATATTTGGCAAATCTTGCAAACATTTTTGCGAATTTGCAATTTTTGTGGACAAAAAAGGGTTTTTTGAAAAATTGTTTTCGCCTTTTTATTTTTTCTTCAAAACGCAAGATGACTGAAATGAGCTTCGGTTGTGCTCTGCCCGATGCCTATTAATAATATTAATGAGCATTTATTTGAAGTGATGTATTGCAGTTAATATTTTTTTTTAGAAAATACTATTGTTACAATTACAAGTTCCCAATTTACTACAAGTGCAGCACATTACATGCTAGCGCACCTCGGCCACATCTTTTTTTGACTGAAAATCAAACTTTTTGAATTAATTTTGAAATTATTAGATACTCTCAGAAAAAAAACGTTCTAGTTCTTGAAACTGTTATTCAGATTTTGCTACTTATTTATTTACTTATCACAGCCCAACAAGAAGATCCCAATTAGTGGACTTAATTACCATCATACACAATTTAAAAATGTAAAACATAATAATTTCACTACAATAACAACTACTGTGTTATTACAAATTTGAGTCAGTAACGGATAATTTCAAAAATAATATAAAAAATAGTCACAATGTTTTTTTACGACTTTTTTTTAGTCTTCTGGTTTAAGTTACTTCAAGCTTAAAGCAGCCATTTTGTTTAGTTTTCGATTCTCTATAATATTTGTTTGCTCCGAAATAATTAAAGAAGCAGGAATTTGTACAAGCCTTGTTTTCCATGCTCAATTCCTAGGTCTGATAGTCGATCCAACACCCTCTATTTGTATTAATAAGAAGTTACTTAATGGAAAAAAAAACAAGAAAAAAACATACGTTTTGTGTCGACATGTTAGGAGGAGGTGGAGCTTTTTTAAACAAACTCGAATAAATTTCTTCTACTTCCAAGCTATCGGTAGGGAAAATCACAAACAATGGAGAATCCCAACGATTTTTTCTGTCAGGGTCTTCATATCTCTGAACGAGTGCATCAAAGACAGACCTGCTGTACTTTTCCTTCTCGTTTGTTCTTTCTTCATTGAATTTCCATGCTTCGTCTCTGTTAATTTCTGCTTGAACGGTACATTGAGTATTTTTGTTAGCCTTGGATCCACAATACAACTCATACCGGTACCCTAAAAACGACATTTTGATTTTAGTTATTTTACCTTGCAGTGGGTTAATTTAATTTTTTTTTTGGTAGTGTTGAAAACCACTGAACCCGTAAGATCTAAAGTGGGTGCCAGGATATTTATTTTCTTAATTATTAATAGTCTAGTAAATCAAAGTTCTTTAAATGTAAAATGTTCAAAAAATTCCGAATAAATGTATTCAAAACCCTGGGCAAAAAAGGTTATTTTTATACTTATTTTTCTAAAAGCAAAATTCAAAAAATGCTAGGTTGAAATGAAATTCGGTAGACATGCATAATTTTAAATTCTGAGCAACTTTTTTCGATATTTCGTTCGGAAGGGGTAGGTACTTTACCTACACAGAGAACAAAAGGAATGCTCCTGTCAAGGCATGCTTGATTTATTAAACAAGAAAATATGGTAAAATTTATAATCTTATCACGCATGCCTGGACCCCAAATGGACAAATTTCAACTCTAAATTTTTTTGACATTTATTTGTCTCTATAAATTCCCTTACCCTGGGAGACACTTATATCCTCTATAATACACATTGCGAGATCTGTCTGAAAGGTAGGATTCGAAGAATCTGACAAGGCAAGAAGAACGGCTAAAACCAGAACTTGGCAATTTATTGACAAGAACAGGAACAGAGTGGTCTACGCAACTGAATGCATTTGAGAAATCTGTAATGGGTCAACTTGGCCTTTCTTGTTAGTAGAGCAATAAAAATTAAAGTAATGGCTGGAATAGTTCAAATTAATTCAATTATTTGACCAACAATACAACTGAAGCAAGAGGAAAATACAGTTCTTTGTGATTTATTCTTATGTGATTCCTGTCAAACTGCGTTTGTACAAAGGAGAATTATATTTTATATTTTATTATTATATTATATAAGAATTATTGTAAATTTATAAACTGGCAACAGTACAGCCCCTCCTTAAAACTGGCAGGAACTATCATTCTAGCATCAAAAGTCAAACAATAATCGTAAGTGGAGTGTTATGTGCCAAAAATCACAAATTATAATTTATTTCAGGTCTTTCGTATCGACCCTAATAGAAGCAGAATGGTTGCAGAGCTGAGAGACTGTATCATTATCAGTAACTGACATTACTAAAAAAGGAAATTTCGGAGAAACGGCAAGCAGAAATTTACACGTTTGGAAGAACATTTTCACTGACAGAGAAGCGGAAAACAAATGTTCCTCCTTTCCGATAATTCGTGTCTAGTTTACCTACAAATTTTTGGCCCAACAATATTCAGTAAAAATTCAAAATCCGAAGAGGACATCCTGTCCAAATTTTTAAAACCACTGCCATCTTCCATGCATAACTCTGATAGCAAGTTTGTACCTGTTCTTCGCATTAATATGTCTTTTACCCCTACCTCCGTTTACGTCTTATTTTTTTAATCTCATGTTGCATCAATATTTATGTCTATTAAAAATCTATGTCAAAATAGAATCCGTTCATGATACCGCCTTGCTGCAGCATGAGATAGATAAGGTGTATTCGCAGCAGGCTTGCCCTAAACATTGATAAGTGCAAGATAATGTCTTATACCTGTAAAACGAAGCCTATAGTTACCGACTACAAGATTCACGATTCTGAATTACAAAGATGTGAAACAGTCAAGGATCTTGGTGTATTATTTGACAACAAGTTGTCATTTATATAACACACTGATAATGTAGTAAAAATGGCACTCAGGTCTCTGGGATTTATAATGAGAACGTGTAGAGATTTTGATTTTACCGATACAGACATTCACAGTATTTCACAGACTGCTGTTTAATGCATTTGTTCGGTCGAAGCTGGAGTACTGAACTGCTCTCTAGTCTGGTCTCCATACTATGACTTCCACAAGCGAGCTTGCGAGGCTGTACTACGTAGATTCCTGAAGTACCTTGCTTTCAGGCATATATCCTGAGCGAGGTTTTGACCATCAGGTTCTTCTACAAAAGTTCAATTATCTGTCGCTGGAGCATTGTATTGTAGCGTCACTCAAATTCTTAATTAGCCTACTACAGGGTAGGATTGACTGTCCGCTATTATTATTATCGTGTATTAACTTTGCTGTTCCTAAATATAATACGAGGAACCAGTTATCATTTTACAATAAAGCATCCAATACCGATATAGGATCAAGGTCGCCCCTGTGAGTCATGTGTAGGAGATATAATACTGTATGCGAACATTGTGACCTATCCAAGGATTTTTCAGTCAAATTCTTGACCTGTGTAGCCAAGAAGATCCTAGAATGGTGTTATTCTTCATGTAAATTATTGTGTGTTAATTGGTTGTATATATTAGTAGGTATATTCTTTTCATTTGATGTGTAGCACTGTATTTATTTTGTTCTGTAAGTGGAGTTACTACTCTGTTGAACAATAAATTGAAATATGATCGCTGCACTACATAAAATTAATCATCTTCATCATCACTACTTGAAGAAGACTTGACTTCCTTGTACTAGTGTAGTGAAGATGGAGAATGAAATGAAATAAGATATGAGCTGGTGCATACATGATGATCAACAACATTTCATAAATACAATGTTTACGAACATTGTTTGCGAACATTAACGTTTGGGAACATTGTGCGCGACCAACATTAGCTAACATATTCGGCTTAGTCTGTACTCTGCTTCATAGTGTATACCTACTTATGATATGCCGGAGTGCGAGTGGCTCGGCGAGTGGTCTTTAATCTGATTAATGACCCAAAAAATAGAAACTCTAACCAATTTTACCTTTAATGTTATTCAAGGCATCTAAAATCACAACATTAGAAGGAGTAATTAATTTAAGGACTTCGGATTTCAAAATTCCTCTTATGTGCTTCTCTTTGGATTCATCTAGAAGTGAAATATAAAAGTAAATAAATTTTTTAAATTAAAACTTTTCTGTCATTACTTCCAAACTATATCACATTATTTTTTATTCTTTCACCTTCGTAAGTCGAGTTTTTGTCAAATCCTGCTTTGAAAATGTGTTCTAGTTCACTCACGATGTGAACCTCTTTTCCTTTAGCTTCAAAAAATTCTTTTAGTTCTTCTGTACGAGTCGTTTTACCGCTGCAAGGAACTCCGGTCATCACAATTAAGGGCATTTTTATCAAATAGTTCGTCTTCAACTTCAACTAATAACTTGACTCATTTTGAGATTATAATTATTTTTTCAATTCCCAAAAATGAAAGTCTAGTCTGTGTTTTTGGTTTTTTCTAAGAAATACCACAGTATAGGAAATACTAAGAATAACATACAACATAGGCAGTGATCACAGCACCACCCACAGAATCCTTGCCAGTTGCCACCAGCCTACGAATTACCAATACCACAGTCCAATACCACACCAATACCCCAATACCAACTATACTAGTGTCAGTGTCAGTTTCACACACAACAAACTAAGATCCCTAAAAGTTACATCATTCTCGAGCCGCGCATCAAAGTTCACCCTGACGCAGGCGCAACGTTATCATTCACATATCGGACTAATAATTTATCAAGGACTGTGTTCGTTGTAAGCTTTATTATAATCATTATTTACAATGATAGAAAATAACAATAAACAATACCTGATGATAAATATTATACTGAAAATTTCACGCCATCAATTTTCAGCCAATACAGTACGAGCATTGCTTACCGTTGCCATGGTTATTTGTGTATTATATCGGAAATTTTCTCCTGCTGGGGTAAGCTGGAGAGTATTATAGTGGAAATTTTTTGACGTTTAAAAGTGACAACCCGGAACTTTATAAACGTCAACAACTGTTGACTGTTGCTGTTATTAATATTAATCAGCCAATGCGTTTTGTTAAAGTTTCTATTATATTAATATTAAAGTGATTTACCACGTATGAAATCACGTATTCACTATCGAAAAAATGATCTGAAGAAACCTAATTTACCTAATTTAGTAATTCTATTTGAAATAGGTAGGTACTTTACCTACCTAATTTTTTGGATTTATAACTCACGGCGAATTCATGGGGGTTCGACCACTTTATCTTTGTAATTAATTGTACGGCACTTCTTGTAGCTAGAATCCATCTGCTGAGCAAAGCCTTGCGCTTTGGAGAGAATGGCATCTCATCAATACTAATCATAATTACTATTATACCGCAATAATTATTGTCGACTTATCATTATCAAAAACCACACTCGGCTGGTGAAGTTTAGAAACTAAAATTTGTGTTCGACAGCGGTTATAATGGCGGCGCAGTTATTAAACGTCAGTTTGGCGTTGTCACGTGATTATGTTACGCCGCCATGTCATATTTTTATTTAACAATTTAATTGTAATTTTTCTATTCAAAACTAATT
The DNA here is from genome assembly GCA_910589415.1 of Malachius bipustulatus. Classification (NCBI taxonomy): domain Eukaryota; kingdom Metazoa; phylum Arthropoda; class Insecta; order Coleoptera; family Melyridae; genus Malachius; species Malachius bipustulatus. The sequence continues at coordinate 8,745,256 of OU342632.1, forward strand.
TTGTTGTGAAATTTTCTTTCCAAATACCACTCGAAATCAAATTATACCAGGAAATTTTGTTCTCGCTTACGAATATTTTAAGAAAATTATCCCTCGCCTTCGGCTCGCGATAATTTTCAAAATATTCGTGAGCTCGAAAAAATTTCCGGAAATAATTTGACCTCTAGTGGTATTACATGTGAAAATACACGTTGCTAGTATATAAAGTTACTGATAATACAAGGTTGTGATTATGATAACATGAAATAAATAAATATGAAATCGCTTTGACAGGTCGATTTTGCTTTTTAAAATAGCATCTTATTCTGACATGTAAATATTCTTACAAATACTGTTGTGTTGATAAATAATACGTGCAACCCTTTGAATAGGTGCAACCACGATACACAGTACACACAGAGGCTGCGTTCCGGTCTTCTGATGTCACGTGGTTCGAAGATTACACATGAGATTGCTCATATCTTTTTTATTGTCAGGAATAAATAAATAATTCTTGGTAGGCTTGCATAAGTCGGAAACAGCTATCCATTTAACATTTTAAAAATTTTGAAGGCCAACTAAATCTCAGAGTTTTCATAGTCAACTTTTTGTTTTTCTTATAGCCGCCATATTGTTTTTTTATGTGGTTTGGTACAAAAAAAAATCCTGAAAATCAAAAATTAATAACATTAAAATAAATTGTAAAAATTTTATTTTACTTTTTTCGAAAAAAAATTAAGATTTTTCTATAACAGATCTAGCACAAAGAAAAACACAAGCAAAAAGGATGGAAGCAATATAATTTGACATTTATTTTATGAACAACGTGCAACTACTCTCCGTTATTTTATTTACATGTAATAAAAAGGCGATCAAAAAAGTAACGCCATCTGCTGCCTTGTACAGTAAACTACACAAAACCGGATATGAATTTAAAAAATCACGGACATAAATGATATAATACAGAATACAGGTGAATTTTTTTTTTCAATGTTCAGTTAAGGGATCTCGTAAGCTACTGCAGTGGGAGGAACGGTTAAAAATGGGGAAAGTAGTACAGTTGAGCTTAATTCAAAACAGCTTTTTTTTCAATCTCCATATGGGTTCCTAGATATTTAACATAGGTAATAAGTAAATTCTATTTTTTTTATACTGCGATATAGTAGACTTATTATTGGGATTAGAGAAAAATCATAAAAAAACCTTCTAGACGACTTTTTTTTAATTTTTTTTTTTTATTTGTCCTGTCATTTTTGGATAGTGTCCTCTGAGAAGTCCCACTACTACTGTCCTGATTCGTGTTCTGTTTAGGTGCAGTATTTCATTGGCAAGGTTTGGAGATGGTTCTCTCAGAATTTTATCTTGCCATGCTTATTTTTTGGTGCATGGTTCCATGGTGTTGGTTCCTTGCCCATTTAACTTCATTTTTTTGTGGTTCCACACACCGGCGCAAGTTCGGAGTGCAGCAGGTCGTTTCAGAGCCTATCCTGATCTTGATTATTAACATTCAGGGTAAAAACAATTTTTTGATAGAGGAAAGCCCGATGAGTTAGAACTTTGAAACAAAAACTAAATCAAATGTCATTTTTTTACTATACTGATATGTCAAATATATGAAGTTGCAGTCGCTGTCAACTTCAATTTTTTAAATGACATGGGGATATGTTAGTTTTCAATTTTGTTAATTTTTTTTTACCCACCTCCATGATAGCACATGATAGGTGGATAGGCCGACAAGTCAAAATTTAAAACTAATGTAATTTTTGTGAAGATACTTGAAATACTTTTAAAATGGGGTCTCACACAACCCCCCCTCCATACCATTTAAAAAATTGAAGTTGAAGTTGACAGATTATGTCAAATTATCAGGAAGAGGATAAACAAGAATAGTGATAAATTAGTCAAAAATGTATAACAAAAAAAAATGAATGTTTAACAACTTTTAAATCACATTAACACAATCTTTACTTCTTTAGGTATGTAGGTACATATACGCGCCAGGTTTTATCTTCCTGCGTTTCCCCAACACGTCCTCTCTCTACAATACCTATAGGTGCACTGCACTGTCAGAATAAATGTCAGCAAAAATGTACCTTCTATTATTTTTCGACATAATATGACAGATTAGTTTTACGTCAGACGTTCAGAAAGTAGCAAAATTCATGACATTTGATTTAATTGTTTCAAAGTTCTGGTAAGGGAATGGTACCATACCATTCCCTTAAAAATTTAAAGAATGAGGGGACTATAAACGTTCTCACTGTATTTATAAACTACATTATTATTCTTGTACAACATAAGATATAAGTAGGGAAAAGAGAATTCCTTACTTAAACTGATTAAAATAAATTGGAAATCAGATTTGTTAATTACCTTATAATTATAAAGCACAAATAATTTTTTATAATAATTCGATAGAAAACTTATAATTCCCATAAAACAGAATACATTTTTATATATATATATATATATATATATATATAAAAAACAATTTATGTCACATAATAAAAGTACCTAAGTATATAATTATACATTTTACATATTAATTATAATCTAATTATTAATTATTATTATCATAAACATAGTGGACAATCCCTCCAAGAGAATAAGGTACCTGACATGAAATGTTCAATTGAGTTTGCAAGCCCAACTTTACTGTACCGGGTGTCCCAACATTAGTGTCCACCCCCTAAATAGAGCTTAATTTTAAAGATAAAAAACTGAAACTTTGAGGATTTGTGTACTTGATATAGGACCACGGAATGGCATAATCAGTTTCATTTAAAAAAAATTTGTTCGGGCGCCAGCGATAAAAAAGTGTAAAATGGTGGTAAATTGTCGAAAAAAAATTGATTTTTTTTTCAATACATAGTAGAAATCGATTAATAAAATCAATATCGCTTGAAAGAAATGTGAAAAAACTAATTATAAGGCTTTAATTAAATAAAATATAATTATATAGCAATTAAAGGTAGACAATATAATCTGAACAATATAATCAATATTATCTGAAAACGGTAGGTGCAATAAGTTTTATGACAAAGTAAATAAGGCCCAAATAAATAGAAGGACGGCTCTTGCTGGGCTAGCCGGCACACTGAACCTGCACTGGACAGTGTCGTAGTATGGACTCATGAAAAAAGTGATTATTAAAAAGATATTAAAAATATTTTTTAATGAAACTAATTATGCCATTCCGTAGTCCTATAATATCAAGTACACAAATCCCCAAAGTTTCAATTTTTTATCTTTAAAATTAAGCTCGATTTAGGGGGTGGACCCCACTAGTGTTGGGACACCCGGTACAATTCAAAATAGTACTTCAGACATGTCACAGGCTTAAAAAATATTGTATATTAACATTTGTGTTTGAATTTGTTTATGCAACAACTTATAAATGGAATTACTGTTTAACATAACTCCCGAGATTCAAATAAAATAAAAATAGCACCAATCATCCCTCTACTCCCTACTATCACAATCTTAAATTAGTCGTTCGTTCAACTCGTCTTGGATGTCGCTCACACTTTTACCTTTCGTCTCTGGAATAAAAAAGAAAGTAAATATCACGCTCAACGCAGACATGGCACCGAAGAAGTAGTAAGTGACATCCAGCCCGATCGCGTTACTCAGATCAATGTAAAATTTCGTAATCAAAAATGCCAGAAACCAATTTAAAGTTCCCGCGCTAGAGTTGACCAGGCTCCTAAATGTACGCTCGCATAATTCAGAAGACATTAACCACGGAATCGGGCCCAGTCCCACTGAATACGCAACGACGAACAAACATAAAGAAAATATGGGTAAATATTTTAGTTCCAATGCAACGTGCTCATCAACATTAATCCTGTACTTCAAAGTGAAGTACACTGCTAGCAATACACTGGAGAGCGCCATCACAATTCCTGAAAAACACAACAAAACTCTCCTGCCTAATTTATCGATGAGCAATGAAGATATGAAGGTGGCAATTATCTGAAACGCCCCGACAAATATTGTAGCTGTTTTGGGATTTATCGAAACTCCAGACGAAGAAAAAATCTCACTAGTGTAAAACATAACGGCATTAATTCCACTGAACTGTTGGAAGAACATTAACATCAAAGATATTAACAACGCCTTCTTGAATGCTTTAGTATACAGAAACTGAAAACCTGGCACCATTTCTCGTATCCCTATAATTTCTACAATTTCCGTATATATTTCATCATCAGAAACACCTCGGAAATGTCGAAGAGACTCTACCGCTTCTACATTTAAATTTTTCTTCAAATAATAAGCAGGTGATTCGGGTTGAGACAGAAAACTTAGGAAAAAAACTACAGGTACCGCTGCGCAGCATACCGTAAAATCAAACGGGTTCAGATATTTTCCCAATAAATAGGCTAGGAATATTCCGACAGCGACCATCAATTGAAAATACATCCCCAAGGCACCTCGGAGTTCTGCATGCGCCACTTCACTGACATACATTGGGGCTGCAACACAGCAGGCTCCTGCCGCCATTCCAATTATAAACCTTCCAAAATAAATAAACAACACGGACCGAGAAAAAATAATCAATAACCATCCCACTTCAAACGGTAAAAGTAGCAACAGTAAAACCTTCTTCCTCCCCAGAGCATCGCACAGGAATCCGGTAGGGGTGCACGTTAAGAATGCTCCCAAAGTTAATAAGGATCCGATTAATTCCAATTGGGTGTCACTGATTACGATGTTGTTCAGCTGACCGTTCTTTAATTCTTCAAAAATAGGGGAAGTCCATCCGAGAGCTAATCCAGTTGCCAAGGCAGATAATGTGGCCGTTAATGCGCCTATAAACTGTGGTAATTTATTTCCAGGTGAACTTGTGGAAGCGCCACTATTACTGGTACCGCTGGCTGTAGAAATTCTGCTCCTTACTGAATTTATCAAATCAGAGAGTCGTTCGTTATCATCATCTTCTTGAATCAAAACAGCACCGTCCGAAGTAGACATTGTATTGTTTTCCTTACACATTAATCCTGAAATAATATTGTTCGAATTAACTTATATGGACATGAATGGCAATACATTCATGTGATCTTGATGAGCGTAGCAAGCAGCTACAAGCACCTTTACCATATCATCAAATAGTTCAAATGACCTAACTGATCTCAAACATTGAACATTTTAGCCATCATCCGTTTTCCTTATCATTATTCGTTCGTTCCTACTTCGTAACCAGGATCAGAAGTCAGAACAGTCGTTCACAATCACAACACAAAATTTCGTTTCGCTCGTAGTCTCTTCTCTTCGGTCAGTTTCTTGCTTTATTTCTTGTCTTGTTTCTTCACTTTCTTCATCGAGTGTTTGTTTACTTACTTCTTACTTTACTTCGTATCGACTTTCCCCTTTGCCTCTTTCCTTTATTCATGCACAAGCACAATCACAACACAATGCACATTTATTTACATTGCATTGCACAAGCACAATGAATGCGACCAATGACCAAATACAAATATACACGAGATAATAATAGTGCAGCTTTTCGCTATTTACATGTAATAAAAAAGTGACAAGAAAAGTAGCGTCATCTGTTGCCTTGATGGTTAACTACACAGAACCGGAAATTAATTTAAAGGAATACAGATATAATAATTATAATGCAAATGTCACAGACATATAATATCTATAGAGTTCTTGGTTCGGGTAATAATAATTATCACTTTCGTGTAAGTATTATAGTAATGAATAACTACACGTCAATAATTATAATTATTTCTGCATTCGATGATTACATCGTAATTCAGATTTAAGTTTAAGCATTAGAATATACTTTCACGTAAAATGAAACTGCATATTATTAAATTGTTATTTATTTTGTAGATGACAATTGACAAGCCAACGACAGATTGATGTTTCGTTCAATTAAATTGACATTTTAAATCAATGCTAGTTAAACATCCAGCCGCTTTATTGGGCGATAGTAACTTCTGGTGCCAATTTTCAGTGTATTTTAGTATTTCATTATCTAAGACAGAAATTCAACAACTTATTATCTAGTGTATTTGCTTGGACTCATTACATGAGTAGGTATGGGAACTGAGAAATATCTAACCTGGTAATGTGCTATCCCCTATCCTACGGCTAGGTTCTCTCTCGTCTGGTCAGAACATCTCGCTCTGAAATGAACCCTACCAAATGCGCAGCAGCTTCTTTATTTTCAACTGAGTCCTGCCGTGAGACATTTTTTGAGTTCAGATAGTTCAAATTTTTTAAGTAAATAGTTCCCATTTCCATGCATGATCCAAGGTTGGTACGAATATTATAGACGCCGTCAATGATCTGGGAAACCGGTTACGGTTCCAAATAAACAAGCATTTTGACAGTTGCAAAGTTGCCAATTTCACTGTAAAATTTTGATTACAGTAATTTTGATTACAGCGGAAATTTAGTGATAAAAATTAAACTACCGACAGACGGCTCGAGCACCACGGTAACAAAAATATGATTTGGTTCAATTCAATTGATGGCGATCGCAGACCAATGCCTGGAAACAACCTCAATAAGTCAAACTTCAGGATCACGTGAACTTAAAACTTCAACTAAATCACGACAACTGATAACAATGGCCAAGTGAACGGTTTGTTTACTTGGAACTGTTTAGACGCTTCGCCCAGCCTAGTGACGTCACACTGTCATAGCGAGCACGATTTCTGTGCGCGCAGGCTGCGTTCTGAGCTTGTCGTTTTTCTGACGTCAAGCGTTTTAATGAGATGGCTGATATGAGTAATATCTTTTTTATTCTCAGAAATAAATAAATATATAATTTTCTGTAAACTGGCATAAGGCTTCAACAGATATTCATTTGACGTTTCGAAAATGAAAACCAATTCCCAGGGTTTTCATAGTCAACTTTTGTTTTTCTTGCCTAAAAAATATCTTCAAATTTTTTCTTCTTTTTTTAAAAAAAGTTTTTTTTCACCGAATGACGTCGTATGACGTTTTTTAATACCCAAAGATACGAAAAAACAATATAATTTTTAAGAAATCTCGATTTTCCAGTTTTTTCAGCATGCTTGCTATTTTGCTTCTCTTTCGAAAAAGATAACCTCTCTTTAAGTGAAAGTATAAGGAAATAACCATAAGGAAAGCAATGCGAAATGCGACGTCATATTGTGACATCATACTACGTCATTCGGCGAATAAACTTTGACGAAAATTTTTAAGAATTTTTTTTAATGTGATAGCTTTTTGGTTTTCCTCATTTTTTTAATACTGAATAATACGAAAAAACAATATTACGGCCGTAAAATTAAAATTTGACTATGAAAACTCAAGGATTTAGTTGGCGTTAAAATTTTTAAGACGTCGAATGGATAGCTGTTATGACGACTTATGCCAGCTCAAAAATTTTTTTACTAATTTATGATAATAGAAAAGATAATATGAGTAAAATAAGCAATCTCATGTCTAGTCTTTCAACCTAGTGACGTCAGAGCCAGGAACGCAGCCTGCGCAGTTACATATCCTATTGTCGAACATTGAAACTATTCACTTCACATCTTGACTTCAACTATCTGAACTCAAAAGCATCTCGAGACACGGGTCTTAAAAACAATCGCTCTAATTCGACATTCGACCACTCCGGCATCATAAGTACGCGCGCCGCCTGAGAGTGTTTAAAATCCGCAATATTAAAACACGCGCGTGTTTTAAAGGTTGCCATAGCAAAATCAAACGTAACAACCGAGAAACAAAGTCTAAACGTCAACTTTTTGATTGTTGTTCTGAGTACTTATACCTACATTATTACATCAAATAAAATATTATTAATGACAGATAACTATTTGAAAATCTTTATTCAAGTACTCAACAATTTATGATGTATCTAATAAAACAAATGTACCAATAAAAAAGCGTAAAGTATTCGTGGACAACGGGTCTTTGAAAACACTGGTGCGTGTTTTAAAGACCTTATTATCCACTCATACTTAAAAAAAAGGGAGGAAACATCTCGGTCCTAACTAGGTATATGAGAGGTAAGACAAATTAAGTCTTACAGTGTATTAGACTCCAGCAGTAAGACTCCGGTAATTAAGTATATGGGCTGCGAGAACTTGCTCATAACCCAGTTTTAAGTAAATCAAATAAATAATAGACGACACAATAATCGAATAATTTTAAATAATCGAATAAGGTAGGTAATTTATTTAAGCCATGATATATTTAAAGTTTTTAATATAAAATTTAAAAATGAGCGCCGAATAACACGTGACAGATTTTTTTGAGTTAATTCAAAACTTTATTTACTAAACCCTTAAGTAACAAAACAACTTATTATTGAATTAATTAATTGTCTTCATCTTTAAAAAAAATCATTTTAACTATGTTTAATATAAAAAAAAATCCCGATGGCATACCTACTAGGAGCAATATAAAGTGGAAGTAATTTGAACTTTTTTAGCTCCAATCGACTGTCCAGTGTATCCAGCTTTAAGAAAAAATATCACAGCCACTTAAAAACATCTTGAATGGGATATAAGATATAACTGAACTTTTCACTTCTTTGTTTTTTTTTTGCGGATTTCCTTCTTGTTTTAAATCAATTTTTTCACCAAGTTGAATCTAGAGAATCTAGAGCTTAAATCGTTTTTACAATATAAAATGATTAGCTGATCTTTTATATGGAGGGTTTTGTTTAGATTCATTTTGCGCGCAACATTTGGGTGGGGGACGATATAAATTATGCAGGCAACGCAAAATACCACTTCATCAAAAGTAAAGTTATAAAAATTGTTACAAAAAAGTAATTTTTTAATTCCTAAACTTGAGCTTACTTTTCATTTTATTAAAACTGGTAATATTTATTATACCTCGCAACTAGAATCGGCGAATTCAAAATACCCGCGTAGAAATGACAAGTTCAACCGCCGAGCACGGCAGTGTCGTTGATCGTTGGATTGGATGGTGTCAGTAGTGTACCAAAATGGCTGCTAGTGACGATGAGCCTGTGCATCATTTATACGAAGTATTTACAACTTGTTTCAATAAAATAGCAAATAAAGCCCCAGGTGAGTGAGTTTTCTGTTTTACTTTTCATTTTTTCGAACCGTCTCGACGGTTTCCTGATTGTTTTCTCTCCCTTGCGGAAGCGATACAGTTCCCAGTGTTACGCGTGCGACCCTAAACATTAAAACAGCTTGTTTAAGTTTGTGATAAGCTAATCGGTCAAGACGGGGTTTTGTCTCCCCGCGAACATCCGAAATTAATCCAGGAAGACGGTGGGACGTTTTAGAGATTTTAGATCAGATCAGGAGGGTTGATCGGTTGCGACCGTATTTTGTTTTTGAACGGGATCTATCTGACAGTTTCTATTGTCACCAGGATGCATCCCAAAATCCATGTTTATTTACCTATTACTATTCAAAGTCTTTATTTCTACAGTTAATTGCCTATTTCTTATTAAATTTACAGCAACACTTATGAATTAATTCCGTAATAAATTCACTACCGATACCCCGACTTAATTTTAATTCCTTGAAAGTATTTTTTAAATCCCATACCTACTTAATTTTATTGCAAATTTTTACCTCACCGATTTTTTTATAATTGAGTTGGGGGGTACCCATGAAAATGATTTAAAAATCTTGGTTCTTGGCCTGTCGAATTAGATTTGTCACTTTCAAAATAGAAGACCTAGGGACAATAATAATTAAAATAATTAGGTAGGTATATAGGTATCTAGGACCTAGGTAGGTACCTACCTACTCTCACCAAGCTGCAATTTTATTAGTCATTGATTATTTAATAGGTAGGAACCTACCTAATTTAAACTTTTATGTAGGTACCCCAGTTGGGTACAATTTTTCTTTTACTAAAGATAAAGTTGATCTAATAATTTTAGGTTATTGAAAAAGGTAGGTAAATAAAAAGGATAAGGGAAATTCCTGGCCTACTGAGGCTTTTGAAATTCATTATTGCCTACTAGATGTTTGTCATAACCTATACAGGTGTCCCAGAAGGTATGGATCAAAGAAAACCCAGTGCTAGAGGTGGTCATTTGAAAAAAATCCCATTAGCAGTGGTTCGATGATTGTTTACGGTTTTCGCGTTATTTGCCATTTCATGGCTTTTGAAAAAATTTTAACATTCGATAAGAAAAAAATTAACAAACATTTTTGCTTCTTTTTTGTAAATAAACTTCAACGCTAACATGTTTTAGCGTCGATTAACATTTTATTCTTACAGTTGTTGTTTTATAATAATTATTGTTCTTTGCATATTATAAAAGTTAGAAGCCATTTTTCTTCGATTTTGAGTGATAATTGACGCACATAAAAAGTGGATATTACTCAGAAAAACTTTTTTGTTTATGCACTTACTGCCTAATGTCACTCAAAATTAATATTTTCCAATGTCAGTTGAAAATGTTCAATTTTAAAAATTATCGTCCCATGGTAATATGAATATAGGAAATTGGTTTTAATTACGTTTATTTACAGTACCTAAGCATCATATTAAGCCTACGACAATGACATGTTATTAAGTTTTTTATGAAAATATTAATAATACTTAATAAGAAAATTAAAAATTTCACTAATTTGTTACCTACCTAGTAAAATACAATCACTTTCCTACTATAAAAAAAATGGTTTCTTAACTTTTACTTACGAAACCAAAAAGATACTTAGGAAATCAAACTGGTAGGAAGCTGAATGGTTAGGTAGGTATTAAGGAAACCAAACTGTTACGAAACCAAAATTAAGTTTCCTAGGTAAAAGTTCATAAACTACTCGGTAACTATTTTTTCAGAGTAGGAAAATGAATGTATTCTACTAAGGTAACAAATCGGCAGTGAAAATTTCTTGTTTCATAAATTTTCTTGTGTAGTTTTTTTATTTTTATAAAATCTAATAACATGTCATCGTCGTATGCTTAGGCTTAGAGGTAGGTACTGTAAATAAACGCAATTGAAACCCATTTCGTATATATTATTGTTATACATATTGTTCATATTACGATAATTCATATACTATGGGACAATAATTTTCAAAATTTAACATTTTCAACTAACTTAGGGAAAATTTTAATTTTGCATAATCTAATAAACGTGACATTAGGCAGTAAAGTCATGAAATGTAGAAGTTTGTCTGAGTAACATTTTCTGTAAGTTATTTTTTTTATGGTCATTCATCAATTATCACGATTAATTTTTTTAAACACTAAAACCCAATAAAAATGATGGCCTAACTTTTATATTATGCACAAAACAATTCCAAAATAACATCTGTTAGAATAAGACGTTATTCTAAAACATTTTTAGCGTATTTATGTTTATTTACAAAAAAAAGTTTTATTTTTTTCATTTTTTTCTCATCGAATAATGTAAATTACAATTTTTTCTAAAACCATAAATGGCTAATAACTCGAAAACCGTAAACAATCGGACCACTGCTTATGGGACTCTTTTGTTTCAAATGACCTCCCTACCACTGGAATTATTATTTTTAGGATGTAATTTGTTTTGTTAGCAGAAAAAAAAGAAAGGTGAAAAGCTTGTTGAATAGGTTACTTGCCTAGGTATCAGGGTCGTAGCCACATATGGGTTAGTAGGGGTCAGACTCCCTCCCATAGACCGCCTGATATGATAACAGATAATAAATTAACTTTTTTATAAGATTTCATTTTCACAAAAAAAAATTAGATACATTATAGGGATTCCTTATTGGTGTAATTTTTATACTCTCATCATGAAATAAAACACCCTCTTACCACTCATAATTATTTTGTCCCAATGTGGCTTAGTCACAAAAAGCATATAAAATTTACAACCCGGTCCCCTTTGAGGTGGACACAAAGAATACAGGTCAGGACTCTTTCAGTGGACAACAATAATAGGGGTGTATAACAATAAAAATAGCTAACTGGAATAACACTTTCACTAGGTACCTGCCAACAGTAAACGAATTTGTAGCATTTTATGAGATTATAATCGAAAAAAATTATTATTTCTCACTGGTTATGTTATAATACCTAATCAATTATTATACAGGCTGACTTATGATATGTGCGCAGGACTTCAGGATGTGATAGCTCGTTTAAAAATGTGAAAAAAAGTTCCGGTAAATATTTACATCCACGTGTCCTAAGATCCATCAATTTTTTCGGGACCGAGGAGCGAAATAGGAGTGCTGTTTGGGTAAGAAGCTAAAAACAGCCATTGCAAACTAATATTAAGGTCACAACTAAGGCCTCTTTGACACTACGGCCGAATTTCTATTTTTTTCTTCACTTTCAGGACATGGAATATCTTCGAAATTAACAGTAGTACGATTATTATTTTGCATTTACATTCCAAAAAGCGTGACATCAGTCCCTATAGTCTGGATACAATATGTGAGTGCTAATATCCGGTCGAGTACTGACTTGCCCGTCGCTTCCTCCAGTTCCGCCACGCTATGATGCGGTGAATTCAATGTGATATAGCTAGGCGGTGTTAACCAGAACCGGACTCCAGAAACCGATTTTCAGTGCCGTTTTTTTGTTAACCATGCATTTGCAAAGCAAATGTCTTCCTGGTGTTACTACAGGTACGTCCTCCACCCCTATATAAGTGCCGTAGTGAAACTGTAGGACAGATGTCAGTGGCGTCAATTTTTTTTTGAAAAGGGGCGATGGCACACCCATATCTCCGCCGCTGGTTTTCGCAATTTATCACCGTGAGCCGTGAATCATGAAAGATACTTTGCTCATACTGCGTGCGAAATTTAAATTTTTTTAAAGCAGCCCTTTTGACAATATTCACAAAACATTATTTTTTTCCCAAAACTGTATTTTGAAAAGGAAGCTTTCCCGGCTATAATGTTTTGATGTCCCGTTGATCCCGGCACCAAAATAATTGATCTTGCCTAGAAATTATCAACAATTATTCTGGGACACCTGTATGTATAGTGATATTATGTACTGTAGTTTTGCAGTTGCGTGAGTTCAAAAATTGGCTTTAATTTTTAATTTTTACATCTAAAAGTAAATTTTCAACTAATACAGGGCAATTGCGTGACCTTGAACCTTGAACATTGAAAAAAATTTCGCCTGCCTCGCATATTTGGAGTGCTTTTCTCATAAACGTCATTATTTTTTGCAATTTTATGCCGTAGTAAAACCTGTAAAGCCCCGCTCCCACAACAAAATCCTGATGGCTACGCCACTGCTAGGTATAGCTATAGTACGCCACTGCTAGGTATAGCTATAGCAGTGGCGTATTTCTCCGATACTGAAATAAGTGAAATAACATTTTTCTCTTATGCGCTTGTACTAAAATACTGTGTTCTAATTCTACAAAAAAAAAACTATAAATTCAGCTATAACTCAGAATTGAAAACTTTTTTTTTGTGAACTTCATACACCTTTTTTTCCTGGCCTACTTTCTGATTGTACACACCTAACATACAAACAGAAGAAGCTGCGACCAGTGGTGTAATATTTTTTACCGAGCAAAATATTTGGTTTCATTTAATGCTAAATACGAGGGGGGGGGGGGTGCTCACTCGTTGAAAAAGTGTATAATTATTTCTACATATATCTACTAAAAATAATTTACACTATTTTCCATTTTTTTTAATATATTATTATTTCCACTATTTTCACATTATTTCCACTATGTACATATTTTCATTTTACTCGCTATTTTATATCCACTATTTCCAAGGTGTTTTCACGTAATTGCAAAACCTTTAAAACACACATTTTTACACTTGTTTCGTTAATTAACCTGTCTACTTCGTGGAAAAAAAGCACTTTTGGTACGAAGCACGAATACTTTATACTGTACGATTTTGCTGAATACTGCTGGACGTATTATAATAGGTATATTATAGGGAAATAATTGTTAGGTTCAAATTCAATGAGCTACCATAGATACCTACTTATTTATTGTTATTGTTACAAACAATTCCATTGAAACAATTGAGTACTATAGCAACTTATGTTTTTCAGATTATGGTAGTGATTAATATTTTCGCAAATGTGATTTTTAACACCGAATGTTTCATATTTCATTTCATCGTACGCTATCCCATAATGTAAAAACATATGGATGAAAACAGCGGAAATTTCCTTTTAGCTTTCGATGTATTTTTAATGTAAATTCGGTGAATTTTTGTAATTTGCCAAACGAATTTTGTGTTTTCTTTTATTTTTTTTAATGCTGCCTTGGACAAAAAACACAAAACAAAAAAAGACAACAAAACAACCGAATAAAAAAAAATGATTTTTTTATACCCATAGGTTTTGATTCACTGTCAGTGTATAAATATTTAAGAACCAGTCGGATGAATCAAAACTTATGAGTGCTACAATAAAACTGCCAAGGAGCAGTCTTGAGGGTAGCAGCAGTAGCCACAAAATGAAATGTAATAGTATCCATATCTATCTAATAATTATAATTTATAGAAGGAAATAAGAATGATCATAAATGTCTTGAATCCACTTGTGTTATTTATTGGAGGTGGTTGTAAATTATAAGAGAATTTTGTGCCCTATGCCTATGAATATTCCTGGATCTAATGAATTGTTTTCTTAGGAATAATAATTATTTAATTACTAATTATGATTTTGATGGTCCAATTATTATTATTGATAATTTTATGGCAACTTGGTTCAAAATATACATGTAAATATTTAGGTAGAGTATTATGTATTATTTAGATATGATTTTTATTTTTAGAGAGAATAATAGTCTTTCAACTTCAACAAAATTTGATCTTCCCTTAAAACTTATCTGAATTGAGTTTAAAGAAAATTAAAGAAAATTGTTCTGAAATCGAATTATTACCCTAAACTCTACCAAAAATAAAAGAATTAACTTTTCAACAAAAAAAAAAAAAAGATTGGACACTTATTTGGAATTATTGGATGTCAACTTTCAGGGGAGTTAGAATATTAGAATGTTTCCCTTAAGTGAAAACTTCGCAATTATAGTCCAGTAAAATTAGAGATAAATACAATCAATTATGTAATCAAAGTGGGAAAAACTGGATTTTGTGTGGGTGTTGGGTGGTCAATGATGGGTCTAAATCCAAAAATGTGACAACCCATCCCTTGTAGAAAAGCCGCCATTTATTGGTTTTAGAGGATGAATTTGTTTTTTTTTTCATTTTACGACGTTAATTAACTTTTTATCGAAAAAATGTAATAAACTTACTTCACGGAGAAACAAATCTACAAATTTGCATTAATGCAATTTTCTCATATTCGCAATAATTATAATTAACTACAGATACCTAATTAATTAAGGTAAATTCTCTACAAAGGGCCCCGCAAAATCTTTATGGAAATGCGCTCCCGGTTGAATTTGTTGTAACTTTGGGGATCAGTAGTATTCGATGAGTATAAACTAGATCAGAAGTCTCCGTGGGCACAACCAAAACTCGCCTCTGAAGGTGGATTTTTTCTCATGACAGTCGTTTGTATTCACCCATCTTTTTTAAATAAGGTCGCCCTATTTGTTTTTGAGAAAAATTTTCTACATAATTACGTAGATAATCAGATACATTCTAATTCATACAAACTGTAAATTTCCATCCCACTTTTTAAATTATTTTCGAGATATTACGTATGCAGGGCCAGAACGCTTTATAAAGAAGGGCAAGTCTCTCATTCAAAAAGCGGGACACTATCACAATTATTAACGTGACCACATTGGATGTGCTCATAACAATGCTTGACGCAGATTTTCGTAAAAGACTGCATTTTTACATGGAAGTTCGTTTCGTAGGGGTCGTGTTTAGACAGAGGAGGTGTCACTGAAAATATTGAGTAAATAGTGGAAATGATGTGAAAATAGCGGAAATAATGTGGAAATAGATTTAAGCGAAATAGAATAGATAGTAGAATTGGAAATAGTGGATTTATAGTGGAAATAACTGGAAATAAATTGAAATTGAATAAATAAATTGAAATAAGTGGATATGCTTTGGTTCATTCCGAGGTAGGTGACACTTCAGTTCAGATCCAGAAATCGTGGCGTAATCGGTAGCGTGACTTAGCTCTTTTCAAAGGAGATCCCCTAAATGTGAATTTTGCAGTTTTTTCTATCGCATTCGTTTGTCGATTACAGGTGAATGATTGTCTACAAAAAAGTTTATTTGTTCCAGCGCCGTTTAAAAAATTGAAAAAAAAATCGAATTAAAAAAAAAGTCGACCATCACCCCCAAATTGTAAGACAAAATTTCATTACATAGATCGTTTCTCCATTGTTGGTCAGCTTTTGTCCAGCCATTAGCTTCATTTGCCCATCCACAGATTTTTTATTATTGAGAATTTAAAATTTTGGAAATTGTGAGGAAATTGTGAAGTCGGCGAGGCAGAGGTGTCAACTAATGGTGTCAATTCACAGGGTTAGAATTTAATTGGAGAAAACTCGCACTGTTTTATGCTCTGCCAGAAGCTTATTTGGAATCAAAAATATTCAGAGGTTTTCAAAATATCGAGTAGAAATAATTTTTTTTTGTAAAATCGGTACTATTGTTCTACATCATGTATGCAAATAAATAGAATGAAACTTGGTGATTTATATTATCGACTGCTACTGTCAATCGAACCATAGCCAATTTTGTGATATCCCGTGGTCGCCATATTGGATTTTTGAACCATTTTAATAGAGCAAAAATTCTTAATTCAACGATAGCTATCAAGAAGCCAACAAGCAGCCAATGTGATTTTTTGGGATTATGTAGTTTTCCAAGCGATTAAGTTATATAACGCTAAAGAAAACTCAAAATAATAGGTATAACGATTGTCGAAAAAATTATGTTATCAACTCTGCAACAAAAGCAGATTGAATAATGCCATGGCCTTCGGCCGTGCCAAAACATTATGGAAAAGTGCAATAATGAAAAAATTGTTGTTAAAGTCAAAATTTATCTTCTCTGAAAAAAATGGGTCATGTTGTATCTACATATAATACGTAAGCACTATTAGCGCGAGAGGTACCTATAGTAACTGAAGAATAATAATTGTACCTAAGCCGTACAGTCTTTGAAAAAAATTTGATAGGGTTCTATTAATTGGTCTTTTTATCTGTAAGTTCCTCCGTCTATTTTGGTATAAGTTTGTTTATTTTCGCAAGGAGCATCTTCTCTTTTCATCACCTTAGAGATTTTACCTTCCAGTCTTAGTACCCATAACAATACGAAACGAAAACAAAGCAAACTTAAAAACCAAGGTAACTAACTATTAGTAGTAAGTACACCGAAAATAAACGTGTAATGCCAGTGGTAATGAACTGGTAAGTAAACAAAATAATTCCTACCAAACACGAGTTTGGTCGGCTATACTCAATTCCGATCTGACTTGCATGGAATGGAACGATAAAATAGGATTCGAGAAAGAAATTATACATACATAAAAAGGCATATAATTGCCAAAGCTCCGAGACGGTTGGCTACTACCAGCAGATGTTTTATTACTGTAACGCCGCGTTGCCAAAGCTCCCTGTCACGTCATTGCCAATGCCGTTCGTTCATTACCGCGACGTAAAGTAATTTTAAAAGCTCTCCACTCCACTTACGACTAGGAGGTATCAATAAATACACGCTACACGGTATGTATTTAAAATACATTGCATCAGAGAGATGTAGGTAGATAATCGTAAGTAAATACATATTTCGATATTTCTTCATCATACCTACCTATTCAACTGGTTCATCAGACGAACTTCATCATCTGCCAAGGTAGCTGTAGACGGTTACCAAACTGGCTACTGGAATTACTTATTGCAAAATAAAAATCACTCTTTGATCTTTTTTTATGATTAGTTTTGCAGCTTCCAATAATAGGTGAAGTATTTCCCTCGGTATTTCCCCGTTTAGTTCGCTTTAATAATAAGTATGTACCTGCTAATCCTGCTATATACCTATTCATCAGTAAAAGCAAATCGTAAAATTGGCAACACCGGCGTCTCTACCATTATTGTTATAAGGGAGGGATCAACAAAATTATATTCTCTCCTTTTCTCTTTTTATATTTACCTGTTGAGTGGATCTTATGACGTTATAGGGGTTCGGAGGTTCATGTTTTAATATGCATACCTTAGCTATCGGGTGTCCGGGTGGGAGGTTTCATTTGGGTAAAAATTGTTTCAGAAAGTGTGACTGAATTTCTTAAAATTTACACAGATAAGAATGATAGGCTCCTACAAAACTATGACTCTTGACTATTATGTCAAAAAGTAATTTTGGCATGTTATATAAATACAAAGAAAAAAGTAAGTAAATAGGTAAATACTTCCTCTATAACACTAACGCAATATTGAATCGTTATTTTTGTGGGTAGCTTTTTTGATGATGAGAAACCCCAAAGAAAAGAATCCTGTAAATTTTAAATTTTTAGTGAAAAAGTGCGTATTTGATGGAAGATGGAAAAATGTGTTTTTTAGCAATATGAGCAATAATATACAGAGTGATTAACTGATTAATCACGAATGTGACGTAGGTAGTTAAATGTCAGGTAGAGGACATCAAGGCGAGTCTAAATCTATATATACCTATAACTGTTAGTGTATTTTGTAATAAAAAAATACACTAATAACCACGACTCAATGAAGTTTTGTTTTTGCAACAGGTACGAAGATACAAACTTTTTTCAAACAAAAGTTTTCTATGTTTAGGCTTAAAATTTAACCGGCGATATCTTTTTAATGGTTTGATGAAATAAAAAAAAAACAAAAAAAAACGAGAAACACTCTACTAACATGGCACTTCAAGATGACTTATCGGAAAATTGAAAATCCAGGACCGTTCTTGAAACGGAATGGTTTGCACTATTTTGACAGAAAAGTGCATTTTCCGATCGACTTTCGGAAAAACAACATCGGATTCGGAAAGTACATAAAAAATGCTATGAATTAATTTTTCTTAAATCGAAGGGCTTCACAAAAACGGATTAAAATGCAGTACAAGTTTTTGTTTTGATGCCAAGTGTGCCGTTCGAGAAGCTCATTTCATATAGCATTTTTTCTATGCATCCGATGTATTTTCCGAAAGTCAATCGGAAAATGTGCTTTTGTCAATTTTTTCAATTTACACACAATTTATAGGGCAAAATATAAAATTCAAGTCAAGACAGGTACAAGTTCTTAGTTTGATCTGTTTTCGTGAAGTTGGTTGAAGTGTGACGTACGATTTAAGAATAAGCTGATTTTGTAGCATTTTTCATTTATTTTCGAAATCTGATGCCGGTTTTTCCGAAAGTCGATCGGAAAATGTTCTTTTCTGTCGAGAGAGTTTCTGAAAAATTTTGTTGGATTTTATCAAACCGTTGCAAAGGTTTTGTTGTTTAAAATTTAGGCCCAAACATAGAAAACACCCTGTATCTTCGTATCTGTTGACAAAAGAAAAATCATAGATTTAGATAATGCGATAAAATATCGCATATAGTCACGAATCTCTGATAATCAGTTGTAGATTTTTTTAAGCCACATCCAATCCCAATCCAATCGATTGCGTGTTTTATTTTTCAAAGCGTATGCATATTAATAACAAATACAGGGTAAGTCATTGATATGGGAAAGCTCGATTGCACCTACACCATTAAAGATATCGAAATGAACCAAAAAGTGCTGTAAATAGGAGGGTAAAGTGCAGTTTGTAAAATTATTTTCAGATACACAGGATGGCCCAATATCGCTCTACGCCATACAACTTTGTTATTTTAAATGGGACATGCACCCTCTATATTATTACATCTTCAGATTATTTGAGAAAAGTAAAAAAGAATGGTTTGTAAAGTTGAAGTTCGTAATGAGCGATTTATGAGTTATAAACAAATGAAATTCGCGATTTTCCATTTTGTTAACTCCGCGTCAAAGAGCAACACGAAATATTAACGACGCGATTCGATCCTGAAAGGGGCTAAATTAATGCGGCTCGATGCCGCGATGGTAATGACAAATCGCCACGGTGACAGGATCAAAATTTAGGGAAGGACCAGGCTATAATTGCCAATGATTGACAGGAACACAATTAATTAATAATTATCGAAATTACTGACCTTGTGTCTTGTCCGACTAAAGGGGCACTTGTTTTAATTTGCGAGATGTTGTAACTATTATTATTGTTCACTTGCTCCACTATGTAGGTACCCACGATTGTTCCACTACTTTATACCGCTTCCTTATTTCATTAAGGAACTAGGTATCCCGTTTCCGTAACACCAGCATCGACGAGTCTGGTACGAACGGCACTCTTGGTCGAGCTCTCTCCTCTCTCGATGTTAAACCTCGACTCTTCTCTCTATGTGGTCTCTCCAGTCAGGTGTCCTTTTTCCTTCTTCCCGATGTGTAAAGGGAGAGGAAGGGGTAGGAAACGGTGGTGTCTTAGAGAATACGAATCGATTATTCGCCTAGGACGAAACATACCGCCCACCAAAATTACCGGAGGAATTTTCCGCTATCAGAAAATTGAACCAAAAGCGAAACTAACGAAAACGAAACTAACGACAAAAACGAAACTAACGAAAACGAAACTAACGAGTCAGGGACGAAATTCCCTGAGTCCGTTACTGGTTAGGTAACGGGCAAAGTTTGACCAGAGGTCGTTTACAAAGACCTTTGGTCGTACGAACCGAGGCAACCCTGGCGACACCATCCGCATCAGGGTGCAAAGAAACAATTCTTCCTAGAGCTGCTAGGAAAGTCTCTGACGATAAATCAGAAGCGATCTCGAGATGAATCGCGCGAGTCGCGAAACATACGAACAAACATAAATAGGCTTTAGAAGTTTTGACACCCCTATACCTCGACAAGACAATAGGAAAGGGTCCCCCATAATCGACCCCGACACAACTAAAGGGCTTCAATTGGGAGACACGAGCGACAGATAAATTCCCCATGGGAGGTTCCAACGAGAGCGGACGAGTGCGAAAGCAACGATTGCATTTCGACAAATAACTACGAATGACCCTACGAGCAGACAGGATCCAAAAATTTTGTTGAAGGAGATAATGAGTAGTGTTCACTCCTGGGTGTAAATTACCTCGATGTATCTGATCAATCAAAAGTTCAACCAACCTATGCCTTCCTGGCAACAATGCGGGATATTTAGCGTCGAATGCTAAACCCGAATGCAACAGTCGACCCCCGACTCGCAAAATACCGAAATCATCAATAAAGGGCGACAATGACTGCAAGTACTTGGCACATGGTTTACCAGAGCGAATTTTCTCCAATTCCGAAGAGAAGACCGAAGATTGAACAATTCTAACAATGTGCATGAGAGCAGCATGCAACTCAGAGACACTCAATGCACCAGTGGTCCTATTGACAGCACGACAATTGTTAGTGAAACGAAAACAACGAGCGATAATACCCTGAATTTTCCTCAAAGAAGAAAATCTTTTCAACAAAACATCGACATCCGAAATCTCTATCGTAGCGAACAAAACAATATTCCTTTTCTCCAGTTCAACATCAGAAGTGGGAGCAATAGGAACGAGTGCTGGCCAAGATTCCAGCGGCAATCTGAGGAATTCAGGCCCCGCCCACCATGCGGAAGCCCCGACTAACTCCTCTGGTAACAAGCCCCGAGACGCGACGTCCGAGAGAATGCTACTCTTAGTACAAGGTGAATCTATAGACTTAACCGCGAACGAAAATGAATCAGTAGCCGAGTGCCACTGAAGACCGAGAATTTTCCCGGAAAAGTCCGATTCCGAATCAAAGTTGGATGACTGCTGTTGACGATGTTCAACCGGCAGATCCTGAAGCAATTGTGGATTGTTAGCAGACCATTTCCGCAACTCAAATTGTCCCAATTGCAATAGCGAAATGAGCTGATTTCTCAACTCCAAGGTTTCCTCGATTTGATTTGCCCCAATGGCAAAATCATCGACATAAAGCCCGAGACGAATGGCTTTCGAAGCGAGAGGAAACTTCTCAGAATTTTCTTGAGCTAATTGTAACAAGCACCTAATGGCCAAATATGGCGAGGACGAAACACCATAAGTTACAGTGTTCAATTTGTAACTTCGAATAGGATCCTTTTCCGAAAAACGCCAACGAATTAATTGATACTGTCGATGTGAATCTCCAACTAAAATTTGCCGATACATCTGCCTAATGTCACAAGTGAACACGAATTTGTTCTCTCGAAAACGAAGCAAAACACTAGTGATGTCATTTTGCAACTTCGGACCAATCAACAAGGTATCATTTAACGAAAGATTGTTCGATGCTTTGGCCGAGGCGTCGAACACGACACGAATTTTCGACGATACTGGGGCGAGCGAAGACACATCAGAAGACATCGAAACACCAGGGTCTTTACAAACGCAATGATGCGGAATGTAATAAGAGTTTGCAGATTCCGACTCCAATGGCACCAACGACATGTGCCCAGCCTCCAAATAATCTTTCATAAACTCTACATACATGTCTCTAATGTGAGGCAACCTCGACAATCGTCTCTCCAAAGCGAGCAAACGACGATCTGCGACATTCAACGAATCATTAAAGATAGGCAACTCTTTGCTATCCTTAAATGGCAACAATACCCCAAAACGACCTGATTCTTCTCGATAATGAGACTCAACGAACAACGACTCAGCCTCTTGTTCCTCATTAGAGCAAACCTCAACTGAAGGCACCTCCTCAACTCTCCAAAATGCCTTAAGAGTCTCTTCAAGGGTCGAATCTACCGACGCAAAACAAGCTTGAACCTCGCCCGCAACCTTCGACGAAATGGTTCCCAAAAGAACCCAACCAAACGTCGTGTTCATTGCGGCTGGACAGTTATCACTGCCCGACAAATAACCACCATGAACAATATTGGGAAAGATGTCAGCTCCTAGCAAAACATCGACAGAACCAGGCGTGTACCAATTAGGATCCGCTAACTTCAAATTATCAAGCGCCTTCGATGGCGAAATGTCAACACTGGGAAGTTTTCCACAAATATTGGGCAAGACCAAAGTACTTACTTTAAAAGTAGGTGATGGTACCCCAACGGGACGAATAATGCAATCAGATGATCCCTGGGCCGATCCCAAGGTCACGTGACCCAAACAAGAAATAGGTGTTGATGATCGATTCAAGTGCAAGCCCAAACGCTTGCGGCACCGATCAGTAATAAAAGACGACTGACTGCCAGAGTCAATTAAAGAACGAACCACTTGATAGTTGCCCCACTTGTCTTGAACTTCAATACATGCGGTTGCTAAAAGAACCGTAGTATTGCTACGAGAACGAGAACGAACATCCTGAAAGGATGGGAGAGAAGACATGGCAACCGTGGATGCGACTGGAGGCGGCTCAACTCGATGAGAAGCTGCTCCATCCGAATTACTAAGTTTAACGAAATGTAATAAAGAGTGGTGCCGACCTGCACACTCCTTACACGAATGAGAAGAGGGGCACTGCTTCACCAAGTGTGAAGGGCCAAAACAATTTAGGCACAAGCGCGCTGCCTTCACAGCCTCAAAACGCTTGCGCGGGTCCAACTTCAAAAAAGAACGACAATTCGAGATCGGGTGTTCTCCATTACAATGGAAGCACGACTGCTTCGATGAAGACGCACTCGACGTTGACAAAAATGCATGTGAATTCCTCGATTCCACTTTTCCACCAGACTTGACGCTACTCCGCTTACCAACGACTGCAGACGGAGATAGGTCATTCCCCAAAGATGATTCTAATGCACGACACTGTGACGACAAAAACTTGTGCAAATCCGAATATGATGGAAACTCTTCAGATGCAAATTGGAGTTCGAAACGCTTTCGAGTAGCGTTATCCAATTTCTGTAGCAACCAGTTGAACAAAGTGAAATCCCAGAGAGAGACGCCTGAGACCTGACCCAAAGCTGTAATATTTTCTGAAAAGGTATTCAACAATTCACGAAGCGATTGTGAGGAATCAGAATCCGTTATTTTGGGAGCATTACAAATCGACTGCCAATAACACGTCGCAAGTACTCGCTCATTCTGATACCTTTGGACAAGAGTATCGAAAGCTATCACATAATTGTCATCTGTCAGTGGTAAATGTTTGACAAGGGTAAGAGGTTCCTTTGACAAAGTCGAAACTAAATACTGGAACTTCTCAATTGGAGCTAACGAATCATTCGAATGAATCAAAGTCCTAAACAAATCATAATAAACCGACCACATCCTCAACGAACCATCAAAAGTAGGTATACCGATACGAGGCAATTTCACATGTGAACTTGCAGAGGAGGGTAGTGCGGGAGCACCAGACTGTCGACTATTCAACGATTCACTCGAACCATGACGTGATCTCACCACCGTATCCTGAGTCGATTCCAACGACAATTGAACCGCTCTAATCTGAAAATAAACCGAATCAACTTCGATAAGTAGTCCCGAGTATGATTTCCAAATCTCCGATGACACATCTACGACCAAAGCACTCTTATCTGCCGACTCAACCGTAATCAGGATATTTCTATCAACCTCCTGCACCTGATTGTACAAATCTGAAGCGCTGTCGCATGCAGCCAGGACAATAAAACGCGACTTTTCATCAATGGGTGCTGACACTACTGTCAGAATCGAGTTCAAACGAGTCAAAAACTTCGAAACAGAAGCGTTTGCTCCGACCAAAGTGTTGGACATTTTGCTAAAGAGTATCAACAAAACACTAAAGCAATAAACGAATAAGGGTTATTTTTTACACCTGTAAAAAATACAACGACAACGAAATACGAACAATAACTAAAAATAAGTACCTAACCAAGTGAAGGTTACTTATTTAAAAACGAGTTGAAAATAAATTGACTTTGAAATTCACCAAAAAACAATACTTGAGATACCGAGTGTACCCAGTAGGTATACCGTGAATACAAAAATCAATATTTTCCCTGTAACAACGAAAAAGGGTTATTCGTTAAAAACCTGTAAAAATACAACAACAACGAACGATGAGCAATACCAAAAATAAGTACCTAACCAAGTGAAAGTTACTTATTTAATATCGAGTTGAAAATAAATTATTGAATTCGAATTCACCAAAAACAATACTTAAGATACCGAGTGTACCCAGTATACCGTGAATGCAAAAATCAATATTCTGCCCTGCGAATTCAGAGAGAAAATATTTCAACTATTACAGAGGTTTTTAAAACGAACACCTGCAACGAACGAAGAAGTGGAGTGAGGTGAGAATGGAGTAAAATTAGTGGAATGGGTGAAAATGCCGTCTGGCGTCCTTTGGATCGACTATTTCGAATCCTTTGACCTACAAACAGGCTACCTTAACACAGTGAGTGAGAAACTAATTTCAAACAAATGATGCAACCAATTAATGAACTATATTTCCACGAGCTTTCCTATCCGACTACGGAGGGACCAAAAAAATGTTAACTCCGCGTCAAAGAGCAACACGAAATATTAACGACGCGATTCGATCCTGAAAGGGGCTAAATTAATGCGGCTCGATGCCGCGATGGTAATGACAAATCGCCACGGTGACAGGATCAAAATTTAGGGAAGGACCAGGCTATAATTGCCAATGATTGACAGGAACACAATTAATTAATAATTATCGAAATTACTGACCTTGTGTCTTGTCCGACTAAAGGGGCACTTGTTTTAATTTGCGAGATGTTGTAACTATTATTATTGTTCACTTGCTCCACTATGTAGGTACCCACGATTGTTCCACTACTTTATACCGCTTCCTTATTTCATTAAGGAACTAGGTATCCCGTTTCCGTAACACCAGCATCGACGAGTCTGGTACGAACGGCACTCTTGGTCGAGCTCTCTCCTCTCTCGATGTTAAACCTCGACTCTTCTCTCTATGTGGTCTCTCCAGTCAGGTGTCCTTTTTCCTTCTTCCCGATGTGTAAAGGGAGAGGAAGGGGTAGGAAACGGTGGTGTCTTAGAGAATACGAATCGATTATTCGCCTAGGACGAAACACATTTTCAAAGCAGCTTATATTGAAAACGGCTCGAGATATTGAAAATTGGTTTACATGTCCCTATCTTAATTTTTAATTTGGTATCCTACCATGTAGCTGAAATCTTTATACCGGGTGATGAAAATAATCAAATTTTTTACCACTCTGTATAAAAATTTCATCCATCCAATAGGATACCGCTTGAAAAGTTAAGATAGGAACATGTAAACCGTTTTTCAATATCTTGAGCCGTTTTCAATATAAGCTGCTTTGAAAATGAAAAATCGCGATTTTCATTTGTTTATAACTCATAAATCGCTCATTACGAACTTCAACTTTACAAACCATTCTTTTTGACTTTTCTCAAATAATCTGAAGATGTAATAATATAGAGGGTGTCCTATTTAAAATTACAAAGTTGTATGGCGTACAGCGATATTGGGCCATCCTGTGTATCTGAAAATAATTTCACAAACTGCACCTTACCCTCCCATTTACAGCACTTTTTGGTTCATTTCGATATCTTTAATGGTGTAGGTGCAATCGAGCTTTCCCATATCAATGACTTACCCTGTATAGTGCTGTCCATCTGGGAAATTAAACACGATCTTGGTCTCTGTCACCAGAGATATTGTGCATTGGACCAGAGTGATTCCCTATTACATAAAATTACTGTTATGCACTTCGGGAGCTTCATTTTTGTAGGTATTCTTGTAAGTATTCTTTGTAGGCTGCGAACTCTCGGTTGGCTTCAATTTTTCAGTTTATGAGTCAGTTGAATAGGTACACTGCTTTTGTCAACATGTAAAAGGAGATATTTTTACAACACTTTTTGCAGAGTATTATAGAGGACATTCCACGCCAAATCGGACGGTTTGAAAAAATTTGATTTTAGATTTTATCAATTTTTTGATATTTTGTTAGTACCCTTCAAAAGAGCCTGCCTGGAAAATTTTGAGATTTTTTTATTGTAAAATATAAAATTGAAAAATCACAAAACTGTCTTAATAATGGTCCAAATTAAAGTTTTTCTGTTTTTAAATGTTTGTTTGTAAATGGCCTTAAAAAAAAAAAAAAAAACAAAAAAAATTAAAGTGTTTTTGATTTTTTTTTTAAATTCTTTTTATGTCAAACTAAATACTATTCTTTTAAGACCGGTCCGGTCGTGGGCCCTCCACTATAACTTTTTTTTCCGCTTTTTTGAAAATTAAAAAAAAATCTTTAAATTATTATAAATAGGTACAGATTTTTGTCACTATATACTCTTTTGTGCTTATTCTTCACTCTCTTTGAAATGATTTTAATACTTTTTAATTGGTAATAAGTGTTTAAAATCAATCATACTTATTGATTGAATTAAACTAATGATGTCAATAGCTATAGTGCGAAACATGTTTAAGCCACTGTGGCATATGTTAAAATCTTTGCAATAAAAAATTCAGGACCGTATTTAAAAAATTAAGTTCAGTCCGGCCCTGCAAATATGAATTGTCAGATAAAAAATCTGACATCGTCAAAATAAAGCTGGTTAATAAGTGCAATGAAAATGAGGTTTCAGTTTTTCCCAATCTTCAATAATAACGTCAATAAGTAAGAAAAACAAAATTGATAATTTTGCTTTTTCAAAATAACTCGAAAATCCAAAATACATTTTGGATCTTTTGAATCTCTTTTTGCCATTACCTGGACAACCAGAAGTCGTTATCCAATTTTTCCTCATTCAACCGACCCATGCATCTCCCACGATTTCCGAGATCCTCTCATGGTGTTCATTCTTATCTTATGGACACAGTTGTCGTTTATGATCGAGTTTATCTACGATCTCCGAATTTGAGTCCATTTATTATGTTGTAAGGTCTGCATTTTCCTTGATTTTTAAAGCTAATTAAAGAGATAATAGAATTTTTTTTGAAATCTTATTTATTTTCATGACATGTCTTACTCGTGAAAAAACTTAAAATTTTAATAAATTAACGAACACGAAAATTGTTAAAGGAGTTGATGTGACGTTAATTAGTTGCCCTTTCAAACCAAAGAAGCTCGCATCAATTTGTAGCTCTATATGGTTGTTTGCATATTTCCTTGAAATTTCAAATTAGTATATTTGTAATTAGCTGTCATTTTTGGGGTGAACACTTGTGTTGGGGTCCCCCGTACTGTACATTGATACAAATAAAAACAATATTTTTATTGCCGTCTAGTTAAACACGTTCCTATTTTGTTGTCTACCTACACCATTCAATCCTCATTTGGAAATAAAGAAAACATAAAATCGAACTTTTGATTTTATGTACGAAAACTATTAGATAGTCCCATTAAAAGAACCCTTTGACCTTTACAAAACCTTCAAATTTGACCTCTGGGTCACGGTCAAGGTCACCAGTAGGTGATCCCCTGTCAACCTTACATTTTTTATATAAAACATTTCCCTCTAACCCTGCACCTCCACAGTTATCAGAGCACCCTGTATGTATTAGTTATATTACAGTCTTTTGCTTTTGGTTTTCCTCTTTTGACTTTTGTCAATTGCTTTTCCTTATTTGTCAAATGATTTTCTTATTTTTCTATCTATCAATGATTAAAGTCATTTATGTAAATGTCAATTGCTTTTCCCATTTACGTACAGTGACAGTAATATAAACATTGGAAAAGCATTTGATATAAAAGGAATCTCATTTGACAAAAGAGGAATTTGAATTGAAAAATCAAACTGACGTTTAATAAATGGGAAACTCATTTGACAAAAGAGGAATTTGAATTGAAAAATCAAACTGACGTTTAATAAATGGGAAACTCATTTGACAAATAAGGAAAAGCAATTATTGTTGACAAAAGAGGAAAACCAATAGAAAAAGACTGTAAGAGAATTGGAATTTTCTTGTTGATAGAAACGTAGATCTATCAAGTTCGGATGATGTTAGCGGAACACCGTAACGAAAAATGAATTTGGAACAGAGCAAAAAAAAGTCATTAATTAGCACCTACTTATCAGCAAATTTTAAGAGGGTTAGCTTTTTCTTCGTGAAAAGTGTTTTGCCAGGTTCAGGCGGTTACCGAATATAAAAATTGCTATTCTGTCGGTTCGGGAAAATATGGATCACCTAAATTGTTTTAGTGAGGTTCAACGAACGATTCGACATTATTTAGATACATAGTAGCCACGTCAAAATTGGATCATAGGTTTTATCGATTTAACGAATTTCATCTCGAGTACATGAATTGATTTAAGTAATTAGGTAATTAATGATACGTTCATGTATTTGTGGTAACAGGGCCGGATTGATCTACAATGTTATTAACGTGCATGTGACTACGAAGCTGTAATAATAATAATTATTGTTCTCTTTTTTTCAACATTTAATTTTTTTTTAAGAATTGAAGTGTTCGTTCGAAAAGATTTTTTTTTGACAGGGGGTATAATTTGGAATATTGAATATAACACTTGTAGGAAACGTGTAGGACGTGAGTAGGGTTAGGAGAAGCCTCGGGAGAAGCAGATGACAGGTAATTTTATCAGCTTTGGTTTTGAAGGATCCTAATTTATATCGAAGTGGACGTTGAAGTTTCGGAAATTTGAGAAAGAAAATAATATGTAGTAATATCCTTTGTGAAAGTTTACGGTGTAAGCGCGCCAAGAACCTCTCTGGTTCTTAGGTAGCAGCACAGTAGCATGGGAGGTGTTTATGAGAGACAGAAGATTACTTACAATGATTAGAATTCGGATTAGAACAAACAATAAGCAAGAGCAAAAGTTATTTTAGCAAGCTAAGAAGCGTTTAGAAGTAGAAGAGTACCTGGGCTATATTATGAGGAACGAACGATGATATGGCCTCCTCAAGTTAATACTGCAGGGGAAGGCGTACGGCGGGAGGGGACCAGGATGAAGAAGAATTTTCTAGTGGTTAGACTCAGAAACTAAGGATGTTTTTTATGAGCAAATAGTGGGAAGGTGTGCTCACCTGTGTAATTTGGATCGGGCTGGGGATTAATGTGCGTCAGAGAAAAATAGCAAATCTTGAGAGACATGCAGCAGTTTGTCTTGGTTACACTACAGCAGGCAGCTAGTAAGAAAGTTTGAGATTAAAAGAAAATTTGATATTAGATAGGTCTAGATAAAAGATACTCTGAAGCGACCTCCATTGACTCATGGACATTAGTGGTAAATCTTAGTGAGTTGTGGTAGAGTTGGACTGCACTGCATTGGGCAAAAGCAACATACTTGGGAAAAAATATTTCCTTTACGGTGTTGGTTTATGAAGTCGCTTTTACGCTCGGTCTGTGTTAATTGCTATGAAAAGAACTCAAGGAGATTGGCTTTTACTATGGGTATAATGGTGGTGTTCTCTTTGGTTAGAAAGAGTTCGTTGTAAAATTGTGAGGTTGTTTTGGTTGGGAAACCTAAGCAGCTCCTTCTTACCTTTGGGAGCTAATTTGTAAGTTTTTTTCTAATAGCCTGATTGATAGTTGATTAGCGAGAATTGCTAATTTTGTCAGCTCCGTTCTCGTAGGTTTTAATGCAGTTTTGAAGGGTTTACCAAATCTTATTTCAACAGGTGTAGTTTCTATATCAGTATATCAGTACAAGGTGGTTACGTTTCATTTGCGTGATTATTTTAGAGCGATCTACTTGAATTCTGAACTTGTCTTGGAAAGTTTTCAATGACTGATATAACCATATCGTCCATATAGTTGCCGAGCCAGCACACCCCATGTGTCCCACAGCAATGGATATAAGACTTCACTCTGGCTGGCACCCTTTAAAAACGGCGACCCTCAGTGTCCACCCAAATTAGATTGTTACATGGAGATTCTTCCGGCTTACTAACATAACATTTAGTCACCTTGACTGGTTTGTGGTGTCGGTAACACCATGCCTTCTGACAGCACAGCAGAAGCTTTTAAATTGAAATAAGCGTTATTAAATGCCAGTTACTCTTACTTAATATCAAGAGAAACTCAATTTCTTTGTTATCCAGTGAGTTTGTGATCCCCAGCAGTGAAAGGATGCTGTCTGTTAGTCTGTTTTTTAGTCAAATGCGTGTAAGAACGTCTGTCTGAGGTAGGACTTCTCAATAAGTTTTCCATTTCCTTCAGTGAGAAAGATATTAAGTTCATTGGTCTGTATGTCTTTGCCTCGTCATAATGGTTAAGTCCGGGCTTCGGTGTATGTCTCTCAAGGTCAGAGGAACGTAAACAAGTACCAATTTAGGTCTGCATAATTTCCGTAGCACTGCTGGCGCGATGTCTGTTGTTTTTCCTGCAGTCTCGTCAAAACCAGGTGATAATTATGATATGTATGGTTTAATTAAATGAGCTAATGGTCCATTTTACTTTTTCGTAGACAACGATCCGTAAGCCTTGGCCTCCGCCAGCGGTCCCTAGTATGGGGTCATGGTTATAGGATTCTCCAGGGCTGAGGGAACGTTTTAAAATCTCACTTCGGCTTAGGTTTAGGGTATCTTTTAACATGTGCCTGTATGATCCTTCATATGATGCTTCTATACACAATAAAAAAAATTAAACAATCTTTAATTTCCGCAAGTTTTTGATTCCACCAGCCTTCGACCACCATTACGAGGAGTTTTCTGAGTATGGTTGTTGTGATGTGATGTGCGTTATATAGGTAATGGCTCTTTTCTTTAAAGTGATCATGAGTTAGTTACCTCGACATGGTAAACACCACTTTATGTTACTTTTGTTTGTAACACTTGTACGACTCTCCTTTAACCCTAGTTTAACTTATCCCTTTTCTGGCGCTCTTATATGTACGTATATCTTATAAAGAAGACTACTAAAATGGTAGACATTGAGGGTTTTTAAACGTTACGTGAACCCATGATACTGGATTGCGTCGATGTGCGGTATGGCACCGCACTGGGCTCGATTATGTACAACAATGATGTAAATGAACTAAATGATGTAAATGAACTATTCGAGGTAGAATCGTTAATGGTTGGTTTTACCGATGACACCTCCAGTGCTGGAGAAAGCATTGTCTTGAACGGGAAGATATTATTTGAATTTGAATATACTTTCAAAGTTAAATTTAATTGGTCAAGACTCGTGAGACAATATACATATATCATCCGTTAATAAAAAAATAATATCTATGAACACGTTTTCGCGTCATTCACAAATTCGTTCCAAGACAAAGAAAAGATTTTGATTACCGTGAAGCTGAAAGTGCAGTCATTTCCTCTCTCGTTTTTTCTACTATAAGAATGCAGAACTAACGGAAATGTCGTGCAAAACGTCATTGTTCATCTGCGGCAATAAAGCTTTGCTTTAAATAAGCATAATAATTAGTTTTATTATTCTGAGAAAGTAGAGAGCACTAAAATGGTTCTACTTACAGAACCTCTAAGTTTAACCTGCAATATAATAACTGGTATATAATGCACCTAATATAACGTGCCGCGAGTTTATTGTTTCTTCCATAATCTATTTCTGTTTCATCAATGAACCAATGATGTGGCCAAGACTAAGACACTACAGGCTATTCCACCCATAAATAGTACGCATGCAGAACCGGATTTAACTAAAAATGCTGGTCTCGGAGATTCCTCATCACCCTTTTTCCCTTTCCAAAAATTAATTTTCAACGTACTAAAGGACAGGCAATTTATGTACTTGGACGTCGTAGCTACCCTCTAAAAAGTAACATTACCAAATTGGCAATAATTTTAGAGTAAATCGAAAATTGTTTTATTTAGTTTTATTTTTTATTTAGTTTTTTATTTATTTACTTTTACAATTTTCTAAAACACTTAATAATAATAATAATAAATTATTATTATTGTTGTCATGCGGTAGGTATCTTCAATGGAATTACTGAAATTTAATAGTGATCTGACCCAGTTTTCGGCTGTATAAACAAAATACAGGAGCATTTTCGTGACGCTTAATTAAGTCGATCAAACCTGGGTTCATCACCATACTCCCGAGACCAAAAACAGTCAATGCAGTAGTTGATCGAGGTGGGAGAACCAACTCCGAAGAATGCGAAGGTCGCTCTTTAGGCGGGAAAAGTGATTGCAACCATCTTTTGGAATATCCGTGATATTATTTTTATTGAGTACCTCCAGAAAGGTGAAACTATCAATGGGCCCTACTATACCGTGTTTCTGGATCGATTCGAAGACCAAAATCAAGAAAAATGACAACACTTTGCCAAGAAGAAAGTTGTGCCTTTCACCAGGAGAACGGATGAAAAAAAAACGTATGCTCGGGTGCATACGCACGTGGTCGCAACTCCGCAATGGAAAAACTGTATGAACCGAAATTCGAATTGCTTCCGCACCCGCGACCTAGCTCCCATTAAAATGTTTTATATTTCCAAATTTGAAAAAATATCTCGGGGTGGGAGGGGGTTTGGTATCGCATGCTGAGGTGGAAAGCGCTGTAGAACGGTATTTGTGGGTTTACCCAAATAATTCTTGGTTTGACCAAATATATTGAATTACGAGGAGACAATGTCCAGAAATACGATTCCTCTTGATTCAAAATCTGTGTTTTTCTTGAAAATACCTGAAACTTTTCAAACGATCCTCGTATTATGTAAATAGTTGGGATGTAATCGGTAAACTCTTTTCATACATTCTATTATAAACCTTCCCCTGTATATATTTCATAATAATTATTCTCAGCATGGATTGATCAGTTTATCGGTAAAATTAAAATTTATTGTCGTAGAAAAAGTATAGTATTCTACTCGAAATCATTCATGCGTGAGTACGTGGGCTTTACCATTGAATACTTGCGCCTGAAATTATATACAGGGTGTACAGGGTTGTCAATATTGAAGGGGTTAATGTTAATATATGTGCGTAATTGTAAGAAAAAGGTTCATAAAAATCTCTTTATAATCTAAAGAGTTTTCTTTTTTTTAATTTTTTTTTTCGCAAAAGATGTGTCCACCTAGTTTACACCCACCAAACGCAAGTTTAGCTCTAGTAAACGGTAATCAGGACCCACCCCCAATAAACAGCCCGATATGATGGTAATTTTTCAAGTGTTTTTTTTTTACCAAAATAATTCCAATAATAGGGATTCCTTGGTGTCATTTTTATACTCCAGCATGACCTAAAACAATGGTTTATCACTCAGAATTATCTTCCTCAAATACAAATCACAATGGAACAAGCTAAGGGCAACAGATAATTAAGTGCTTTTCTCATAAACGGCGGCCTGCATGACGTACGCGAAATTGTTACTTCACGTCCAATTGCAGAGTTTTTTTTTGTAATTTAATGCAGTTGTAAAACCCATAACCCCCTCCCCATAACAAAATCCTAGTTACGCCAAACGCCATTGCTCTCGCTCTTATTTCTTCGGCGAATGACATCTTTAATTAAATCATCCCGCACACCGACTAAAATGCATTCCTCATTTCATCCAGCCGCGAAATTATCAAGATTTCTGGACTCACCGACTGGACTTCACGGAATGTTGGTCGGCGTCTGACCCGTATTTCCGAGTAGCAGACTGCCGCCCGCAATAATCATCGCCGAATTCATAACGGGCTAGTGAACATGTCTCTAACAATACAATGGTCAAACATTTACACCCTCTATGAGCATCCCTGCCGCTGAGCTTTATCTTTGAAACGTCATTACCACGACCGTCTCTTGCTTTGGGATCTCGGATATCTACTGAAGGAGTGAAGGACAGTTTTGCTTTTAGTACCTAGTTGTAGTAGTTGTTATGCACAGTTGTGGAAGTCGCGGTGTAGAGCTTTGGGAACCGGAATTTTTGGAGGAACTGTGTCGAATTCAGAAAGGGAGTCATGCGCTTTCCGGTGCATCAATTATCGCCCATTACTTCACCCTTTCGCATTTTGTCCGAATCGGAGTTTGTTCCGGTGTTTTTATGGAACGGGGAATGATTGGAAAAATTAATCGAATCAATGGTGCAGATAGATGGAGTGGGAAAATTTACCAGAAAGTTTTCCTCTCCATTTAAATTTGTTATTTAACATATTACTGAATAATTTAATACATTATTGAAGAGTTTTATTAAAACCTCATTAATAAATTTTAAGTTTCATAATTAAATGGTTGGTTAATAGAATAAATTATTTGTTTCAGAAAAACCAGGTTTCCAGTATGGGGGCATAGACAACGGAATGGTATGTAAATTTAAAAATATATATTTTTCCTGGTTTTATTATTTATATTGTGACTGGTATTTTTTACGGCCGATGGAATAGATATTGAAACGTTCTCCCTCATCAATATTTCAAACCAAAAGACTTCGTTTACAGTCTTCATTTACATCAGTCACAACACAACTGTAATTTAACAATAACCTCCAAAGTCCAAATAATCACTTCTTATTTCCTATTTACACACAATTACTAACACAACTATGTTCTGTTCTAATATCTGATTTCACTTCACTTGTCACAACCTTCTTTCTCTTCCTTCACCACTGCTCTTTACTCTGTACTCTGTAGTGGATCCAATCCAAATTAACTGTAGCTACTGCCACGGCGCTTTAATATACACCCGTTCTACCACGCGCGGAAATATTCTATAGCATTCTGGATTAGAATATGACATTCCTGTCATGTCAGCGAGGCTCTTTGCGAATCAGCTGACCGACAATCAATTGTTAGAGAACGTAAATAAATATGAACAACATTAACAAATATGAATCCACAATACTTGGCCAGTGTTCCTTCGTTACACTGCCCCTCCTCTATTTTCGAGCGCCCCGCTTGAAACCTATTCACTGACTCCATAGTACGGTGCTAGATTCCTGGATTATACAAACACACCTTGTCTCCTTTTGTGAAGTCGTCGGAGTTCGCCTTCAAGTCGTATCTCGCCTGCATTCGATCGCCGACCAAACTGATTTTCCTCCTGACAAGGGAATGCACTTCCGCCATGGAGTTTCTCAACTCGTCGAAATAGTTCAGAGTTCGTGATCTCGGATGGAGGGCTGCTTGGTGAACCGTATGGTTGCTCTATACGACATCAGTAACAAAGGCAAATACTGGTCCCAGTCTCTCTGATTGTTGCTCACCACCTTCGATAGATGTTCCTCCTTGTAGGCGTAGTCTTTGTCTTATTTATCTCGAGAAGTTTACACACCTCTGCGAAAACTTGGGATTCGAAGTTTCGTCCTTGATCGGAATGCAACTCTAAAGGTACGTCAAAATTGCTAAATTAATTATCCACCAAGACTCTAGCAACTGTAGCAGCTTCTTGGTTCGGTATGGCGTATGATTCAGGTCTCTTGCTGAAATAGCCTATGGCAACAAGAATAAAGCGGTTGCCATTGTCGCTGATTGAAATGGACCTGCTACGTCCATGGTTATCCTCTCAATGGTTGCACTACTTCGTAGCACTTGTCAGTCTTCTGCTTGGGCCCTTGGTTGCAGCACATTTCTCGCACTTATACACATCGTCCTTGCAGTTCACCCAGTAGAACCTCCCTCGAACTTTGGCTAGTGCTTGTTCATTCCGAAGTGAGGTCCTGAGGTACCCACTGGATCACTTCGAGAATCTTCGGAACCTTACTCCTTGGCATCACCAACTGCATGACGATCTTTTTCCCTTCGGCATTTCCCCATGTTGTCTTCAACAGACCATTTTTCATTCGCAGGGACCTCTGTCTAAGTTGGTTTTAGCCCCCTTGCTTTCTTTCCGTTCTAATATGTATTGGATGTCTTCATCTTTCTCCTGTTCTCTCCTGCATGCTTCTGTTGTTCATTCTGTATCTGCATTGATCACGATGCTTCGAACGCACTCTTCCTTCTGGCTGTCATCAGTCCGCTTCCGCTGGCAGTGTGGACACTTTACCGGTGGTCTTCTTGATAACCCATTAGCGTTCTGGTGTGATCTGCCTGAGCGATGTTTTAATTTGAAGTTGAACTGTTGCAGTCGTTCTATCCATCTAGCAGTCTGATATACGTTCTTCATCTTCATCAACCAGGTGAGCGTGCCATGATCTGCTCTGATTAGAAATTCTTACCAATGCAGATAATTTTTCAAGTGTTCCCCCGATTTTATTATTGTCAACAATTCTTTCCTGGTAGTACAGTAGTTCTTCTCGGGCTTCGTCAATGTCTTGCTGTAGTACTCGATGACTCGCTCTTTTCCCCATCTTGGACTTGCAATAGAACAGCCCCTATCCCGATGTTTCTAGCTTCAGTATAAAGTAGGTACTTTCCTTCTCTTTTGCGGATATGACAGGATCGGACTGGAAATCATATTATCCCTTTTAGTTTTCTGAAAGCATCTACGCCTACGCATTTGGCATCCCAGATGAAAGGCATCTGGTCCTACTTTGCTGTCGCTATCTGGATTCCTTTGAAAGTTACGCTATGTCCCAAAAACTATACCTTATTTTTAAATAATGAACAATTCTTGATTCGGCGTTAAGTTGGCAGCTCTGAATCTAATTAAATTGTCATGTAGTTTATTGATGTGGTTTTGAAACGTGGAACATGGTTTTGAATCAGACATCATCCAAGAATACTAGGCATGTTTTCCCAGTCAGCCCTCGGAGTATTTCAATCTGTCAAGGGTAGCTGGCGCGTTGCAGAGACCAAATGGCATAACTTTGAAATTGTACAGACCCTTGCCAGTAGAAAATGCAGTTTTCTCTTTGTCGTCTGGATGCATGCCAAGACAACCTGCCAGTAACCACTCTTCAGGTCCAAAGTTGAGAACCAGGTTGAGCCAGATAAGGTACCTAAAAAAGCGGGTAGCTGTCCTCAACATCATTTAGCTTCGCAATCGACGCAAAATTTAGTTCCATCCTTTTTGGTTACTAATACTACTGGCGATGACCACAGGCCGATGAGAAATGAAAGTTGATCGGATCTGTATGAAGTCAGAAGACAGTGAACGTAATAATAAAATCTATAAGC
Source organism: Malachius bipustulatus (assembly GCA_910589415.1). Lineage (NCBI taxonomy): Eukaryota > Metazoa > Arthropoda > Insecta > Coleoptera > Melyridae > Malachius > Malachius bipustulatus. The sequence goes on from OU342632.1 coordinate 8,782,990, forward strand.
TTCGTAGAGAAACGGAGTGGCTTACCAACTGGTATGGTATTTTGCAGAGTCTTGGAGCTCGTGGTGGAGCTGCACTTGGAGATGACTATCTGGACTGAAGTGATTCTCGGTTTGATTTTCGGGTTTCCTTTATAGTACCCGGTCGCTGTGCACTTTCCCCCTAAATCTGGAAGCTGATCCCACCCAATTTGAAGTGGGGAGGAGTAGTGTATATAATCGTGACTGTGATTTTGCTTTTTTATATGCCCCAATCTCCAGGCGCTTGAGCATGAAGACACTTGGTGTTCTTTGACACGCAGCTTAGTGTCAACAGAAAAATTTCAGCCTCGCATATATTCTGTTCACTCTGTATTTTGGTGCAATTATTCCCTTCCCATGTAACTTTGCTAGATAGCTGCCAGCACTAAAAATAATAACCTAAGATTTGGAAGTAATGGAAGTAATGGAAGAAATGTTAAACTGCCCTTCTCTGCATATAAATGACACCTAAGAATTAAAACTTCAGCTGAAAGAGAAAATAAATCTCTTCCCACATTGTATAAAAATGAGGTCCCAAATGTAGAGAAACGTTAGTTTACATAATATATCCTAAGTGCCTGATCTCATGATCTGTGTCATTTTTTCCCTAATTTGACATTTTTCCCCTAATTTAATTCAAAATTCAACTTGCAGTCTCATCTAAAATTTTTTTTAGGATCGACGTTGGTTAGTATGTAGTGGACACACAAATCTTATACATATCAGGTCGAAAGGTCTTTAGAAGTACGCGAACCTATCTGCTTGGGGTTGTACATCTTGAGGAAGCTTATACGAACTTTCGAAGCAACATTGTTCTTGGTCTTCAATTCTTCATACATGGAGTAATAGAACTGAAGGTGTAATAATATTAATATTAGTCAATCTCGTATGACTCACTTTGGATTGGAATGACAGCTATATTAAACAAAGTTCAGTTTTACATCATCCATATCTCATATTAATACAATATACAAACAGAACAGCTCCGTTCCATGTATGTATTTAATTATTTACGAGCATTAATAAAGTACATACGCATCATATACCAATACATATATCAGTATAGTTTTGCTGCCCTGAGGTAGGAGGGAAGTCTTATTTTCTGCACAGTGTAGAAAAAAGTACTTCTCGTACTATCGAAATGTCATGTCAGTGATGATAATTTCGCTGCAGTTTCTTTTTCTCATTTTTGATGTTGAGATTTTGTCATATACATACTTGATATTATGAAACGCATAGAAAAGGTGGAAATTAATAAATTGGAAACTAATATCTCTCGCTCTCGGAAAGACAATGTAAAAAGACACGAGATTAACGAAATCGTTCTCGAATCCCCTGCACACATAATTTTTAAACCTAATTCCTTTACCACTCCATTTTCCAAGTGAATATAAGCCCGGATCTTCGGTCTGGGTTTGGTGAATAGGAAAAGCCAATTTCGAATATTGGAGAGTGCCGACGTTAGTTTTCAATGGACCGTATTTTGCGCTGGATCGGTTTTTTACGCGTTACTATCGATACTTGGAAATCGCCCCTCGTTGTAAATTAAGGCAATGAAAACAATTATCGCCGGTAGTTTTCCGCGCGGTTTACGTCCCGTATCGGATTGATGATGCACTGTGTCTTTGTTTGTTCCAGGCCCTAGCCTGTAATTAAATATCCAGAAACATTCTTTCTCGTCGAATCGACATGATTTACGGAACACCATAAAGATTGTCGTTAGGCGGAGTTTTATGGCCGGCCTCTTCTCCCTGCAAATTACTACCCTCTACTTTTGTCTCATCGCTGTGCGAAGTTACTTAGTGAACTTTGCGTCGCTGCCGGAGTTGCCGCCATCGATTATCGTGAGTCCCGAAACGTTCGTTCCCACTAAGCCGACCGGGAGCGTCTCTTCTTACTCTATATAATGTTGCCAAAGTGGCTCTCCGCCGGCTCGGTCGGCTACCGCTACTTCCAGCCACTCGAACCTCGAACAAAACAACTGTTTTCAGTCATTAGCGGAGATGTCGAGAAAGGATTAAAATCGTTCCCGGTTAAAATAAAGTTTATCACTAGTTGGCCGTCCGTTTTTGTCGGGATCCGAGTTCTTTTCTAATGGTTCTGGTCTTTCCAACTTCGGCTCTCGCTTATTGCTCTCAAGTTTTCCGGTCAGACATTGTGGCAAACGATCTAGTATTTCCATTTTTTTTTTTTACTTTCTGTGTATAGACGCGAACTTCTATTCATGTTCAAAATGAATAGGTAACTCAAACGTTACCTACTGTTTACACAACGAGGACTAAATGCGGATACGAGTATGGAAGTATTTAGAAATTATCCCACAATGCCTAGTTACATACGATACAAGTTACCGATTTCTGCCTGCAAAGTAAGTCTAAGTACTTATCAATTAATTTGTAATCCCCTTTACTACCGATGTCTACCTGAGACTTCTGCAAAAAGGCTGTTGAGAAGCAACTGATAAAACAAGGTGAACAGATCTAGGTGACAGGTGATCATAAAGTTGCTTGAATATTAAGGGACGAAACTCTTAAGACTTATGCATGTTTTAGTTCCTAGTTCTAGGATTACTCTGAAGGATATAGGTAACGGCATTGAAAGGCTAGTGGTAAAGTCCTCTGAATATGAAACACCCACAAAAGTACTCTACAGTAAAGTTACGTTGGGCAATCAACAACTTATAATCATACTAGTTTGTTACTAGGTGGCGTGGACAACACATTCCGGCCTTACTTCAGAAATCCAAAGAAGCAGTTTAGCGTTTGGCTACAGACCTAAGGATTGGAGAAGAGCCAAGGCTACATTCCTTCCAAAATCAGGGGTAAATGACATGACGCAGCCAAAATCATTCAGACAATTCAGCCCAACATCGTAGGTTATGATAAAAATTCTCGAAAATGCTACATGGTATACAATTACATGAGAACGGAAGTGCTGAACAGAAATGGAACAAAACACCATCCCAGATCAGCCCAATTGAGGCTTATCACCTTTAATGTGGAGCCTAGTTGTGAATAAACTTCTGTTAAGTTTTTTTTTATTAATTTTATCTTTTATTTTATTCTATTAAGCTATCGAGCCTAGACATCGATTAGTAAGGCTACGCCGGCGACATGTATATCATGACGAGAGAAAAGTTTGAAGCAATCTGCTCTCTGTGACATATTGCAAAGAGGTCTAAATACCATAAAAAGATGATGCATTTCCGTGGGGCTGAAGGTATCTAAATCCAACAAAGACAAAGACCACTGTCCGTAGCATTTATCAGAAAAAGGAATCTTGGACTGAAAACAATTAGCTTAGGTCCCTGCAAACATTAGATGGAAGTCAGAGGTTAAAAATATTTACGAGCTATACTAGCCAGCAAGCTTCTGTGGAAGAAACATTTGGAAGAAATGACCGCGAAGCCACTGGAGCCGTAATAGTATGCAGACATATTATAGCCGGAAAGTCCTTGGGTTATAACTCGGGAACCCAGCAATTGATGTAGGTACATCTTGATAGCTGTGGTCTTGGCCGACCGAACAGTGAAGAAGTCTGAGGAATACCCATGCAAAAATACAGAGACTGACATAAGACATGAGAATATACCCCCACAGCAGCAATGGAGATGATCCTAAACCTCACACCTCTACATCTGGTAGAGCAATTTGCCGCAAAAAGAGCTTGGCACAGAAATGCCAGGGAAGGGGCCGGAATATCCACTGGGAGAAGGGAACAGAACAAGAACAACAAGAACAACAGCAACGCTACCTAACCTGATGGATTAGGGACTGTGCGCACCTATGGACTCAATAGCTTGGACATATAACTTTGAGAAGAACCAATACCGGTATTGTTCACTAACAAAAACGCATGATTAATTAATCCGACAAGTATAATTTCAAAAGGGACAAGGCACAAGGATAGATCAATTTTTTTTGTACTTTAGTACATAATAGGGAAATAGTACACTACAGAACACCCATTTCACCTTTACATGTTTGTATGTCAATCAGTTTTTTCAACATTATCAAGGCAGTGGGTTCTAAACATGACAGGGCTACCAATAAAAGAATTAAGATTTGGGGACCCACCTCTTTTCTATAGCATTTTCGGAATATACTCGTATATGATTTTATATTGTACCTATCTACGCCACATTAACGTTAAGCCTCGTCCACACCGAAAGCAACACATAGGAACATTCTGTTTATGTTGCTTGTTCCTGGAACTTGTTTATGAATGTTGCCAAAAGTTTATCTAAGTTCCTCATTGTTTACGGCTGCAGCAACAAAAGTTCCTATAAGTTGCTTGTTTCCATATTTAGCGGCAAAGATCAAAGAAAATATGGAAACATTGGTAAACACTTTTTTGTTTCTCAACGGTATTTTTATCAGTGTGGACACGTTGTTGCTTGTTCCCAAAGCTCGAAACTTGCGTCGTGATGCCGTCGCGCAGTTGCCGAAAACATCAGCTTTTAACTTGACTTAATTCAGTAAATAATAAAAAAAAAGAATAATTAATAATAAAAATCATGCCGTTTAAATGGACGACAGAAAATATAATGTGACGTATGACACCATGTGACTTTCTGTCTAAAAGACTTGGTCTACTCCAACATTTACGGACTCGTTTTTTGTGTTTTTGTAAAATAATTACAATTGCAGCTGCTGCTGCCTGTAAATCTTCTTCGTCGTCCCACATTGTTTAGAAACATACACTGCACTGGTGTAGACACAACGTTTCCTGTTGCGGCAACACAACGAAACATTCACAAAACTGAATTACCTTGGTGTGGACAGAATGTTTACGGGACTTTTGCTGTTGTTTCTGTTTCCATAAACAGGTTGCGGCAACCAGCAACAAAATGTTTATTTGTGTTTCTTTGGTGTGGACAAGGCTTTAAGCCGGCTTATCACTATACCGTACTTGACAAGTACTTGCAGCTCGGCGGGTTAGAGTGCAGACTATACTAAGCCGTTGAGATTGCCACCGACTGGGTTCCAATCCTAGTCTCGCCATGGTTGTTTGTTGTTTGTGTTCGTCTATCTACCTTATACAATTAAAATTATTCTGTGGCTGAGTAACTTTAATTAAGTTTATCGAAGCCAACTTAACAGAGTGGAGAGAATATGTCTTTTCTTAGTTAAGACCGATGTTCCCTCTTAAAATAAAAAATAATTGGCGTGCAAGAAAATCTGAGCTTGCACGCTACACACTTGCCAAGTGTTCGTGAATACTTGGCAAGTACCGCGTAGCGAGTATAGCCTGGCATTACGACGCGGCGTACAACTTGGCACAATTCGGCTGTACTTGCTACTCCTATTCTTACGCTTCCTGTTCGTTTTCGGTAAACTGTCACAAGTCTCCTTGCAAAGTGTTTTCAAGGTTATTATACTATACCCGTTCTGCTACGCGGAAGTAATCTGTACGGTTTGACTGTTATTTGTCCAAGTACTTGCCGAATAAATCACTTTGGCAGGTACTGTGTAATGACTATAGCTTCAGACTTTAGATCAAACAAAGCAGAAAAACAAAAGTTAGGACTGCTGACATGCGAAAACAAAATCGAAATTCCATGGGAATGTCCAAAGTTATCCCCAATAAAAATGAGGCAAAATTTTGGGGTGCGTCATTTTCATGTTTGAGTAGTGTAGATAAATAGAATCAATTAAGAGGTAGGTAACTGAGTGCTTTCCACTCTTCGGGACACATTTCATTATGCGGTTTCTCACTCCATTAGAACACTTTGTAAACAGTTGTTTGTAAACAGTATTGTTTATCTCGATGAATTTCTCTTCTCGATTATATGTGTTGATACTGCTAAATCGTTAATCAGTCTCACAGACGTAGAGCCCTTGATGTAAATGCAACAAAAAGGAAAAGGCAAAAAATCGCACGATGTTGTTCGTGTATTGCAACTGATAAGACGATCATCTGAATCACCACAAGCTTTTTCACTATAAATCGAGCGTTTCAGTGGTTTTCCAACGCACGCACTCTTGTTCTGTAAATCTGGGAATTGAACTACACGATATTTGAAACTATTCTGAAATTTCCAAAAACATTATGCTGAAAACTTCTTAATTATTTTGTAAGTTGCGGGATAACCATTGTCAAAAAAAATTTCCTCTCTGGAATGCTCTGTGTACCAACAGCTGTACTACTATCGCTCGATAAGAGGGTAAAACGAGGGATAAAAGTAAGCATTAAGCACCTAGCTTAAGAAGCTTGTAAGCATGCACATCAATCCACCTACTTTGATGACGAACTGGTACGGGGATCATTTTCCATATTGTTTCGAGAGATTAAAGACACTTCGTTTGACAGTTAAATACGCGATAACAATAATAATTATATTTTCTCTGTTGGTCGAAGATTTGCAATATATCGTTAACGCTTTCTCTAGTTCTGGGGGGTCACCACAACATCTGGATGATTGGAGACTGTTATCTATAGAGTGGTCACCAGGTTTACTCCCATTGCGAAAATTACGTTCAACCAAAAAAGTTTTTTATCCAAAAGACCTAATCCTTGATGTAAACAGCATATTTCGCCTGTATAAAATCAACATAATGATACATAATTAAATTTGGGTGCATAGTTCGCGCGGAATGCAACTGGTGTTGTAGATCTCGCTGCCATACAGTCCGGTAGGTATATTACATTTTCTACGTGCGTTAAAATTCACCAGGTCACACACAAACTTGTTACGTACGGACTTTTTAGAGGCTTAAAATTAAGACGACAGGTGCATCAAGATCTTGCGCGAGCCTCCAGCTTTAAAAACAACTAGCCCACAAGCGCATAAGAAGTTTTCTCGTGATAAATTCGATACATTTTATGTATTTACGTTTTATACGTGCCATGTATCGCGGAATATAAGTAATGAAAATGAATTAATTATATGCTAAATTATATGCTACTTTCTCTTTGAATAGGTTTACAAATTACAGTTTGGAATGATTCATCTTACCCCTCAAATTGAGATTTACTTAGGGAGCTTGTTTATTTCAATTTAAATTAAAATTTAGAACTTAGATATATGACACTAAATTACATAGGTACTACTAAATACAGGAAAGCGATATCCACCCGTGTTGTGTCATTAGGTCTTTAGCAAAGTAAATATGTAAAATGAGGTGACTTTTATCAAGTTTTGTATGATTTTAGAGGACTTCAAATCAAACAAAAAATAACTAATGGCAACTCTTTCATATTAACATAAATTACTATGTGACATTACTATTGATGGCGACATATTGCAAAAAAATATAGGTAGTGAATGTAGCTAGCGCCAACTTAGCAGTATAATATTTTGTCCGGTGGATTTTACGTGTACGAATTATGCACCTCCTACGGCTAATAATCCAGATCAGTCTTTGATAAAATCAACATCTTATTGTGAAAAAATCGACGTCTGACCATCAAGGAGCTTGTTGGAGATTGTGAGATATCAGTTGGATCTTATCACGAGATTTTGACTGAAAAATTGAAGATACGTTCTGATCGTTCAGAAGAAGGAAGAAGGTGATGAATCATGGGTTTACGGTAATGACATTGAAATGAAGGTCCAATCGTACCAGTGGGTGGGTGAAACGTCCCCCAGACCCAAAAAAGCTCTCCAAGTGAACCAGACTTAGTACATTGAAATTCTGAAACGTCTGAGGGACGCCTTCCGTCGTGGAAGGACAGGAATGTGGAGGAGTGGTGATTGGTTTTTCCGTCACGACAACGCTCCAGCACATTCAGACCTCCGAACTTGTGAGTTTTTCGGAAAACACTCGATCATTGTTCCCAACCACTCCTACTCACCTGACCTTGCTCCTTGGGACTTTTTCTTGTTCTCCAAACTCAAATGACCCTCGAAGAGAAGAAAATTTGAGACGATTCTCGAGATTAAGGCAAATGTGACAAAGGAGCTGAAAGGCACTACTAAAGAAGCCTACCAGGAGTGTTTCAACAAATGGAGTCACCGTTTTTGAAAAGTGTGCTGTTGGGGAAGAGGGAAGAGAGTACTTTGAAGGGGACCTAGACATGTAACAAAGATGCGTAAGAACTTGCTGACGAAAATCATGCCATACTGGATATATGAACATGAGCGAACGTGGGGAACTGATTTTTTGTGAGCCTGCGGTTGCGTATTATTACGTTTCATGGACGACTCATTACACGAGTAACCGGACGGTCTAATAATTAAATTTTTTTTGAAAGAAAAGATTCCTAACTTGGTTATGAACTGACTTGTCAGGTCAGGACGTCTCCCTTTGAATAAAATTATATAAAATTGGTCTATGCCTCTCTCTATATCCAAAAAGATCCCCGCGACGAAGGTTTTTGTGATATATAAGTACATGATTTAGCCTCATCGGTATGCAGCCTCGTGAAGCTGGGATAACAATCGAAAGGGAGTCCTCGCTCAAAATGATCGCTTCCATGATTCGATCACTCATTATCACTGATGAAGAAAACATTTTCGGTGATGCAATTATAGAATTTAGTAAAACAAATTTTGCCCATGTAGACTAACATCCGGCAGCAATGGAGATGCATTTCCAGGAAGAGTTTTCAGTTAATTGGATTGGAACCGTCGACGATTCTATGATTGGTTGGAAGAGGTTGACAATCCTACCACCGCTTGATTTCAAAAAGTATCTAACATATGGAAGAAAATTACTGGGGGGCATCTGGACAATTCCTCCAATTGAGGGAAAAACCTTTTCTGCTAATTTGCACCTTGCGTTAACCGTTTAACCACCAGTACCCGGTGAGCGATTAATATGGTCAGCGAGAATATCTCATCAGAAACTAAGCGTCGTACATCCTCAGGCAAAAATTTTTCCAAGGAAAGTGGCTCTAAAGATTCGTTGGAAAATGATTTTGAGCTAAAATGACGGGGCGTAAGAGCAATGACCGAGGCCATGACTAAATAAATTTTTTAAATTTTCTCATCATTTTTCAAAATGTTGCTATATTTAACATTATCTGGGTGTAATTATTAAATATAGCTTCATTTTTTTATCTTGTAGTTTTTTTAATTAGGTAACTCCATAAATAAAGTGGTGGGCGAACGTCAAAACTTTGTTTATTCAAATGTCGATTATTCCGGCTAATCTCAACGGAATTTAACCAGATTAGTCTCGTTACAAAGAGTTTTCCATCTATTGTCGATTGCAGCTTACGAATTTTTCATTTTGTTATCACCGCAATCGCTAGAGGGCGTTGTCTGACATGTAAATATTATTAAATGGAATGGTATATTTATTTTCACATAGTGAAAGAGAGAATTAAATTCTTAAGGGGTTATTGAAAACCGCAGCTTGATAACTTTTGGATTTCTGACCCTTTGGATTTCTGAGGGATGTGAAGTCATACCTGATGGTACCGGCGTGATTTCGTTGTTTTCGCTCTAATTTTTTTTCGAGGGGGTGATCAAACGAATTCAACGGCTTTCGTTTCAGGGAAAGGTCCATTGAGGTGAACATGTTTTTTTTTTCTGGACGTGGCGAAATCTTTCTCAACAACATCCCTCCAAAATTCAGCCAACATGGTATACACATGTATACTGCCAAATTATGATTTATAACTAAATGCATTTTGATTTAGTATTTTTATTATTATTTTTATGTATTTCAGGCGTACGCCCTGAGTCCGACAGGGCCGGTGTACTCGGGTCCTGGTGCGAGCCCCACGCAGGCCACCGGTGAGCCCTTTGCCGCGGACCCGTTCTTCCCTTTCAGCAACAGACCAGGCACGAGGATATCACCCGCGAAAGCCAAGATCACGCCACACACGAAAGAAGAACCCACACACATCGACGGCCAACAGTGGGGAGTGGTGAGTGTATAAAGTATTTTTTAGCCTTGTCTTTTTTTTCAGTTAGAAAGTGTGTCGAAATCCACTGTAGACTGTAACTCAAAAGTAGCATTTTTTTACGAGAAAGCGAGAAAGTGACTTAATTTTTTGTGACTTCATATAGACGCATAAACAGTTTATTTAAAAAAGTAAATTAGAAAGAAAGACAATATCAATAATGCGCTTATTATGTTTAAGATTAGAAGATTATAAATAATTAAAGATTCTCCCTCCACTGAACCCAAACCAAAACTCACAGTGACAACCAAGTCGATAAGAATAGCACGTCCCTCGTCTGACCTTAACTCGCAGTTTCGGTCGGCTCCCTTCCGATTTGCGTTAGGTTCTCCGGTCTGGGAACGATTTCCCCCTTCTCGGGAGAGATAATTAGCTTGTCAGTCACGCCAAATCATCCGGATCATTTCGGGATGCTCCCGGAGGAATCCGCTCTCCAGTCGCTGATCGCTGTACTGGATAGAATAATATCGAGGCTTGTTGTTGGTCCCTCTGAACTTGGGTTTGGATTTATTGCGGTAACGGAGACATTCCTGGAGTTGAAACAGTGTTTTGGTGGATCTTTAAGTGGGGCAGTTTTGGAAGCACGTTTCTGGATTGTGGGATAGTGAATGATAATGTTTCAAAGTTCCATTTGGTCTGAAATTGTTTTATCAACTCTGTTAATTTCTTTGAAAATAGAGCGCTTTGATCGCCTTGTAATTGAGACTAACATAATTAGAACAGGTGACAAAACAGGAATAAAACGTGACCATAATAACATAAATTATATGCAATAAAACCAACTTTGTTTGCTTTTGCCCTAAAATATTTAATCTCTCTTTTGGTCGCAGTGCCTGTTATTATAGTAGTAGTTTGTGATACAAGTTGCAAAATGTGTGCTTTGAGCACGGACGTATATTGCCAAAAGAGACCGAAGGCCGAGTTTAACAATCGTTAAAGTGCTTAAAACCCTTTTGCAACGTGTGTTACAAAAGATTTTTTTGTTAAATCGCCATGAAACAACAATTTTTACGAATTCTAAGATTTCTAAGTCGTCAAGAAATGTAAATTTATGAACTCTTGAGTTTGGTATTTTATATTGTCAAAGTGACAGGCTTCATGAAGGTTCATGAAAACTTGCTTTTGATATGTAACACATGCTAACTGATATAATATAATTATACATAATATCACAAAATGTTAAACTTCCTTATGAAGTTGAACAAAATTGAAACAAATTGAAATTGTTCATGGCTTAAACGTCACTTGTCTAAGATCATCTGGAACTAGAGATGGGTTAGCTGGGTAATCAAGACGTGATTCCTTGAGAAAGGGTTAAAAAGTTATCTGTGTGCGACAGTCATCCCTAATACCTACCTATTTTATTATGTGTCATTTGACTTTCTGATTCATGAGAGAGGAGGTAAATAAATTGGCAAGAAGGGGTCAATAATTGTACCTGCAATTTATTACTTCCGAGACCGGAACAATGTTCTCGGAAGTATACGCGCCCTTGCTTCCTAAAAAATGTCCGTCGGTCTGTGTGTCTGTGACTTTTGCTAGGAAACACTCTAGTCTAGAGCCTCCATTTTTCGGCCTAGAGACCTGAAATTTTGCTCCTTTTAAATTTCGCACGGTCCCACGAAGCCTATTGAAAATGAGTGGGATCCGTTACCGGGAAGTGTCTTTTTTTCGTGAATTTCGGGGTTTTTCGGGAACGACCTAGGAAACACACTAACAGCCAATATTGTAAAGGCTCATTAGGCTAACGGTCAGATTTCTGTGCTCGTTTTTTAAGCTAATATCGACGTCAAATGACTTATTAACATTTTTGTAATTATTTTCATGTCAAGAATAGATAAATTTAAAAAATTTCCACTAAGACTCGATACCTTCTTCAGAAATGGCCACAGAAATCTACCCGTTAACTTAATGAGCCTTTATAATGTCCGCATTACCCGCTGTAAGTGTCTGAAAGTTGCACCGATCGAGTTGAAATTTGGCAGGGACGAAACTCGGGACCCCCAAATACGACCTATTGAAAATGGGCCGGATCCGAGAATTTTAAGACCCCCATCCGAGAATTTTAAGGCCCCCGTTCAGGGCCGTACTTTTTTTTGCAACGTCCCACATAAGCATTGGACTTTTTCACGGTAACGGTATATCGCGGAGATTCTGCTAGTACAGTTAAGTACTTAGAGAAAGCATAGACGTACAAACTTTGTGGGGATTGTTTTTTTGAAAAAATAATTGGGTGAGCGGTAATCGTCCCTAAAAAAAAATCGCCATATTTCGTGAATTTTTTTTTTGTAAAAGATAGAAATAAATCAAAAACTTGGTTATTTGAATTTTTCACATACATATTGAGGTTATGTGAATTTTTAGGTAAATAAATTATTAGGTACCTACAACTTTGCCATTTAACTTTTTTCCATAGGACTTGTAGTTTTGCCGGAAATTGTGATAAACCGATTTTTACCCTCAAAAACTCACCCCCTATAATTTCCCGACCTTAAATTGCCCGTAATTTATTTTTCCTTTCATTTTTCTTATATTCTCGTCCTTTTTCAATGGGTTTCATCCTATTATAATTTTTTCTTTGGTTTCAAAAATTATCGACCCTGGTCTACTGGTAGGTACTATGTGTCACAGAAATCCACGGATCAAAAATTTTGACCCTTGAATATACTCGCAATATGAAACTTGGAGAGAATTACTATTTTTCTGTATAGCTAGTGAAGCCAGTAAGCTCACCTCGAAGTGCCAGCCAGAAGGGCTCTAGAACTCACAACATTGCTTAATGGTCTCAGCTAAGTTTCATGTTTAAATTATTTGTAAAGTTCCATACACGAGTTGCTTCACGTAACCGTAAAGATATCTTTACCGCGAAAGAAGTTCCTATAGTAATGGCGACTGGGATTGGTGAAACAATAACGTTAACAAGGATTTTACTAGAATATGAAACTTGCAGTAATTGCTACTTTTAAGTAGTAGCGAGGGAAACTTGAATTATATTCATTGCAGTGCCTAATAAATGGACTCAATAAAACTCATAGCGTTACTTAAAAAGTCGGCGTCGAATCGAAGTGGCGCATACAAATTATTGCTTTGAAGTTTCTGATGGTTAGAGTTGAGAAATAGTTAAGTTTTGAATAAATGACGAGTCTAGTTTGTTTCTGCCAATTTTGTCTGCGAGTTTTTGTCGTTACTGGATGAACTGTTTTTGTTAGTTATTATTTTATTATTTATTAAAGTTTTAAATCATGCAATATGTTTTTGATATGAACAAAAAAAAATACCCCCAGAGAACCATACACCATACCGAATAAGAATTTTTTTTTTCAATTCATTTCAACATAGTAAAGTGTCTGTGATCGGCCCCTCATATTTGATTTCGTTGTGTTGTGTATACCTATAAGTAGGTAGGTACTATTATTTTTATTTTTTTATTAATTCGATTTTTATTTCTACGTTTAGTTTTAAACTTGTTCTTGATCTTGATTTTCCTGATCATTCATAACATCCACGATAATTTATAGGCTTATCGTGTTTTGTTTGTTTTTTTTTGCATAAAAAAATTCCGCTTATCAAAAATCCACTTGTAAATTATTGTAAACCGTCCGTGGGATAATTTTCCTCTCTAAATCAATTTTATTATCATATCAGACCTGATTTTTATTCAAATTTATTATATAGCGGTATGCAAATCGGTGTCCTAGTGGAAATCTTCCGGTTCGAGCGAGAGATGGAGAATTAACATATTTTTACCGCGAATGGTCACGATGCGTGAGCGAAGTTAAAAGTATTTATACGTTACGCGATCGCGAATTATTATTTCTTTAAATGGATTGATTGCTGGGATAATTGTCCAATAACATTGTTACACTTTCCATGTCCGGATGGAATCGCGTTCCTAATGCTGATTCGATTAATTACGGCCATGATATCACCAATTAAAATAAAACAAAGAAGTGAAGAACCGAGAGTTTCTTATTAATGGACGCTTTTTGCGGCAGTCATGCAGTCAAAATACAAGAGAGAGACTGGCCTCCACTGTTTGTTTTTGCTGTCGGATTTTTAATAATAATTACTTCTTCATTGTGTATTGAGAAAATTTACATGTATGACATAAACAAATTAATATATACCAGATGTAAAGTAATTACCGGGAATTTTTAATTATCTGAGTGGTTCCATCATTCTAAGAACTCATGAAATACCTATTCGGTTTTTAACAGATTTTGTACCTTATAAGGCCAGTCTGATCGCTAATCTTTTCATGTCAACAAGTTAACACTAAAGACTGTTGAAATCCTATTTTATTTCCAAGATGACCTGACCTAGCCAAGACTTTTGTTCTGTTAGCGTCCATACATATAATAGTAATTTTTAGATCCGATTACCAGAGATGCGGTTAATAGTTACGAGTAGGTAGGTATGGATACAATATACTTGAGAGGGTTCCCCCTCTCCGCGTTACGTTTTATGACGTCATCATAGTCTCTAAGTATTCTCATTCGATCTGTCAGAGTAGCATTGAAGTTAGGAAATGTCAAATACCTAGTTTAAGATATTTGGAAAGGTGGTGTTTTAATAATTAGTTATTTGGCGTTAATATTCGATATACAAGAACTGTTGAACAATGCGGTATGATATATTCAATTATTGCAATAGCGATAACAGAGCGAAATATAATAAGACCGATAATGTGATGTGATGTGATGTTTTATCGTTTTCCGAGAGATCCATTGTTATCAAAGGCAAAGTGAACAAAATAACAAATATCTTTTTTACGTATAGAAAGTATTGTCTCAATAAAAATTATATTGGATGGAAATATTCACATTTCAATATTTATTCTGCCGTCATTGCATTATTTCATTGAACGAGTATCGTATTATTCTATTTGATCCTTAAAGTTCTACTACTTAATACAAACTGCCTTGCTATGTAGGTACAATAATTTAATAAGCACTTTGAAGAAAACCTTCAAAAGCGGAATTCATCCATGCATAAGTCAATACAAATTCAAATTTCGCGCGCTTATGAGATCCTGCTGAGCTGACGTCATTGGCGTATAAATTCTTTAGCACGTTGTTCCGGGGTCTTCAGAGAAAAACAGAAAAATAAGATTTTTTTTTGTAAATTGACCCAGATATATGAAGAGGTAAAGTTGAGAACTCAACTTTTTCAATATTGACAGCTTTATTGAATTTGTTTGCTTAAAATAGAGTCTACGGCCTTTTGCTTCAAATATCATTGATATGTTTTCAAAAGCGCGGTTTATATATTTTTTTTTATTAAAATAAAAATATAAACAGCGCCTTTGAAAAAAAATCAATGATATTTGAAACAAGAGGCTGGAGACTCTATTTGAAGCAAACAAATTCTATAAAACTGTTAATATTGAAGAAGTTGAGTTCTCAACATTACCTCTTCATATCTCGTTCAAGAAATTTATTTTCTTATTTTTGTGTGCTTCTGTGAAGACCTGAAGAGTTTATGAGCCACTTACGGGACACCTGTATTTTGATCTTATTAATTAACCATTTGCGGACGTAAATCTATAAAGATCAATCCAAAATTTTAGTAGTTTTACGTTTACCCTAACATAAGATATAAAATTAATAAATTTCGGCATACAAATACAGTAATATGTCTACCACTTATGGAATAAAATTAATAATCCAGAGAAGAAATATTTTTGATATAAAAGCTCGGACACGTCAACTATAATTTTTAACTTGGCTTCTTTTCAGTCTCAATTTCAATTATTTTACTCTTACCGATACCTCCCACCATTTTGGCATCTTTTTCCATGGCAACCTAATACCGTTTTTTGGCTGCAAATTGAAGTTCAGAGTTTTCTGAGTATGAAAAGACCCCGGAAGTGGGCAGAGAAAGTTGATAACTTTCAATTATTGTACAGGGGGTGATTTGGTGATTATTAGGTACTCTTCTCTTTTATGGAATAAAGTTCATAATTCGAAAGCAAACTCTTAATTAAGTTCAAAACTGAGTTTTAATTTTCTAAATTAAAAATTAAAGATTGTTAATTTACAGTTAATCATCAATAATTGTAAATTGTTTATAAATTGTTAATAGTATATCAAAAACTATCAACTTATTACCTATACCCCTCTTTCAAGGTGTCCTCATACTTAGAAAAATTCGAACTAAAATCCAGCCTAAAAACGGTGGCTGCCAAAACAAAAAAAATCCCAAAATGGTGGGGGAAATATCGGTAAGGGTACAAATTCAAATTGAGGATGAAAATATACCAAATAAAAAAATTAAAGTGGGCTTGTTAGAGCTTTTTTCTCTTTTTTTTTAATTACCTAGAAATTTTATTCCATAAGTGGTAACGTAACCTCTATTACAAAATGATTTATGGCATCTGGAAGCCTGCTACCAACAATACGCAATGATCACCGAATCGCAGACAATAAAATAGACCCTTCCTCAATAGCCTCAATACCCTCAAGAAATCTCAAGGTCCTCAGTGGAAACCTGAAATTACTGTTCTTTGTTGTCGTTTATAACCAGTATAATTTACAAACTTCGAATTTGAGTCCATAAATTATCTGGTCAGTATTGCATTGCATTTCTATTAGGTTGTCAGCTATTATAAGTTATAAGTTAATTTTTTTAAAGCTTTTTTTTAGGGTAGTGTCTATATCACAAAAAATGCTGTGCCTTAATTAATTAGCAAACGCGAAAATTATTCATACAGCGTTGGGACCACTTTCAAACCATAAAAGCATGTTACATAGTTTCCAGTTTGTGTAGCTCTACACGGTATTTTTTGATTTTCCGAACATATGAAATTAGGTAACCATGAAAATATTGACTTCTGTATTATATCGGCTTTCCTAATTCTTGTAGAGAGAAACGTTGAATTGATCATCATATTTTTTGAGATTGATAGTCTGATGTAATCTAAAATCGACGCGTTTAGGGATTACTTTGAAGTAGGTATGCACTATTACCGAAATAATGAATTTATTCCGTCTCGCTGTTTCACCCACTGTATATTTGAATTTGTGTTTGGCTATATGAGCTAGTTCTCGAAACCAAAAGTACCAGCGTGTTATACATAGCTAATATACATAAAACGATGTTCCCTTTTTCCAAAAAAAAACATCCTCCCTCCAAGTTCTCCAAAACCATTCAAGTGATTCAAGTGATGTTACAGAGAATCTCAGGAAAAAATCAGCTTTCTCGTGAAAAGATTTGTCTTCCTGAGAGCATCACACATCATTTGTTGTTACGACGATGCATGTCACAATATTATACGGTATATGCCAAGGAAGATTATGGCCATGTCCTTTGATGTTGAGAAATTTTTGTTTTTAGAGTGGATAGATATCCGTTAAAGGGAAATTTTAAAATTGCATTCATAATGTACTACAGAGTGTCCGAACACTAGTGTTCACCCCAAAAATGACGACTGATTACAAAGATATTAATTTGAACTTTTAAGAAAATATGCAAACCATAGAGCTTCAAATTGATGAGCTGCTTTGGTTTGAAAGTGTAATTATTAATTAGCGTCACGATTCACGATGCCGTTGATCATTTCCGTGTTCGTTAATTTATTGAAATTTTTTGTTCTTTCACGATCAAGACAGGTGTCATGAAAAATAGACAAGATTTTTAAAAATGAAATCAAATTATCTCTTTAATTAGATTTGGAAATCAAGAAAAATGCAGAACACTCAACATATGTACTCCAATTCGGAGAGTAAATTCCTAAACACCATAAAGGGCAGCAATTAACTGTTACATAGGACACCATGGCTTTTGCAAATAGGAAATGCACAATAATGAAGTCCAAGACTGAACTAACGTTTGAACTTACAAGTTTATTATTATTACCTATTGTTGACTGCGGCACTTTGCCTGCCATACATAAATCATTCCGTGTCTAGAAACTTATAGCTAATTTTATATCTTCATTTGCGGTATTAATGATTCAATTTTTTTATTTATTTTTGATGATTTGCATTTTAAACAGTTAGGTCAATTATTTGCCAATAAATGAAACTCTGTAAGCTAGGTAAATCTACAAGTTAATGCGTCACGACGCCAAACCTTCCGACCCAATTTATTATTTTTTTTCTTCCATTAATATGCAATCCTGCATCAAATACATAATTTCTGAAAATTATAAGTTGATGTCTTTGTAATTATTATAGTCGTCATTTTTGGGGTGGACACTGGACACTAGTGTTGGGATCTTTGACTCCCACGAAACTCCAGTTTTTTTTTTGGTAGTTATTGTGAAGCAGGAATGTTCCTAATTATAATGTAATGTGTTTTATTAAAAATCAGTAACCCACCGGTATACAGGGGGTTATTCACGGTACACGGTACGGACGATTATGGCCACGTCTCGATTTTAAGAAATTTTTGTTATTGGAAAGAAGACAGACCTGTTGAAGGGACATGTTAAAATTATATTCATAATATAGGTACAGAGTGCCCCAAAAATATTAAACATATCTAAGTTAAGTTATGGCATGCTCCTGTCCTGTGTTATTGCATTTTTAGATTCTCTGAGAAGAGATAATTAGATTGGCTTTTACAGTAGTTGGTGTTTAAATTGAGAAGTTTTGGAGTTATAAACAAGTGAAAATCGCAATTTTCGAAGTTCATTACAGTGTACCTATACAGCGAAAACGACTCAGGAAAACGGCTTACACGTACCTATAGGTATGTTCTAACTTTTTATACAGGGTGATTCAGGTTTTATCTTGTTAACTCCAGGGAACGATAGAGAATCGAAAAATAATATGAGTTTGCTTTATGAACTATATGCAGGAAATGCTTCGTTAAGAAAATACAGGGTGTTAAAGTTTTATGAAAAAATTCGTATTTTTGAAATATAAAAAAATTGTCTGATTGAAATAATTTGAAATGCTGAACAGTAGTTGTGCTAATTGAGGTAGGTACATGATTTGATAGGTTCTTTCAATGAATAATTCTTCACTCCAGTGGCAGAGATCTGGGTATGTTGTTACATGTTTCTTTACCGTGGAATAGAACATAGAACATAAAAAGTTAAGATAGAGACATGTAAGCCGTTTTCCTTATCTTGAACCGTTTTCGTTGGACTGGCGTGAACTGGTGTGTTTGAAAATTGCGATTTTCACTTGTTTTTAACACAAAAACTACTCAATCTAAACTCCAACTGTGAAAACAAATCTTATTTTTTTCTTATCAATTTTAAAATGCATTAACATACGAGCATGTCATTAAAAAAAATAACTTTGATGTGTTTCATATTTTTGGAACACTCCATTATGAATATAATCCTTAAATGTCCCTTTAAAGGATCTCTATCGACTCCAAAAACAAAAATTTCTTTAATAAGGGAAATTGCCATAATCTTACGTGGCTTCATATTTTAGAACCCTGCGTATACAGGGTGTTATTTAATTGAATGTCAATATTTAAGGGGGTGATTTTTGGGCCCGTTTTAAGAAGAAAACTTCATAAGAACGTATGTCCTAAGAGTCTTAACTTTTGAGATACAGGGTGGTAAAGTTTCATTAAAATAAATAATTTTTTCGTAATATCCGTAATACCGCTCTGTATATTTTAATGAAATTTCGTATACAGATATTACGCATCAAGGGGCATTTTTTCATGTACCACGCTTCATTTTATTTCCATTAGTAACGATGGTGCACGATCGTGCAGATTTTTACCTGCATATTTTATCAGACATTGATGGTACGCCACTGATTTCTGTTCAAATAGAAATCATTTTTGGAATCCCATTCATTTACAAACAAATTTGATTACCTATTTTTTTTCAGTCCGATGCACGGTTTTCGCCTAAAAAAATAAAATCTGTTTCTCTACATGGTCACAAGATTGTCGTTAAATGACAATAAAAAATATAAAAATATGCATAGGTAAAATTCTGCAAGATGTCACTAGTGGAGATAAAACGAAATGTGGTACATGAAAAAATGCCTCTTGATGAGTAATACCTGTCTATTAAATTTCATTAAAATATCCAGAGCGGTATTACAGATATTACGAAAAAATTATTTATTTTCAAAAATTTTACCACCCTGTATCTCAAAAGTTAAGACTTTTAGGACATACGTTCTAATGAAGTTTTCTTCTTAAAATGGACCCAAAAATCACCCCCTCAAATATTGACATTCAATTACAAAACATAATGTATGTATGTATAGTTATTTTTGATACAAGCTGCAAGCAAAATGGTAGTGTTTTAAGCACGGACGAAAATTGCTAACCGACCGAGTTTGACAATTTTCAAAGTGCCCAAACACTCCTTTTGCAACGTTACACAAGATTTTTTGTTAAATCACCAAGAAAGATCAATTTATGAATTCTAAGTCGTCAAGCAACAAATGTAGGAACTCTATAGAGATTGGTATTTTATATTTTTATAAAGCCTGTCAAAGTGACAGGTTTCATAACTTGATTTTAATTGTCATTTATGTCACGTTTAAGCACTTTAATTGTCTTTTTTCTACTCCCAACTTTTAATATGCATATTAAATATGAATCACCAGTGCTTTAATGGGTCTCATTAAGATACAAATTTTCATTAAAGCACTGGTCAAGCTATCCAATGGCAGAGGAGCATTTGCAATCGAATCGGTTCCTTTTCGCTCACGATCGGATCGGCAAGCCAACCGAAGTCACAGAGTTGTCATACTCACGACAAAAATTGCCTTGTGATATAAGTTCTGTATTTCTGAAAAAAAATTCTGAACGTCTATTTAATTTAGAACATAAGTAACATTCAAAGAAAATTTATCAAGATTTTATGTTACCTTAATTAATTTGATAAGTAGGTATATCGTGTAAAAGATGGGAAGATAAAGTATTATATCATTCGTAGCGCTCCGTGATATAGTATTCAAAGCGGCAACGCTGCGACCCGCGTTGCGCAGATAAAGAATATCGTAATTAATGACTGTCAGTTATTAAAATTATTAATTAATCTGAAAATCAAAGCGTAAAATTCGGAATTCGAACTTCGCATAATAAAAATTACGCAGTAGTGAGTAGTGCCCTTTAAACTTGATACTAAAACATGTCTCAGCAGAATAATCTTAGCAACGAAGAGAGAATTTGGTACCTAATATGCGTAAGCAAATAACAACCTATCTTACCCTCAATGATCCGCAATTGTACATGGGTCATTGTTAAAATATATAATTTTTAAATCTTTTCTATGAAATAAAAAAGGGTCGTAGAAAAAATAGTGTATGGAACTCGCAGATAATGGCTATTAATACGCTCTTATGATGGTTCACTCGCCTACGGCTCGTATCTTAACCATCATACTCGCGTATTAATAGCCTTCATTATAAGCTCGTTGCATAATATACTAATTATATCACTTTTACTTTTAAGCACACGTGCGTAAAAGTACATATGTCATTTTTAGGCACTTGTGTCTAAAAGAACGTCGATCATTTCGAAATTAAAATGACAATCAAAATAGGTAACAACTTTATGAAACGATTTAACAAAAAATTCTCTTATTTATTATTATTGTAGTATTCGTATAATTTTAATACGAAGAGTTTATTTTAATATCTGTAACTTTTGAAGCCAAATAATGTAATTCTCTTTTCGATATAGGTGACTAAACTTCGGAAAGGTTAGAATAGTTTTAATAAAAATGTGAAAGTTTTTAAATAAGATCTATAGATTAGATATAATATAATATCTTGAGCGCAACGGAATTCACAGTGTACGAGATGGCAACCGGAACCGAGCCACCCCTTTGGTGTTGAAGAAGGGGTGGAGAACAGATTAACTAATCACTTCGCCCAAGCAGTTCCCGCAAACCAACTTTTAACAGTTCTCATCTTAATTTTTTTCTTCTAAAACCTTATTATGAAGGTATAATATGGTCAAGTAGGTATGTTCGAGATATAGAATTTGAGTATTTTTTCGGTCAAATCGAGGCTATTAAAACATTGATATGGACGAATCGAACCCGTACCTAAAAACACAAATAAATAATACACAGCTCATGCAATAGGGCACTTTTTATGGACGCTTGGTGTTTGGTGTATTTTTGCGTGCTTACCCATCGACTCGTTAAAGCTTACATATCTTTACGACTCATATGTTCCGTTCCCATCATGTTAACAGCAAAAATTAACATTCTTATTGCATGTGTACGAAATAATTCGGGCTCTTGTATTCGTAGGTAGGTATAGGTAGGTAGATTGATGCGAAATAATGTAAAGAGTCACGATTCTCGATCGCGTTTTCTGAAAAATTCTTAAATGCGAGGCAAGGAAAATGTGGGGTAAGATCACAGGGATTGAATAATAATTCCTTAGTTAAGTCTCTTTCTCTTTCTATTCTTTATTCAAAGTTTCTCTTTTTATTAATTATTAAAAACATATAAAAGGCAAGTAGCAAAGGGTAATGTTTTTCTATAGCTAATATTGTTATTGATTGAGGAAATTCCCCTAATACCAAGGTAATGCTGGTAATTCATTTGATCGAATTAACTCATCAGACCTAGGGAAATAGGTCCATTAACTTTGATCCAAGAAATTCCAAGTCTCTATCAAAATCAATCATGAGTATGAGTCGCCGTGCCGGACAAGTAAGCGACAACTTTAATGCAGATGACACTGCAGCAGCTCCACGGTCAGAGAGACCCTATCATCGCATTTCCCGAACCAATGTCCGCAAAGCCAAACTCATGTGGTCAGATAATAACGGATAAATAAAAACGCAATTGTAGGTCAATGGGTATAAAATTTTATTTTAACATCGTCGACCGGTTTCGGGCAAGGTCACCCATCATCAGGACAGCTGAAATGAGTTAAGGTAGAAGGTGAATGTTTCGAACACTCCAAAGTGTATCGTCAATTAAATTTATCTGTGGTACTTCCTTACTTGCCAGCTTTACAAATCTTCCAAATTATACAGAGGTTGAGTATGGTAATTATGAGCGTAGACAATGTAAATTGTCAAGATAATTTACGGAACTGAGAGTTTGGAAGACATCGGAGACGACGTACCTAGTTAGGACCTTGGTTGCGACGGCATAGTCATCTAATACAGAAAAGTCCGATTCTAAGGAAGATACCTTCGACAAACTATTACTTGATTCTAGAGATTTTTCCGCATTCCCCGCGTCTTTATCGATTGATTAATTTTCTGTATTTTTGATCTGCTAGCTTCTTGTAGTAATTCTTCTTGTATCAATATTCTTTTTTCCTTTTTCCGAGTTGTTTTGTTATTTTCTTGTTATTATTTCCAATAATAATTTTTCAGTCGCTTCGAAGCTCTCTGCGAAGGTTTGCGAAACACATGCGAACTCTTGACACGCATGTTTCTCTGGTTGCCTACCAATTCATTAAAATTGCAGGTCACTACCATCGGAAAAGACTAGTTAAGATATGCATATATTATATAACTTCAACTTTCGCACAGTAAGTATGTGTAGTGTGGGTCTGACTGATATGATATGCTGATGAGTCCATAATAAGGACGAAACGGTACTGTCCATGTCTTCAGTCTTCGCCTCGCATGTTGTGCGAAAGGTTCTAATTTGTTCTGCAAAGAACCTTTAGTGGCAAATTAAAATTAGAACCTGAATCCCAGGAAAGCTCAAATATTGTATGGGTGTTTACTGTAATAAGGTTGGTCAAACTTCACAGGCTGATTCTTCAGACTAAAATAAACAAATATTTCCCATTAACGTGGTCCAGAAATGAACCGTTTTTGAGATACATCAGGGTGTCGCAGAAATATTCTTTTTCCAGTTTTTGACGATATCTCGGGAACCGTATGAGATACAATGTTCAGCTCTTATACACACTATGTGCTCACTGATCCCCTTATTTTCGCCGTAAAGGTTTCAAAAAAATTCAGCGGCGTATATTCAGTATTTTGGAAAAATAAAAATAGGTAAGTGAAAACTTATTCCTATAATTAATGTTTTCTTTTATAAAATGACTTTTTTCTCGGAAACGGTTCACTTTAGAGCCGTATCACCAAGAGTACCTTTTTTGTGTAGAAAACATGGGCGGATCAAAGGCGCTGCTTAAAATCGCATTTATTCCAGTGGCGTAGAATTTAGGGGGTCGAAACCCTCAAAATACCCTAAATCTACGCCACTGAATTTTTTTTAAACCTATATTTTACGCCGCAAATAAGATCAGTGAGCACATAGTGTGTAAGAGCTGAACATTGTATCTCATACGGTTCCCGAGATATCGTCAAAAAACTTGAAAAATAATATTTCTTCGACACCCTTTATCTCAAAAACGGTGCATTTCCGGACACACGTTAATGGGAAATTTTGTTTATTTTAGTCTGAAGAATCAGCCTGTGAAGTTTGGCTAACCTTACAGTAAACACCATGTACAATCAAAATAACTGGTTCAAGAAAAACATTTGCTAAAAAATAATCCTTTGCTTTAATACAGCGTTAAGCCCGGTCCAAACTTAGTAACATTTCTATGTAACTTTGCTATAAACAAGGTGTTTTTTTTTTAAATCTAGTACCATAAGTTGGAGGGCGTGTACATGAAGCTCGGGAAAAAAATTTATTTGAATATTCTCTATATTTTAGCTTCATCCACACGTCCTCCACCTTATGGTACTTCATTTAGAAAAAACACCTTGTTATACCCAGCAGTGTTATATGTATAGCAAGTCTGGATCGGCCTTTAGGCAGGTCTTAATAAACGTCAAGGTTAATTAGCTCAAGGTTAAGGCAACCTTACATATTGACAATGACTAGGTAGATTTACCATTTACCAGTACCGGACCCTATGAAAATCAAAACCCAGGTTTCGAAAAAAAGTGGAAATCACACGGGATTTCATTTTACTATCACAATATGTAATTGCAAAAATCGCTGAAGCGATCAAATGGCAACAAAGCAATTCGAAATAATAAAACTAAAACGTACAATATTCTTTTTTTCTCTCCTTTTTCTAAAGGGTTACTTTACTTTTAGTATTCTGTTATACTAATAATACAGGTTTGCAGCGGGTTTCATAATGTCTTAAATCAGAATTCAGTTTCTTTTGATGCCCCTCCTTAACACCTATGTACGAACGTTACCGGAGTACCGGACTGGTTACTGGTTGGTTTCGTCTTGGCAGTTGAGATTTGAGAGCGCCAAGACGGGAGCCCCGCGAACGAGTTCTTCCCGTGGGTGCTCAGGCCAGGCCCTGGAGGTTACAGGTAGAGAGGTAGACGACACGCCCGTGTTCTGCCGAGTGAAAGAAGTGCACGGCGATGGCATTTAAAGGAAACCCAACACCGACCGGATGTTGTATTCTTTCTTCGCTGCGCGTTACTTATGGCGAACTCGATAGGGGTCTACAACCGTTTTAATATCAGAGGGTGATATTGTTGTACAGTAGTTTACAATTGTTATAAATCGGCAGGTTTATGATATTTTGATTATTATTTATTATCAATCGTTTGGTCGTTGTGTAAGGTCGAATACATGTAAATTATTGTGAATTTTAATTTTTCTTCTGCAGTTAAATTTCGCAATGGTTACAGAGCAAAATCCTATA
The DNA here is from genome assembly GCA_910589415.1 of Malachius bipustulatus. Lineage (NCBI taxonomy): Eukaryota > Metazoa > Arthropoda > Insecta > Coleoptera > Melyridae > Malachius > Malachius bipustulatus. Next base: position 8,808,405 of record OU342632.1, read on the forward strand.
TGTAGGTACCTACTTATTGGACGCACCTTTGAACTTTTTTAAATGAATAATCATTTTAACAAAGCAATTCATCATAGATTAGTGCTGACATGGCATGATTAAAATATAGTTATTATCGATTATTCGATTATTATCGATATCATAGCTTGCTACATAGTATCTATAATACGTACCTATTAATTATTACTATTGACTACACAGTGTAGGTACAGTATACAACACATATACAGGTGATTCACAGTCGATGGTACCTTAGACGTTTACGGGAAATGAGTAATTGGATTTTTCTGAAAATTTAGTCACTTCAATAATACATAATTCGTTCTGCTCTTTCGAGCTAAAATATTTTTGGCATTGCGACGTTGCCGCTTATTTCGAAAAATTGCAACAACGTTGATATTTTAAATGAGACACCCTGTATATTATTGCATTTTTGGGTTCGCTATTGTTTTCCGGTTATTTTTGTATAGACACTCCTATACCTATTTTTAGTAGTTTTTGAGGAATTTAATAATTTCGTTACTTTTTAGTCAAAACATGGCTCCCATTAAATGTTTATTATTATTACTGCGGTGTTTTGATTTGCAGACAGCTGAAATTTTTGATATAATTTGCCAATGTCCTCTCTCTTAGTGCTACGCAAAGAAATTCGTTCTGCGTTATACAAGGTCGTTCAAAAATGAAAAGTGCTGTTTTTTAAATGGAGGGCCCTGTATATTATCAAATATTCTAAGAGACAGCTAGAATTCCTTTCAAATAATGTAACATGTTCCTATTCCTAAATAGTAAGGTTTTTTTTTTTGACTAAAAAGTAATGAAAAGTAGTAATTCCTCGAAAACTGCTAAAAATAGGTATAAGAGTATAAGCGAACCCAAAAATACGATAATATACAGGTTTTCTCATTTAAAATATCAATTTGTTGCAATTTTTCGAAATAAGCGGCAACGTCGCAATGCCGAAAATATTTTAGATCGACAGAGCAGAGCCAACTATTCAAGTGACTAAATTTTCAGAAAAATCCAATGACTCGTTTCTCGTAAACGTCTAAGGTACCATCGACTGTGAATCACCCTGTATAGATTGTCCATAGATTGTAGTAGACTGCCATATTTTCCGCCATGTTGTGCTGAACGTCAATTCAATAGTTTAGTTTTAAGAACTGTGGTGTTGTAAAAGTTACTGAGCTAAATTAAAAATCATAAAATTAGTTTATGCTTAACGTCTCTTCGAAACTGAATAAAAAAATATTGATATAAATAAAGTTATTATTTTATTTATGTCTTCATTCTATCGGAGGAACTTGGGCTCTATAGTGCCACCACTTTGTTATATGTATACAGGGTGACATAGAATCAACTACAATGCATACCATCACGCGATAGAGGACCAAAAAAATTATAAAAAAGATCCTATACACTAATGTCCGATAGCTTTTTGTTTTCAAGTTGAAGTTTTTTCTTTGATAAATTTAACAGGCTTTTATTGAATATTAAACTAAACACTAAAAGAAAAAAAAAACATAAAAATTAAAAAAGCTCTTCAGAAGATGTTGAATTTGGTGACCTTGTTCTTGAATACACATATCCATGCAATGTTTGTGTTTATGGCTGACGGCATCTTTGAACCTCATGTTTTCATAAACCCCAAAGTGAAAAACGAGTGTATTAAGATCGAGACTAATACAAGCTGGCCATGGTATTAGTCCCCCACGACAAATCCACCTATATGTCCAAATCTTTGCAAAAATTCCCTTGCCTTCTGAGAAAAGTGAGCTGACGCGCGGTCATGCATGTAGGAAATTCTTCTAATAATATCTAATGGGTCGCTTCTAGCTTTTAGTGAAGTGTGCAGTTAATTTTCCAAAAAAAAATCGATTGGCTCCAATCGATTGGGCAATCGAAATGGACCAATTAGATAATTTTTGATTATACAGTGTGCCCAGGATAAGAATGAACAGCATGGGAATCTCGAAGACCGTGAGATACAGGGTGGGTAAATTAGACAAAAATTGGATAATTTAGTCGTCAATGATAGTTTAGAAAACCAGAAAATTCCGCTTATTTCCGATTAGATAGATAATCGAGAATATATTCGAAAAGAAAAACGAAATCTTACAACAACCTTTAAACCTACCTATACCTACAGGGTGTCGCATGGCGTACTGTATAAAGTTAAGTAGAATGTTTCTGAGCTCATTTCAAGAAAAAGCAATTCTCCATGGTTACCGAGCTACAAACACAAGCGTTCAGAAATTAAGTTGCAGGCTATAACATTAAGATGTAGGTGCTTTATTTACAAAAAAGTAGAAATGTAATTTGACAAGTGTAGGACTGATTAGTCAACTGATGTTTATAATTGTTCCAAAATTTTGAAAACATGGGCTCCTATGTTAATTGTAACTTTTGATATTTGAACGTAACTTATAGCTCGGTAACCAAGGAGAATCGGACGTTTGTTCATGGGACATGTTTTGCCTGTATATATTTTAGTACAGTACCCTATATAAACATTCATTATTGCATGCCTGGGGCTGGTAAATATACCTATAAAAGTAAAATCAAAAATGGCTTACTGATCGGTTAATAAAACTAAAGAAGCTGGGATGCAGCACTCGGTAATTTTTCAATTCGATCCAATTTCAGGACCATTTAGGCAGTATTACATGATAATGAGGCCACGTATGTTATGCATGCACCTCAGAGAGACTTAATGGCGAGGGGTAGGTTGACTTTGGCAGCAGGGGCGAGCGTCCCCCTAAGAGGAAAGCGTATCTTTTGCTCATTAAATATTCAGAGGAAGCTTACATCGCGAAGGCAAGTGCAGTGATATATTATGGACAGGCTCTCCCTTATTTTCCACCTCTGTATATGAGATAAACTACGCCGATAACGTTTTAGGGGAACTGATAGAGAGATTTATAGGCGAGGCAGGATCACTTTTCTTAATCTGCAGTCCGTTTTTGCTTTGTGGAATTTTTTCGCTCGCCTAGTCGGAGTTCAGGGCCGTTTTCACGTGTTTAAAGCGGAACCTGTCGGCTTTCAAGAACTGGGTGGGTACTGTTATCTCGTGTCATTTGTATTGCCATTCCGTAAAATTATAGTTATTTTTCTTAAATTTTAAGACGTATGGTTATTCTCTTGCGTAACGCATAATTCATTGAAATTTAAACCCGAAATTTCATCTTATTTTTTATTAAAATTCTTGTCTCCCTTGTATTGAAAGAATTCAAATTTATTTAATAAAGGTTGTTATGTAACTATTGAGATTGTGGCGATCATAAAGTAAAATCAACCGCTGAAAGTGCATTTTATCAAGCACACACTTATAGCATAACTTGGATTGCCTTCTATTAAAAATTTGTAAAAAGTAATAAGTTGGGTAAAAGTATGATCAAAAAACCCCTATCTAGGAGGCAAAGGGTTATGCACCTTTCAAGGCCCTTTTCTCCAATCTCACTGGCCACCACCACCACCCCATTAGATCTCGGTATTATATTTTTCATAAACATGCAAAATTAAATCTGCACATTATTGCGGGCCCACCCAGGAATGAACTCGCGATCTTGGTCTCCGTAGCCATAGATCTTCAGCAACTGCACCATGGAGCCCTAAAAAATTAATAACTCGTAAGTTGAAAGCAATTGAGTTGCACATGTTACGGTTAAAGCCCGAAACCTGGTAAAGCTAGTAATTTTGTGATGTTTAAAAATTCAAAAATATAAATGGCCGAGAGCTGGGAAAAGTCTACACAAATTTATCCTTATTCCGGGTGTGGAACGATCTAGACCCAAAATAACTTTTTTTCCAAACCCCCCAAATGTGGGAGTCTATATGTTTTTGAGCCGGCTCTTCCGAAAAATCAGCCTTTTGTCCTTCGCAAGTTCGGTCAAGTGACCCAGAAATTGGGAAATATAGCCCCCCCAAAAAAAACCGTTGCGATTTTAGAATGTGGTTTACAGCATCCGGAGCATCCAAAAATCTAAAAATAAGGTCACCTCGAGCATCGGTCTGTCTCATAGTTTCGACGCAAAACGGAAAAGTAATTTCCCTATTTCCCTATCCCCTCTTTAATTTTCCACTTTTATCGAATCGAGCAGGTGCAAAATTGCAAACTCGATCTTTAGTACATAAAATGTCATAATTTCTTTGAAAATATTAAAAAATGGCCCAACAAACAAGTCAATAACAATTCGTTAAAAAAACAAAGGAAAGAAAAATATACATATTTATTCATAAATAAACACAACCATTAACAAAAACTAAAACATTGATGGAGATATAAAAATATGCCAATTTTTCGTTACATGATTATATGATATGATATTACATTGCGAAATTGTCTATTTTCACCCCCCCCCCTCCCTCCCTCCAAAACTGCCTCCCTAAAATGGCAAATTTTCTTCATTTTTACCTCACTCGTTGCTATGTTTCTTTAATCATCCCCTTCAAGTTGCTATTCATAAATTTTGCATAAGTAGTTTTTTGTTGTTAACATTAGCAATTCAAATATAAATTTTCATACAAATAGCTACTATAATTTGAGGGTAAAATCAGTTACAAAGAAATAAAAAAAAATTGGAAAATTGAATTTACCATTCAGGCATCAAAAAGGCGATTTTTTTTGTTTTTTTAAAGTTTTAACCCCCTTCCAAAGGTCGAAAACTGCAGCCCGCGAAATCCGCAGCAGTTTTCGAGATGTTTCCCAAAACCAATTTTTCACAGCGCATTTTTGAATCTTTGGTCCATATTTTTCAATTTTTGGGCCATATTTTCAATTATTTGGGACATTTTCCCCTAATTTGGGCCCTGGCCGATTTTCGGTAAGATCGTCCTCGAAAAGTTTTTCTTCCACTATTCGGGTCGTCTGACGGATTTGTTTTTGGGTTTGAAAGAAACAAATCTAAGGAAAAAAAAAACAATAAAATGTTCTTGTCTTTACAATTAACTTTTCTTACATTCATAAGTCTTTGGGTTAACAAGAAACGCAAATAGTAATTTGGAGTTTAAATTTCTCTTGACTTTCTTGATATCAGTGCTGTCAAATTGTGAAATTCTCCCCTTGCCTGGGGTATAACAATCGAAAACATTGAATAATTTGTGAATAACTTCTGGGAGTGTTTCAAAACACTTAATAATCAAGAGTCCTCATTATTCATGGCTGGAGATTCCTTGACGGCATTCCTGTGCGCCTTACCTTCCTTTGCTGCGAGCTTGTCATTGCTGAGGCTTCTGTAGGTGTTCAAAAAATTGCGGATCACAAATCCAATGAACATGATTGAATAAATGTGTATTGTGCCAATCATTGCTGTGCAAGTCTGGCTGAAAAAATTATAAAAAATTATATCGATATAGGTACTTAGGTACTATTATTTTTTCTTTGCCCCGATTTTTTCTCAAATTTTTATGATTTTGCAAGAAGTTAGGGTAGGACACTACTGTTTCATTAACGTCAAGGTGGTACCTTTTAAGTGACCTGTTTTCTTATAGCTAGAATTTATGCAATTCCCAAACCCGCGTAAACTGCCAATGATAAAAAACGTCTGCTAAAATTTGTGTAAGAAATTTTTAATCGGTCTGTGGGGAAATATATTATCTAGCGAGAGAGAGGCTTTGAGGAATCATTGATCATTTATCCGGATTCTTCATCCTTAAAAACTATGATCATATGATGAAGATAAGGTATAGTTCAATGTTTTTCTGCACAGGAAGGTTCATAAACCCCCTAATGAAGGGTTCTTCTGTCTGCAAACATCCAATACTACAAGCTATAACAAAATAGAGAGGACGCTTTTCCATAAAGTCTCGAAGTTAACCTTGAGAATTCACGAGATCGCAACTTTATAGTACTTTTTATTTCATTCCGTTAATTCGTCACGGTTAGTAATTGACCACGGTGTCTTGGTTAATATAAATAATTTATTTAAAAAGGGGGACAGATGTTGTAGTATGTTGCCGGATTTCGACCGTTCGATTCCTTACTAAATTGTAAAATAATGCTTGTCACATACTCGTAACTTAAAACCGTCGAAATCCGAAGCAATTAAAATCTGTCCGGTAAACGCAGAACTATCAATAATTCGATCCGAAATACTACAACGAACGGTAAACCTACGTGAATTGTAATTACGACACTGGTAAGGTTAAACAAAAATAATAATTAGAAAGTCACCAAAGCCTACACACATTGTGTGTGCAACATTGTTGGTTGGTTTAACGTATAACAAATACGGTTAGCTGGGGCATTATAATAATGATAATAATAATATTAATGTAATGCTGAATGCAATCGTGCTTTACGAATATGCAAAGCGTTACCACGGGGCACTCAAATCTAAAAGCGGTTATGCTAATGCTACCGCTAATACAGATTATTAATTTAAATTATTCTTACAAGTTCCTAATAGTAGTGAGTGCCTGAACGGTTTCTCGTTCGATTTTTAGATGTCTTTGCTGAAACGGAACAGGCAGTAACAATTAAATGTACAGTGAAATCGAAATATGTATGGACGCAACTACGCATAGAGATGCTTTCAAACACATCGTATACATATCATCTGTTCATACTAGTGCCCCTATTGCCCAGAAGAAACGCGCAAAAACTGATTGAAAATGATTTTTGAAATTTCGAATTTTACAATAAAAAAAAATCATTTTTTCAAATAGCACCCTGTATATTTTTTATTTCATTAGATTGGCAAAAAAACTAAACAAAATCGATGTGCATGATAAGGGAATAATATTTATCACTTTTTGCGCGTTTCTTCTGATTTCTCGAATTTTGTGTGATAACTTGTTAATTTTTTAGTGAGCTAAAATTTATTTCATCAATTTATGTCATACATTTTCGTAGACAACACGGTTTTAGTGAGACTCTGAAAGTGTCAAAAAATTTATAAGAATCCAATTAACTCAAAAACAATTGAAGATCGATATCATGTTGTTGTACTAAAGTCACTTAGTTTTTGATGAAGGACATGAATCTATAAAAAAAACCGCACCGTGTCATTTAAAATAACGAAGTTCGTGTCCACTTCCGGCCACTTCCATAACCGGAAGTGGTGTTGTGCTGAAAATATTTTTAAAATGTTGAGTTTTTCCTAAAACACAGATACACAAAAAATGGGAACTGTCAAACTGACAGTTTAGTCTATATAATTGGTATCAGCTCCCAAAGGTTGACCCTGTATTTTCCCTAAAAACGGACACTCTATACACCGTGTTTTATATTAAGTCGGCACTATTGCTAACTTCGTTATTATTTAACCTAGAAAGTCGGTTAAATTAGCAAACTAGTAGTATTTTTGCCGCTGAATAAAATGGCGAAAGCAGAAAAACAATTGAACATCGCGTTTTTGAGATATTTAAAAAAATGTAATTTTTTTAATGGAACACCCTGTATATTTTTAGATGGATCGATTGCAAAATTTTTTTTAAAGGAAAAAGTCTATACACTATGATCCTAAAATAATAAATTCATTAATTACATTATTAATTTTTTTAATTATTAATTATACATTATTAATTGCATTATTTTATTACTCCCAAAGTAGGCTGCGACAATTATTGTAATTTAGTGTACCTACGTAATGTGAGGTAAAAAAATTATGTCGTCCTCAATAGTGCATTTTTCAATAAAAAAATACACTAAAAATAAGAGTTGTTACCTTGAAAAGGATTTAATTTTACATAAACAAATAACAGAACTTGTTTGTGTTGTAAAATTTTATTATTTTAGGATCATAGTGCATAGAGACTTTTTTCTTAAAAAAAAATTTGCAACCGATCCATCTAAAAATATACAGGGCGTTCCATAAAAAATAACAATTTTTTTAAATATATCGAAAACGCGATGTTCAATTGTTTTCCTGTTTTCATCGTTTTATTCAAGAGAAAAAATACTACTAGTTTGCTAATTTAACCAACTTTCTAGCTCAAATAATAACGAAGTTAGCAATAGTGCCGACTTAATTTAAAACACAGACAAGTTCTGTAATTTGTTTATTTAAAATTAAATTCTTTTCAATATAACAACTGCTTTTTTTGTGTATTTTTTTATTGAAAAATACACTATTGAGGACGACATAATTTTTTTACCTTACATTAAGTAGGTAGGTACACTAAAATACATTAATTGTCGCAGCCTACTTTGGGAGTAATAAAATAATGAATAATTAATGAATTTATTATTTTAGAATCATAGTGCATAGAGACTTTTTCCTTTAAAAAAAAATTTGCAACCGATCCATCCAAAAATATATAGGGTGTTCCATTAAAAAAGTTACATTTTTTAAAATATCTCTAAAACGCGATGTTAAATTGTTTTTCTGTTTTCGCCATTTTATTCAGGAGAAAAAATACTACTAGTTTGCTAATTTAACCGACTTTCTAGGTTAAATAATAACGAAGTTAGCAATAGTGCCGACTTAATATAAAACACGGTGTATACCTCTATACCTGCAAATAAGTGAGCCTCAAAATTCCTAGTAGGTACGCTAAGCTTGAGGTACATTTGGTTGGTTGTCATCCACACTTCAGTCTCAATGAGCGACAACATCGAGGGATCCTTTGCAAAACTGGGATTCTGAGTACTTGGAACTTTTTTTATTTTTTCCATATTTTAGTTTATTTTGTTTAATTTCTCGGAAAATTCTGCTTGTATTTACGAGAAAGACATGAGTCAACCTTGATGCAGAATTTTCAAAAGCGCCTTTACATCGCTGTATCAGCCTGATAATTATTATTACGTGATCCTAAAGCTCGCAGACTACCATTTTTTGATAAATTACGGCACGGTATTTCTTCTTTACATTATTATAGAGTTCTGACGCAGGAAACTTTCACATTTTGTTCAAAACAAGTCCGAATTATTAGGACTTTTCTCGCAACCCTTCCAAATAAATAATAAATTCATTGCCGAATTTGTAATTTATAAGACATTTCAAAATACCTTCCAGCAACACAGCATTTATACCATGCGAGTACTGAGCCTTTATACATAAGCGAATTGCGATCAATAGTTGTGGTAAATTGTTTCAGTGGGATTATGTAACATTTTCCCTGTATGCTGAATAATCCCAAACAGTGGAAGTTTGCCTATGTATAAAGACTCAGTATTCGCACGACATAACTCAAATCGTTTGACATTTTGCCGTGGTCAAGGCTCAAGGACAACTTTATGCATTCCTTTTTACTATTGTTTTCTAGGCCGGCGCTTGCCAATCCTGTATGGAGATGATTTTATAGAATGGTTTGCCGAAATATAGCAAAAAACGCGTCTAAAGGCCTTTGGAAGCGGCAGTTGTAGTTGGATAACCTAAAGGCCGGTTCTCACTTGTACGACACCCGACGACAGCGACAACACGACAAAATTGCGGGGGGATTTCACCCTGAGTCTGGTTCCCACTTGTACGACACCCGACGACGACTCAGGGTGAAATCCCCCCGCAATTCTATCGTATCGCCTTGTCGCTGTCGTCGTCGGGTGTCGTACAAGTGAGAACCGGCCTTAATAATAGCTGAGATATTATCCGTGCATGCCTAAAATTAGATCACTGCAAGTGTTCCACGGGGGCCTGTTCTTAACCCAATCAATTTAACGTGTTCAAGCCATCGTAATGATAACAGGAACATCTTCAGCGGTATAGTTTTTATGAGGCACCAGTTACTGGATAGGTGTACCATATCAGAAAGTATCCTATCATGCTAGTGATGGTTTCATATAAGACTTTAAGTTATGTCATGTTTGGGAATCACTTGTATGCATGTGCAATTGTTGGATTTTACCTATATCCTCAAAAAGAGGCAGTCTCGAATAGGAGGCGATGCGATTTTCATGCAGTTTGATTGGTATTAAAACATTTTAACAATATTTTTCTGACGCTGCCTATTCCCAGCAATATATATTGTACGAATGAAGACTTTCACTTCAATACATGAAAAGCTTCTTCTGCCGCAATAGGTACATTGTAATGATCTAATCGGAAAAGTCTTTCATCCTGAAATCACCAATTTACACTTTCCATTACTCATTGGATTATATGACTAATTATTATGCCCACTAGTACTGTATCCCGTTGCGTTACCCTTCATTCTTAAGCCGTGCCATGAATCATTTACCATAAAGAGCACCGAAAGAGTAACTTTTCAATATTTTGGGAAAACTTGAACATTAGGCAGTGTATTACTTGATCACGTTTTTCTCACGAGCTGAATGGAAGTTGTGACAGGAGTGAACAAAAATGCAAAGAAATTTAAAATAAACAAAGCGGAATCAAATCACGCTTTATATATAAAAAAGGGCATGATAATTGATTAATTCGCTTTGTGTAAAATTAAATGGATAGAGTATTGCACAGTGTCTTGTCTGCGTTTCCCTTTTCGGGCTAATTAATGGATATCGAAAATGGTAGTTGTTATTTCAAAGATTTTTACCTTGCGTTGCCTATTGCGGACAAAGAATTTCACTTTCTTCTCTCTCATTGTTCGGCGCGCTTTGTAATTGCATACATTTTAATCCAGGTGGTCGTGTGAGCACATTATTGGCATGCTTATTGTCTCGAATTAACGTTTTATGTTCCTTTTAATCAAATAATACGGTACAATTAGTCAAACCAAAAAAATTATCATTACTCAAACATTTACTTTATATACAATCGAGTCTACCCTCTGGTTTCTAGAAAACTCAATTACCAAATAAGCACGTTCTCTATTTGACTCAACAATAGGGACAATGATTTTATATTAATTATAATAAAACTAACATTTTTATTCATATTAGATTAGAAGCAATCCAGAATTATCTAAAAAATATTACCATTATGAAATTTGTCAATAACTGAGGCTCCAAACTAAACGCCATTTGCCAGGTAATAATTACCATGTCTGCCGTAAATTAAATTTTACCATTCTTGCAACGCAACATACTTTATTATTATTATCAACCGGTAATCTTTTTACAGTTTTTTTACTCGGGCGAAAGTTCAACGCAAATGCAGAGGCGAAAGAGCAAACGCAATATTTGCTGGACAAGACGATATACTTATGTATTAAAAATTTAAAATTTAGTCTTCATCAGCCTTTGCGTTTCGTCCTTGTCTAGCATAATCGTTATTAGCAAATATCTGTATCTATACCCGATCAGGAAAACGAAGAAAAGTTGAAAAATAAGTTTTTAAACAGTAGAATTCGGTATCATTATTTTTAGTATATTATACAGGGTAAGTCAGGTTTTTGTAGCAGGACTTTTACCAGTTGATAGAAGACCTTTTGTAAGGAATAATAAAAGTACCCATAAACATAATATTCACCTATGTCTTGAAAAGCTTAGAAAAAATAAACGGACTGCTGAATTTTTTTTTCGTCTTTTGCTCCAAACTTGGACATTTTTCATTATTTTAATATTAAATCAAGAGGTTATTTATTATAATTTAGAGGAGACAAAGAAAAAATCTACGGGTGATAAAATTCATCAGTGTCGTAGATACAGTGTACATGTCTTGTTTTTTTGACCCGACGACTTCTACGCCCATGAACTTACAATACCTTACTGATCAGCATTGAATTCCCAAGAGTCCTAGAGCTTTCTCGCAATAAAATAGGTGGGTAGATATACTTATTAATGTCCGAAAATTCCCATAGTTTTTTAGTAAATTGAGTATAAACTCCATTACACCACAAAAATTGAGTCATTTTTTCGATATTAATAATTATTAGTTCTGGATATAAAATATCTACCTATCTATTTTTATTGCTAGAAAGCCCTCAAAGCTCTCTCTACGGAATTGAATGCTGAAGGTCTTGTAAGTCCATGGGCGTAAAAGTTGGACGAAAAAAGAAACCTTTACCCTATTTCTACGTCACTGATGATTCTTTTCACATTATTAACTCCCTTTTGTTTGCTCTAAATTATATGTATAATGAACAACCTCTTGATTTAAAATTAAAATTTAAAAAATGTGCCAGCTATGCACCGAAAATGAGAAAAAAAAACAAAATTATTCAACAGCAACATCCTGCATCTTTTTTCTAAGCCCTTCAGGACATTTTTATGGGTAAGTACTTTAATTGTTTAAAAAAGGTCTTCTGAGGCTGGTAAAGTTCTTCGACAAAAACCTGACTCACTCTGTATAATATAGAGGACTATAAAGTAAGATCAACGATAGTAAGATCTTGTAAGTCCATGGGCGTAAAAGCTGCTGGGCGCAAAAGGGGACGAGTACCCTGTATCTACGCCACTGATAAGGGGACTTAGATACGAGTGTCACACAGGCATGGTGCACCCTAATTATTTTTTAGCTCGATTAAGACTCACTTTTTTTTAGAGACAATTGATTTTTTTGTCACTGGAATCGGGTTCTATGGAAATTATACAGGGTGTTAATGAATAGGTGTTACAAATTTGAAGGACGACGAAATTAAAAATAGGCGATTTTTTTTGTAGATATGGGTCGTTGGGGCTTAAGTTTTCGAAATACAGGGTGTTAAAGTTCTTTGAAAAGATAATATATTTTTTGAATATTTGGAAATTGGTTTATCAGAATAACTTGAAATTATTGACATCAGTTGTACTAATTGAAGTACCTACCTACATGATTTGATACTCCCATTGAAAAATTATTCAATCCAGTGGCAGAGATCTGGGTGTTACCTTTTTTATTAAATAATTCCTACGCCACTGACTTTAATGTGAATTTGTTATGTTTGGCATCTAGAAAGTTGCTACAATTGAGGGAAAATATTTTCTTCCAATTACATAGTTCCTTGCAAAGCTCGTGAGGGTTCCAAAAAATGAAAAAAATTGAAAATCGAAAAAAATGAAAATCTTGACTTGAAAATTGATTGGGAAGTCAAGTTTGTGAGACAGAATTTATTTCTATTTAACTGTACTGGTGGTTACGACAAGGAGTAAATTGGAAAAAATATTTTTCCCTCGATGGGGAGAGTTGTCTAGAGAGTTGTCCTCCCCCCCCCCCAGTGATTTTCTCCCAAAAGTTTTTGTTAAATCGCTCGGGTAAATCTTGGTAAAAGGCCGTAGCCACTCACCCTATCTATGCACTAGAACTAGACCCCTATTCGACAATACGGATTTTGAGAAGGGAACTCGAACTCTATAAAAACCTGCTTTTCTTCCGTTTGGGAGACACAAGGCATTTTTGTCGCCATCTCTCTAACTATAAAATTTATATTGTGAACATTGGTCTAGAAATGAAAACAAAAATGAATATAGAAGCTCTTATGCCCCCAGCCCCCCAGTATCGACGCCTCTTACTTTTTAATGAGATGTAGTTCGTTTAAGAAGCATTTTGGGTCGGTGTTCGTGTGAAATTTTTATTTCTGACTGAACTAGGAATATTCTCTAGAAATTTGCCGATGAAGTTCGGGAACACCTAGCCAGTTTGTTATTATTATTAATTGTAATTTATTCTCGTAAGTTTATTCTTATTCTTGTAAGTTTTCTAAATAAAAAATCATTGAAGACTTTATTCCCCTAAAAAATGTGGATATGAGGTCCGATTAAATTTGTCCCACAATATCATGCAGCCCAAACGTTTTCCTAAATTTGTACTGGTAAGATACTATACCGTCGTTCTTATGCTTTTGAATTAACAATAAAACAACGAGAAAAACTAGAGCGACTTTCAACATCTTGAGAGGGAATCTTATCTTGTAGGAGATGTGCACCCTGGGACATAGTGTACCCTGGGACTGATGAAACACATTCAATACTCAATTGTTTCATTTCTTGTGAACATCGTTCTAACTTCTAAATGTTTTCTTCTTGATAGTACGAGCTAGTGATTTTTCAAACTTTTGGAAATACGATAAGATGTTTGCTTAAAAATGGCTGAAACTACTTTTCTGATTTGTGAAATTTTAAAAAGCTAGAAGATGTTGAGGTGAATTGAAAAAAAAGAAGTACCTATATCTAAATAAAAGCTTTTTTCTGGATTAAAATTAACTATCCAAGTATACCTACATTTTTTGGGAAAAAACTGGGTAAATACAGCAAAAAAATATAAAAGAGCCCCTCTGTAATAAAAATATGTCCGTTTCCGGAAAGGTGGTTGACCGAAGTGTGGCTAACTTGACTTGGGCTATTAAATTATTAATTTTTATTTTATTTTATTTAACCTTTTTTTTATGCAAAGAAAATGTCCCTTAGCCCTATGCCCTAGTACTCTACTGAGTAAGAAGTGGGGGCGCCCCGATTCGTTTGGCCTGATGGCCTCGCCGCTCCTGCTGCCTGGTTCTGGTGCACTACCACTACCACTGCCACAACAAGCAACAAGCAGTAAGCACTAATAAGCAGTGTACACGAGTGCACAATGTGAGTTGAGTGAATTCGAATTCCACGAGAGCAAAGCACCAGCACCAGCGCGGTCGGTTTTCTCGTCGGGTCGCTCGTTGTTTGTTTGTGTTATGCCGTACGACATGTGTGCGAGGTTACGCACCTGCCCGAGTTTCTACACAGCATTTTAATAATAATTTCCATCTCGTGCTCCCGAAGAGGGACAATTAATAAAACTGGTCGACGATCCTCATCGAAAATTACGCAATCAGTTAGTTCGCGGCTGCTGCTACTAATAATACTAAACTGATCTAGTTTGGTGAAAAGTGTTATCTCAATTACTCATGCGGATGCGTCCGATAACTGGTGTGATGATAAGAGTTAACAACTCAGAAACAATGGAATTGAATTTTTGAATGATTAAATGGTGTAGTATTGGCGCGCCAGAGATCTGCTTGCTTTAGAAAGAAGTTGAAGGTCGTCAACTCTGCTTGCATTGTCGTTCTTTGGTCTTGCGGTGTCGTTAGTGTGTGATTTCAGTGAGTGACAGTAGTCGGCAGCGACTTCCTATTATAAAATAAAATAGAGTGCCGGTGTAATCCATTGAAGTAGAACAACAATTTGCGAGTCGATCTGAGTGGCGGAGATGGGAGATAAAAGTGTCGTTTAATATCCTCATTGGGTGATGATGAGTCAGTCAGTCAGTTCCAGCCTCTTAATTTTTATTATTATTAAAGTCGGGTAATTAAACATAAAGCACTTCGATCGCAGCTACTACTAAATAACAACTACTACTGACTTTGTTTAACAAGTAATTGCGAAACGCGAGGTCTCCTTATTGTTTCACGTAATAGCTTATCGCGTTGTTAATGAGATGACCCGCGAATCAATTTCAGGATAAGGAAGGAGGGGGGGGCAGGGATTATGACCACGGTACGTGTGATAAACTATCTGGAGACTTCAAAGTTCCGAGCATTATTGCCGCCGTTATTTTTCTCATGTCATGAAGGATGAATAATTATTATTGTTGCTGTTTGATTTGTCGGTGGGTTTTAATGTCGGTGTCGATAACGGCTCTCCGAGAGGACATGACAGTGATTTGTTGTTAGTTGTTGTGCTCTTTGATAACTTAATTAAAATAATGTTTTGTTAAGTGGTCCGACATGGATTACCAGAATAATAACTACGTGAACGCTACTAGTCATGCCAGGCAGGGATTCTGGAAATTCTCACAGCCCGAAAGCGGGGTAAGTGATTTTCAAAATTCTTGGAAATATTCAGATAATTCACATGAAAGAATGCCTTTATTTCCGTGAAGTACCCATAATACCCTATGCTCTAGTTTAAAGTCTGCCACGGCAGGGTTTTTCAACTTTGCTACGACCAGACCACTAAAAGAGTCTTCTTAAATATTTTATCATAACCTAAATAATTTTTCTTTCAACATTCTACGATTATTGACTTTATAAGAGTGGTGAACGTTAAACCATTTCAGAAGGTAATACCTCCCTTCTGGGTATTTTAGTAGCAGTTGCATTGCAAGTTAGCACAGAAGTTAGTATGTTAGATTGAAAGTAATAGAAAATAAAGAAAAATAATTCAATTTTCCCGTTAAAGAATCAAGAGCCAGGAAAGTAAAAAATGAAGCCCCATCAGGTATTGTGAACACACTATGGATCGGATGATGTCCCATATTTTAATGTCCTCTATTGGTTCTTGAAACGATAAGAGATATAGGTAGAATACGAGGTCGGTTAAGTTCGGCAAAAACAACATTTAGGATAACTTCAGTCATTGCTGAAAACTGAAAAAGTGAGATAGGTTACTTTAGTCTTATATTTTTTATTACTATCGAAGTATTTTTTGTTGTATAATTACATAATCTTCATGAGCTTACCATTACAGTCAAAAAAAATTTCAACGCTCGTTTTTTATACATACATACCTATGATAATCTTACGGTTTTCATAGCAAAGTTTGTTCTTTTTATGGCCGCTAAGATGTTTTTGTTCATGCCAATTCGGTCTAGAAAGAATGGAGAAACCATATCTATCATTAAAAAAAGGTTTTAAAAAATGTTATTCTTTTTTCGAAACAAATAGAAAAAATGTTTGACAACAATCCCTAAATATTTTAACTGGTTTATGATTTATGCTTTTTAACCAAAGTTGCTGTTGAAATAAGTATGTCTGAAGAAGTTGAGATTGATGAAATTGAAGAAACAAGGTGCTTGATCATTTGACCAATATGATAAAGTTAATAGTGCCTTTTTTAAAACTGTACTGCATGAGATTACTTTTCTTTACTATTCATCTGCTTAAAACATTATTTCAGTTTCCAAACAACAAGAATCTTGAAACTCTTCTTGTTCTATAATATAAGCTTAACACATAAGTGTTATAGCCATAACACTTTCGCAGATTTATTCCTGATTTTAGCCTCTTAAAGGTTAACTAATTAATAATTAGAATTTAAAAGAAGTCCCAATAATTTAGTTTCATTTTATTAAATTGAAACTGATATTTTTCTCAGTCTTTTTCGGAAATGACAAAATTTATTTTGAAACGAAAAAAATGGTAATCTGTTTTCACCCAATTTTTTTTCGATTAATTCTTGTGAGAAGAATGTAGCAGTCCAACCTTGCTCTAGCCTGTACGTATATTGCAGGCTTTAATCCTGATTTTAAGGTTTTAAGACCGAGGTCTTGCATATCTGAGGCTCATTCTTGATAACTCAAAAAGTGATCTTCACATAGTTTTTTGTTTTATTAAATGGTCCCATATTTTTCGAAACTTCTTGATATATTTAGGTAGAGGTACTTATTCCGTTTGAAAAAAAGACCGATAGTCTACGAAATTTACAACGACTATGACAAGATTTTTTTTGTCTCTCTGCGTGCGATTGTTCTGAAGCGTTTATTATTATGTAGGTAATAAGACTAATAATAAGTGTTGTAGTTTTACGCCAGGGTTTATAAAGTTAGATAACACCCTGATAAAGCTAACACGCGATTAGTACCATATAAGCTTGATATGATATTATCGGAGTGTTTTCTTTAACACCGTGTTATCTTGCTTTATAAAAGCGGGCGTTAGTCTTGTTCGTGGTCTTGATTTTTATGCAAGGCCTAAATCACTTTTTTTAATAATTGGGAATTTGAATATATAGATGTTTCATTTTAGTAACAATATTTTTAACAAATATTTCTAACAATATTTTGTTAGATTATACCTACTTTTTGAGAATATATTTTAGAACCTTTTTTTTAGCAATACCAAAGAATTCTGAATAATTTTATTTCACTTTTTGACTAAAGTTAACAGAGTCCTTCATCTTACTTGCCCTAATTATTATTGGTCTTTGCTTTTTTTTGGAAGAGCAAAGATCAGTTCGATATAATGAATGACTAGGTAGTAATCGAATACAAAGCGCATGACAATAATATAACATTATTTTAATGACAAAATATACATATTTTTCAGAAAATGTACAAAATAAATCAAAAATATGGGCAAATTATATGAATATGGTAATGATAAAAAAAGTTCAAAAAAGTAAAAACAAAACTAAATAAAAAAATGTATTTTGAAATTCTCAATCAAATTAGACCTCCACCGTTTTGCTTTACCTATACCTAGTGTACTAGACGAAATTTTTATGAAATTTTTTATTTTTGTAATTATTGTAATTTTGCAGCCTGACCTTGTTTTTTACAGTTCCTTAGTTTTTACCAAGGTTAACGCATGCGTTTATCTTGGTTCTTTCTTGATCATCGTCTTCCCAGAAACCAAGACCAGTTTCCCGTATCATTACTGACCGAGTTACTGAAGTCTTACATAAATTAATAAGGCACATTTTATAACAATGCAGCTATTCTGAAATAATAAAAAGGTAGTTTTTCCAACAATAATAATTGTCACTATACATATTTATATAAATACAAATACAGGGTGTTTACAGTAAGATTACCAAAACTTCACAGTCTGATTCTTCAGACTAAAACAATGAAAAACTTTATATACAGGCGTGTCCGAAAATACTTCCAAAGAAAGAAAATAGATTTTATATGCATTCAAAGTTGCAAGAAATGCAGTTTAAATCATATGGAGTACATATCTATTTACTTCAAAATTATGAATAATACATTTCCTCAGTTCTTCTGCATTATGATTGGGAGCCCTATAAACGAACGATTTTACATGTCCCCCGAGATGTCCCCAAACAAAGTAATCTCGAAAGTAGTCTAAAGGAAAAGGAAAGTTTAATTAAATATTTCATTAGTAAGTGTTATTACTGAAATCGTAGTTACGTTCATTATTTATTTTTTCATAAATTTTAAAAAGCAATTCATTCTTGGAACTTTGAAGTTTTGTGTTCTTCTGAAGTGTTTCCAGACACCCATGTGTATAAAGTTTTAAAATTATTTTAGTCTGAATAAGAAGAACAAGCCTGTAAAGTTTGGTCAATCTTACAGCAAACACCTTGTATATTACTATGATTGATGTTTGTTGGTACATATTACAATATATGTACAGACAATATACAGGGCTTAGAACATTTAATAGAAACCATTCAAGATACAAGGTCGATCAACTTAGAGAATACAGCAGCCAAAATAACAACAAAAGTTGGCTATGAAAACTCTGGGATCTAGTGGGCTTTGGAATTTTTAAAAATGTTGGATATGTTTGTAATGTATATATTTTGATGACTTGTCTAAACGTACCAAAAATCATTAATTAATTTTCAACAATAAATAAGAAGGCTATAAAAAAGAAAAATTTGATTTTTCAGTTTTCAGGAAATTTCAGAAACGACTAAAAATATTCTGAATTTTTTTCAGGTTCTTACTAAGCATAAAATTGTTCAACTTTTCTCTATAGTTTAACCGATCTCGTATCTTTAATGGTTTAAGATATCCCTGTAATCGCCAATTAAATAGTTATTAGTTCTAACCCTGTATTATAAAAATTATCATGAGAATATCACTTCTACGTACACTTCTTAATATTATGGAATTATTTATTATTTTTCATTTTATTTAATTTATTTTCATTATTAAGGAATCATAAAGAGGACCTCGGGAAGGATATTTATACCGAATTATAGATTTTATACAGTGCCATCCGAAAAGTACGATTATTGATTAAAAAAAAAATATTTTGAAAATTATGTTTTTCAAATATTGATAATGTTTAAAGATTTTACATTTTTTGTCCTACTCAGTATGGATCGTAATTTAAAATAAGTATGTGTCAAATGAGTTTCAGAGCATTCACAAACTTTCTGCGCGATTAATTAAAAAAATCTTATTAATAAAAAAAATTCCCATATACTTTTCGAATGGTACTGGATAATAAATTTACATACTTAATACATATGTGTAACTTATAAGCTAAGCTAGTTTGTATAAAAAGCAAGTAATATGTAATTTTCATTTGTCATCCATGTATGATATTTAGCTGTATTCCAGAAATGACTCAAAAAGAAACTACATAATAGGAATATTCCCTCTATACCGGCGCCGTCTATTATTTGCAAGGACTTCTACGGAACCTACCTGCTGATGGGGTTATAACTATGGGAAAATCCAATGTTTATCTACCTAAGTAAACTTGTAAACTTGCTTAAGATGTTCTATTGCCTTGAAATTATTGAAGGCATTGTGTGCCACCAAACTAAAGACCATTCTTATCCTTACTTAAATAAAATAGAATATAAACTCAGCAATCCTCTAAAGGGAAATTTAAGGACATTCCTGAAAGTCTTAAACTTCAAAGGAGTCTTATCTTTATAGGTCGAGAATAACAAGAAGTGTATTATTCAAGGTTTTATTTTCATGATATATTCTCAAACGAAAGTCTTTTAAATTTCTATTTTAAGAAAATTTTTTTTTTCTTTCTATATAAAATTTATTATTATTTTTATAGTATACCTAAAAGGAAGTGGATAACTTCGTTAATTGGAGTACGTACTAAATATGTAAAAACAATAATTTGATTCTCCCTATTCTCCCTTATAGTTCTTATACCTAACCTAACACATTTTAAACAAAATTAGGGGTCATAAAATAATAATCAAAAATTGAATAAATAATGTGGATAATACTTTTCAGTAGGTGTAACGGGATGTTAACTCGAAGATATGGACAGCAACTGTTTCATTTATTTTGGACTTCATCATTTCAATAAAACTGGACTCTTCTTTTTGCTCACTCTATTTGCTATTATTTTTTTACACTACCAAGAATTTCTCTGTCAACTATTTAAGTAATTCAATTTTATAAGTATTGATTTGTTATAAGTTGCTGACTCGTTAAAAGTTCTGCACTCATTTTAGTAGTTAATTGTTGAATAGTAGATATAGTAGTTATAATCCTCTAGTTCTAGTAGGCCTCGTCATCTATCTGTCGTTGGAGACGAATCAAGGTCACCCTAATTAGTAAATATTTAATTCTGAAAGGATACGAATTTAACTGTTATATTTAGTTTTGTTAATTTTTTTTAGTTTTATCTATTTATTAAAGTGGTGTTAGGTTTTGCAATTAGGTAGGTATAATATAATACATTATAATGAAGTTAAACGCTTTGAACTCTTTATTTTAATAGAATCTTGACTTATACTTATAATATTCTTGAAAGTTGAAAGTAAAGAAGAGGAAATCTAAGGAAACAACTAGAAAATGAAGGTAAAAAGATTATCGGAAACCACTGAACATATTGCAAAACCGTTTTACATGTCCCATCTTAACTTTTCAAGTGTATACTTGAAATTTTTATACAGTGATGAAAAATACGATAATTTTGATCATCCTGTATAAAAATTTCTTCTGCAAAATGAAAAATAGCGATTTTCACTTGTTTATAACTCATTACTTACATACTGAATTTAAACTATAACTGTAAAAACCATTCTTACGAGACTTTCTCAGATAATCTTAAAATAATGTAATAGGTACCTAATATACAGGTGTCCTATTTAAAAAAAAAATAAACAATGTCGTTATTACTGAGCCAAGGAGCACCCTGGATAATTTTTTGTTTACATCAATACTAGTAGGTAAATGAAATTACAAAATTGACCTGTTTTTGCATTTTTTTTTTTCAAAACCCAAAACTGAAAGATTTATTGGACTGTTGCCAAACTTTAACCCTGTACACCAAGTTGCACCCCTGAGAAGTTCTAGGTCTTGAAATAGGGGTTTCAAATTTCGGAAAAAATCAATATCTCAGTTATACGTGATGAACTTAGAATCACCAAATTTGGTACATGAGTGTACGAAGAGCATTTATCGACAGTAAGTACAATTAAATTGTAGCATTTTAAAGGGTTGATAAGGGATGATGCACCCTTAAAATGTTACAAAAATCTTTTAACCCGTTGGCCGATTTAACGAATTATTTTATGGGAAATTTGATTCTCAAACTTGTATTTCTCTTGTTATTTTTCTAAATTCTTTGTCGTTTTCAACTTTCTTCTTGATCGTTAAGTTTGGTATTTATTTTAAAGCCAACTTTTGAATTTTCGATGATTTTAAATAACACAACTGCAATACTTTTTTTTTAGTTATTCGGGTTCGTTCGGTTTTTTATTGAAAATGAAAACAAAGTTTTTGAAAAATAGCAACAGAAAACAAGTTTGAAAATTAAATTAAGCCGACGGGTTAAAAATTATGGAACATTTTAAGGGTGCATAGCATTCCTTTTCAACCTTTTAAAATGGTTGAATTAAAAATTTTACTCTATTTAGGTAGGTATACTGTCAATTTTGATAAACTCACAACGTGTGCCAACTTTGGTTTTTCTGAGCTCAAGTATACCTGAGATATTGCTTTTTTTTATAGAAAAATTGAAATATGGGATTAACAGGTATAGCATTAAATCACCATATTTTGCGGGTTCCCCTTATATAAGCCCCTGATCTGTGCTCGGCTCTCCTGTGAAACACCATGTATGGCGGCACAGGTTCAGAACAGGCTTTTTTATATAACTTTTTGGCGCAGGTTTTTTGTTCCGCCGGTCGTTTATTGCTCGTACTAGGACTGAGATATGGCGAATCTGCTATAGCTTAGCGGACATACGGAGCGACGAGATACACTTCAAATTCAGGTCCGGCTCTTTTCCGTAACATTTTTGCAGTTGTTTTTTCGACTAAGTTGCCGGGTCTGCGCATGCATAAGAACAGTACCGTACTCAAGCTAAACTAAAATATTTACAACCAAACACCAACTATCGCTATCAACTTTCTTATTTTGAATGTGACACCTGTATATTATTACATTTTCAGATTGTCTGAGAAAATTTAATAACAATAGTGTTTATTATAATCCAAATTTTGTAACGAGATATAAACAAATGATCGCACTTTTCCATTTTCAAAGCATATTAGGTTCATTGAAAACGGGCCAATATATGGGCCTATCTATACATGTCTCTGTCTTAACTTTTCATGTACTATTTTGTGGTACAGAATAATTTTTTAATTTTTTCTCATTTTTTTTAAATCGCCGATTTTTCATCACTTTGTATAGAAGTTTCATCCACACAATAGGATACAACGACCAGATGGGGATTTGTAAGCCGTTTTCCGATATCTTGACCCATTTTCAATCTAAGTTGCTTTGAAAATGAAAAATTGCGATTTTCATTTGTTTACAACTCATAAAGAAATATAGCTCGTTACAAACTTGGACTTTTTATTACATTTTTCAGGCAATCCAAAAATGTAACAATATACAGAAGGGTGTCCTATTTAAAATTAGAACGTTGATGATGGGAACTTCCGGTATAACCGAAAGTGGTGTGTGGTAAATATTTTTGTTCAGCCCGTCAAAATTGAAATCGTACATGTATAAATTTTTAGACTTACCTACTTCCAACACTTCTCATACAAGAATGCCCTAAGGTTCTCGCGCCTCACCCTGTATGGGCTCGCTGATTTGCGTTTTCTCAGGCCGAGTTCGACCGACAAAAAAAGTTTCAAAAATTAGCCGGGTCTGAAGCTGTGTCGCTATATGTATAGAGTGCTCGCTAGCTTTACATCGCTGTTCAGTAATCCATAGCTTTGACTAAACTACGCCTTTAAGAGTCATTCATAATCTGTTGATGTGTAAAAAAGGACCATAAAAATGATTATCTTTTGAAAAAAAGTTACTTTCTATTTGGAAAAATATTCGCCCTAATGACTTTTTACTATTATACCTTAAGGAAGGTATCAGAAATTGAATCTAAAATCAGTCCTAATCGATTGGCATATTTGAAAAATTTCATAAAAGGAATATTTTTGATATAAAATGTTGGAATGATTTTAGGTTTAATGATACCATTTTCTATCCTTGTACGTTAGAGTTAGAATGGCGAGTAGGAAATAAAAAACGTCCCTTACAATGTTCATTCTTAGGTCATTAAGTTACAAGTTGACACTCCACATTTATTATTACCCTTCATTTACGTATAAGAAGACAATGATAATATGAAAAAAAATCCATTTACTGCCATTTTCGTGGCGACGCGATTTTATCAAAATAATTTTTTGAATGTGTAAAGCGATTGCGATTTTTTTGCTGTGAATTTTATGATTGATTATAGGACTACCAGGACATCTCTGGATGCAAGCGGACGAGACGAGACCGTGAAATTGACTTTACTGCATTATTACCCATAAAGGTAGGACCCTTCAAGGATAATTTAAACCCTCTAAAAGTTTACAAAAATGTGTTTCAAATAAAATTGCCATGTAAATTGTTATCATGAAGGTGTCCGTTGATAGAAAATTAATTTCCATTTATAGTACCCCCCCCTCAAATTTTGAACCGATGAGGTAAAACTTTAGTAGGAAATCAAAATTCAACAATACGAATTTTACTACTTTTTGACGTACTCGTACCTAATAACACTGATGTGTCAAATTGTAATAATGACGTACCAGACAAATATTATGTAAAATAATGTTTGTTAATTAAGTAGTTTTTCTGTTTGAATGGAAGTGCTCGTGGACGACTAAAGCAAATTAAGAGACGTATATTAAAAAAAAGCAAAAACAGCTTAATTTACTCCAAATTAAAGCGATGTTTGAAATAAAAGCCAATTACATTAACGTTTTTTGATTTTATTAGAGTCGTTAAACAGCATCTCATAGCATTAAATCTCGAATTAATATTAATTGGCAATTAGGGAGTTTTATCGGTCAATTTTGACGGTTAATTCAAATGCTCTTAAACTATAGCCTAACTAATCGTCTTATTGTTACAAATTATTAATGTTATGGTGTTTGCAGACCAATGCGGGAGCGGAGCGATCCGAGCTCGAGACGCAATCGTGTTCAGAGGGAAATGCATGAACACTAACTTTTTAGATTTATGCATATATCCCGCTGTATAAATAGGTCCCGCGCTCGGATCGCTCCCGCTCCCGCGTTGATCTCTGAACAACAACTCTATGTTATATTTAATTGTTTCATTTCTATTAAGCAAGTTTTAATGATGATGTCGAAAAATTCCAATAGCGAATAGCGTTGTATTTAAATTTGTATTTCTGTTCTTGCACATTGTATTCATGGTAGTCAAAAAATTATGGAAAATGTTTATGCAATTTTTAACCTTTTAAGTGTAGTTACAAAAACTGTTCCATATACATATACCTACATTGCCGATTTTTTCTCAGTAACTGTACTATTTCTTGAAACATTATACTTTAATTTTTCATTCCAAGGTCCAATGAAAAAAACATAAAATCATCATCTGTTGTTGATAATATGGTTCTCTCTCGAAGCAATCGATCACAAAGTAGCGCAGTGGAAGGAAATGAATAAATCCCGTAGAAGAAAGTTTAGTCATCACTAATCAGTGCACGTTAAGTCCAAAAGAGAAATATATCTCGAACTGGAAATTAGCCCTATAACTCTAAAAATATACATTCCCCCCTACTCCCCCTCTCTTTCGAGATGAAATTTTGACTCAACAGCTCCAATTTTTATCAATAATTGTGTGATATTTTTCGACAAATATTTTGAGAAAGCCACAAAAGAGTACCTAATACTATTAAGGAATACAGTATACTGTCACACGATGAATTTTTTTTATATTTTCATTTTTGCAATAGCTCTTTTCCGCAGCCACATTCATTAGTTGGCAGTCGGATATAAAATCGACATTCCCCTCCCTCACTGATATTTTGACTCCGCCGCTTCCATTTTTTTTCGATTAAAGTGGGACTTCGTGATCTTCGCACATATTTTGAGGAACTCAAGAAAGTAACACTGTCAAAAAATCGTGACACAAGTTAAAATTACATTGTTTTTCCCATCGCAAGTTGATACACGAGCAAGCGAAGCGTGGCGGTGGCGGGAGCACCTAATAGTTAAGAGCTTCTAATGCATTTTTTTGTGTCTTGTGTGACACATAATTGTTTTTCGTCTTCCGTGAAATATTAAAAAAAACATAGACGTTTAATAAAATATTACCTGAAACTTCCAAGTACACGAATGGCGACAAGTTTAGTTATGCTTTCTTTCACATTTTCTATGGCATACTAGAACTTTTTTCGTCTCTCTATGAGGAAAAAATCACGAAAGCCAGCCATTTTGGTTTTAGGGGATGAATTTGTTCTTTGCATTTTTCAAAAAGTGTAATAACTTAACCTACCTGAGAAAACATTTCTCTATAAATTCGCTTTTTCACATTTCGAGAAGTCGTTTTCAATTTACGTTTTCATTTTTGTAATAGCCTTGGCTGTGACTTTAATATTGGATATTTTTCGAATTGTTTGACTTTTATGTTTGTTGCAATTTTGTTGGTCAAATAAAAAAAACTCTTGATGTGTTTGTGTGTTTGTTTGAATTGATGTGAATTTTTTATGTAAACGAAATCACATCTCAAAATCTTTTTTCCCTTGTATAATAGATAACTTTTTTTAAACCATAATCCTAGAATTCTATAATGCCGTTCCTTACAGGTTTTTATCTGACCTCAACAATAAATTTGGCGAACTGAATTTTTCCCTTTTTTTCTATTGAAAAAACACACATGCTCTGAAGAAGAATCCCAATGATGCTCTGGGAGGGTTCATCAAGTAGTTGGAGTTCCTGCTTCCTACGGCAAGAAATTTTTGTAAAGAGCAGAAATGATGGGAAGTTTAAACATTATCTGATATAAACTTCTACGATTGAAGAAATTTAAGTTATTATACATATACAGTGCTTCCCAAAAGTAACGGATAAATTCAATAAAATCGTATGAAGACGTTTTCTTTTGTTTTGCTCGGACACGTCAATCGTTATTTTTGATTTGCCATCCACGCATGTCTTTTTCGACCCCCCACCCTTAATCTCCCAAGGGGTAGCTACCCCAATTTTAAAAATTCAAATGGCAAGGTACCCCTTGCGATACCTTGATTGATAGGTTTTTTCATCCTGAATATAACAAGAAAATTTTTTTCAAATCGGTTCATAATTAACGAAAATATTCAGCAAAATGTCATCGAATAAGGCAATAAATAAGCGTATTAAAATTAAATTAAAATTTAATTAAAATTTTTTCCTGTCTTTCTCTCTGTAATCTGTGGGGTAGGCTTATCAATGACTGGAGAAATCTTATCTGACACATTATCAGTTGCAAATTTTTACTTGTCAAACAAGTGGTTTTGTTGAGCTGTGCCTTAGGCGATTTAAAAACTAATAGCAAAATGAGATTAACTGAGACCGAAAGAATTGAAGTTTTAATGATGATTGGCTTTGGAGATAGAAGTCGGAAGCAGTGACGGCTCGTGCTTCAAAAAATTGGGTCGGCCAGCCAATGGTGGAAATAAAATGTACGACGTTATATGTGGGGGGGGGGGGGGTCCGGGGACAAGGCCCCCGCGGAAAATGCAATGCAGGCGATTTTTTTACGGTTCAAGGTCACGCGAATTCCCTTAAGTTCAAAATTTACTTATATGTAAAAATAGGAAAAATCGTCGAATAGGAAAAATAGATGAAGAAAGTAATAAAATAAAAATGTGCTTTTGCTTGAGTCACTGAATGAATGCAATATTATGCTATGCATGCATTGACACCATATGGATGGATAACACGCGCGGTACGGCTAGCCGACCCTGGCCCTGCATGGCTACTAACTGGCGCTGGCTGGTAGGTATAAGGATAAAGAAGTACAGGCATGAAGATTTCATTATTATTTTCCGTTCTAGGAATTTATATCTATGTATTGAATCCCTTCCGTAAAACGGTATTTTTAGTTTATTTTTTATTCAAAAAATATTAATGAAAGTGTAGTAGGTGCGCAGTTGACTTGACAATATCGGTAGTTTGCGAATTCTAATACCTAGTTATTTTTTTTTAATTGCATAAAATAGGTAAACAAACTCGCACACTGAGATTAAATAAATAAATTAATAAATTAATCTTAAATAATTAATTAATAAATAATAAGTCTACTAAATTAATTAAATAAATCTCTAAAAAGCAATTTGGCAAGCAAGAAACACATTTTTTGTTTCTGTTACTACAAACTACAAGTTGCATTTTCTTCAAAAAATATTAATAAAAATGCGTTCGACACCATCCCAATAATGCAGCGAGGATCACCCAAGAGAAGAGCGGAAGAGCGCCTGATAGATAGAGACCCAAGTACGGCCAGGAGGCTCTCGGCCGTGCCTGTGTGGAATACGCTACGCCGGCCGTGCACTGTAACTCTGCGGTTTGGAAGCGACACAGTTTGTGTGCCGTATGTCTTCGATTAACCAGCACTCTCGCGCCCAGCATCGGCCAGCCGACCTTAGCATTTATTTTCAACTTCTGGATGGATCACTCGCGCTATTCACTATAATAGCTCTACTACACTACACTTTTGCTTTTTGCTTAGATTTTTAGGCAAGAAAAAACATTAAAGGGTATTATTGAAAGCTCTCAGAAATTAAAATCAAGTTTATTTTATTATTTTCTAAAAAATAATGTTATTTTACTGGTGCAGTGGTTTGGGTCGGCCGGGCCGACCTTGCCGTCCCTGACGAGCCGTCACTGGTCGGAAGCATGAAGAAGTTCGTATTTTGTTCAATGAAACTCACGCAAATCGTCCTCCTATATCGCAATCAACAGTAAGTCGAATTGAAAGTAAATTTCGCGAACTTGGACATGTACGAGATAAATCAAGAGTCGGACGTCCGCCAGCCTTAGATGAAAACAGAAGATTAGACACCCTTTTGACGGTGCAGGAGAATCCGCATGTTTCCCTCACGGAAGCTGCTTCACGGGTAGATACGTCGAAAAATACAGTTTCAAGACTTCTTCATAAGTGTAATTATTATCACCCATACAAAATGCAATTTGTACAGGAATTGTCCGATGCTGACTTTGATCATCGGGTACAATTTTGTGAGACATTGATGGAGCTCTCCAATGCAAATCCATTATTAATTGGCAATATTGTATTTTCCGACGAGGCAACATTTTGTTTGAATGGCGCCGTTAATAAGCAAAATTGCCGTTACTGGGCAAATGAGAATCCGCATTGGATGATGGAGGTGAATACACAGTATCCCCAAAAGGTTAATGTATGGGCTGGCATAGTAGGTTCGCAAATTATTGGACCATACTTCTTCAGTGGAACGCTGAATGGTGAGCGGTACCTGAACTTCCTTCGAGATGAACTAATTCCCGACTTAGCGGTATTGTTTCCTAGCAGAGAAGATCCTCGTTTACCGGATCACAGAATTTGGTATCAACAAGACGGTGCGCCTCCACATTATGCGCGTTTGGTTCGGGAATACCTCGATCAAGTATTTCCTCATCGGTGGATTGGTAGACGGGGACCAATAGAATGGCCAGCAAGATCTCCAGATTTAACCCCGTTGGATTATTTCCTATGGGGTTACTTAAAATCTAAAGTTTATGTTAACAGACCTACAAATATTGAGGCGTTACAGGAAAGAATTCGTCAAGAAATCGGCTCAATCACCCCAGAGATGATGCATAATGTCCAACAAGCCTTTAGCGCAAGATTAGGGCATTGTCTTGCTGTTAATGGACAACATTTTGAACATTTAATTTAAATGATTTTCTTTTCTTGTGTAATTTCTCAAATACTTGTTTAAATTTTAATACGCTTATTTATTGCCTTATTCGATGACATTTTGCTGAATATTTTCGTTAATTATGAACCGATTTGAAAAAAATTTTCTTGTTATATTCAGGATGAAAAAACCTATCAATCAAGGTATCGCAAGGGGTACCTTGCCATTTGAATTTTTAAAATTGGGGTAGCTACCCCTTGGGAGATTAAGGGTGGGGGGTCGAAAAAGACATGCGTGGATGGCAAATCAAAAATAACGATTGACGTGTCCGAGCAAAACAAAAGAAAACGTCTTCATACGATTTTATTGAATTTATCCGTTACTTTTGGGAAGCACTGTATGTTGATTAGGTAATGGGACACGTCCTTCATTTGAGCAACACCTTTATCACATTTCACACTTTTCTTTTAAGATAATTGCCCTAAATCAGGGGAAGCAACCGCAATAAAGTGAAAATGCATTGGCAAGGTGCTCCTAATCCACTCTACGATTTTGCCGTATTATCATAAGCTTTTATGTATTTTTCGGAGTTTTTTCTCTCTCTTAAAATCATAGAAGAATAGAACAGTTCACAATGTGGAATCCATTTTTCATGATAAATAAAAAGTAACATAAGTAATAAAATGTGTGT
Organism: Malachius bipustulatus; assembly: GCA_910589415.1. Classification (NCBI taxonomy): domain Eukaryota; kingdom Metazoa; phylum Arthropoda; class Insecta; order Coleoptera; family Melyridae; genus Malachius; species Malachius bipustulatus. Next base: position 8,838,385 of record OU342632.1, read on the forward strand.
AAATTGATATTTTCTTCACGGTTTTATACAGGGTGGGCCATCGAAAAGGTAACAAGCCTAATAGTTTGGAAAGTGAAGATGTATGCGAAAAACGCCGAAACAGGTCGATTTTGTTCGCGAGGGGGACATATTTTCGTGACAAACTTAACTACCCAAGTTCACCCCCTTGGCAGGGGTAGCTACCCCTTTGCTTATCATCATAGGGAACCGATATCGGGTGATACATCATTTGAAAGCCACTCGAATTCTCTTTACAACGATATCCAAAATTTTGGGTTTCGCTCACATACAGGGTGGCCCCACGAAAACGCAACTCGCCTTAATAACTTGAAAACTGAAGATGTAAGCGAAAAACGCCGAAACAGGTCGATTTTGTTATCAAAGTATGCCTATTTTCGTGACAAATTTAACCACCCAAATTCACCCCCTTGGCAGGGGTAGCTACCCCTTTGCTTATCATCATAGGGAACAGCTATTGAGTGATACATCATTTGAAAGCTACTTGAATTCTCTTTACAACGATATCTAACATTTTGGGTTTCACTTACATACAGGGTGGCCCAAAAAAAAAGTTTTCGTTGGGCCAGCCTGTATGTAAGCGAAACCACTCGCATACATCATTTGAAAGCTACTTGAATTCTCTTAACGATATCCAACATTTTGGGTTTCACTTACATACAGGGTGGCCCAAAAAAAATGTTTTCGTTGGGCCAGCCTGTATGTAAGCGAAACCCAAAATGATGGACATCGTTGTAAAGAGAATTCAAGTAGCTTTCAAATGATGTATCACTCGATAGCTGTTCCCTATGATGATAAGCAAAGGGGTAGCTACCCCTGCCAAGGGGGTGAATTTAGGTGGTTGAATTTATCACGAAAATATGCCTACTTTGATAACAAAATCGACCTGTTTCGGCGTTTTTCGCTTACATCTTCAGTTTTCAAGTTATTAAGGCGAGTTGCGTTTTCGTGGGGCCACCCTGTATGTGAGCGAAACCCAAAATTTTGGATATCGTTGTAAAGAGAATTCGAGTGGCTTTCAAATGATGTATCACCCGATATCGGTTCCCTATGATGATAAGCAAAGGGGTAGCTACCCCTGCCAAGGGGGTGAACTTGGGTAGTTAAATTTGTCACGAAAATATGTCCCCCTCGATAAAAAAATCGACCTGTTTCGGCGTTTTTCGCATACATCTTCACTTTCCAAATTATTAGGCCTGTTACCTTTTCGATGGCCCACCCTGTATAAAATAAATACATGTAAGTGGATATTTTATTTTAAAGTGTCAGAGCGGTCTGCCTATTTCCGTTCTCACAGTGTGCGCCCTCCGCGGAGCTAATTATTATTCTAGTGAAGGTGCGGTAAACGGCCGTCACTTATGAACTTCTGAACCTTTTAATGCACACATACAGCCACGCACATAAGCCGCAAGGTAAAGCTGCGAATAAACGTCCAACCGTGACCGGAATTTGTTTTTTTTATAATAATGAAGATGGAGTTTTATAGGTAATGTAAATGGACCTAATAACCCTCCCATCAGGATTTTTTTTTGTATAAGTAGATAGATATACATCCATAATAAGTACCTACATAACGAAAACCGTGTTGTGAAATTTTCTGTATCCAAGATCCAGGTTTATAATTTTTTTTTCGTTTTTATTGTGATTGCCCACGATTTTTTGTTGCCCAATTCGAAATTTTATTAATCCATAATAAAAAATATTTTTTGTGCAATTGGATGGGAAGTACCAATTTCGCGAATTTCGCGTTGTCATAGCGACGGCTTTTAAACTAATGATTGTTAATTATATTATTATTTAAGAACGGACAATAATTATTAATTATCTTATTTCCATGGTAACATGAAAGTCGAAAATAATTATTGAGGATTCTATACAATTGCACAAAAAATTTTATGTAGGTACACTGCGGCCGCGTCATTCTTTAACATCCTCAAGATTGTCTTGCCTCGGCCGCAAGCGGCCTCGGCGGCAATATTCCTCTCGGTATACGTTAAAGAATGATTTCGCGGCCTAAGTATGTATACCGTGTGTCCCCGGATCGACTTTAAAAGAGGAAAAACTTTTTTGTTTTTGATTTCTCACAAAATTTCACTCTTGATGATCTGGCCTGCTTGATTTCAAATCACCAAAACAAAAGTTACTTTTTAGGTAACTCGAACGGTTCTTGAGATAATATAATTTTTCTTCAATAATTGCACTTCAATTTTTTTCGTAATTTTTAGACGTAAGCTTGGTATGATGATTTCATTGAAAAACAACACTGACAGCAGTTGTCAAATCTAACAAATCAATTGAACTGCAAATTAATCTACTGTATGCTATAATGTTGACTTTACAACAAAGAATTTATCTAATTCAGTGTTACGGAACTGGGAAAGCTCGCATTGAAATCTGTGCAGAAAAAGGAGGAGCATTATTCGAATAGAAAATTAATAGTTGTCCTTTTTGAGAATTTCATTTCATGTTACGATTATTTGAATTTCTTCAGAAAAAATTAAATTACATAATATGAAAAAAATTCCAATTATTAAAGAAAAATTATATTATCTCAAGAACCGCTCGAGTTACCTAAAAAGTAACTTTTGTTTTGGGGATTTGAAATCAAGCAGGCCAGATCATGAAGAGTGGAATTTTCTGAGAAATCAAAAACAAAAAAGTTTTTCCTCTTTTAAAGTCGATCCGGGGACACACGGTATACAAATTACCATTTTAAAATTGAAAATCAACCTGATATTTATATTTACTATTTTTTTTTTGCATTACAGTAGAACCTTGGTTATCTTTGTTCACTCTCCTTGAAGTTTTGCTATTTATTATACTAATCTTGGCATATTTTATTTGTTTTTTTTTATTCATGATATTCCGGATTTTTCTTCTTAAATTGAGTTAGATGATGCGACGATTTCTTGGAAAGTACTTAAGGTAAACCCTAGTGACCCTACACAAATTTCTAACCAAGCACTTAATTATACATTGCCTTATCTAGTATTTTCAGTCTAGGTATATTATGTTGGATTGGATTACAGTGTTTTTTTTTTTTAATCTCCGTTTCCGTTTATTTCCAATAAAAAGTTTGACAAGGTTTTTTATCTAGCACAGTTCTCTGTGATTCTCTCAAGCAAGACGTGTCGATTTGAGATCTTAACTGTATTAACTGCTAAATTTGATTGATTAATGATTAAGATGCTTTTCGTTTTATGGAAGTTTACCTATCATAAATAGGTATCATAACTCTACGGAAGTTGTCAATCCTTTGCTGGAATCATTTGTACAGTACAAGAAGTATAAGTAGGTAGTGTATAATTTCGTGTTATACTTGTCTATTTCGTTCCAAATTTTGTATCTAAATCATAACTTATTGTATTAAAGTGCAAAGCGTATTAAAGTATTAAGTATAACAGATGCAAAGTTCGGAGAACTTTTCATTCAAGCTCGATAAATTTCGTTTCTTCTGCAGATTTAAAATATTTACTATAAACTTTCTAAAATAGAAGCAAAGTTTGCAGAACCCAGAAGTATTCAATTTTTTTGTTTCATATACAACGTGATTCTTTTAAAGCGCCCATTAGAATATTTTCCACTTCTAATTGAGCTAGAGATCTAAAACTTGTAGCCTAGGTAGCATAAACAATTACGAGTCAAAATGAAATATTAGCAAGATGGCGGCACGTTTAAAAATGGCGAAAGCATGGGCCATCTTTGTTTTTTTAAATGGGACACCCCATATATTATTGCATTTTCAGATTGTCTGAGAAAATGTAATAACAATGGTGCTCATAGTTGCAGTTTAAATTGAGTCGGCTATGAGTTATAAGCAAGTGAAAATGTGATTTTCAAACTTTAAAGACATTTACCACGAAAACGGCTCAAGATATCAGCAAACGGTTTACATGTCCCTATCTTAACTTTTTATAAGGCATCCTACTGTATAGTTGAAATGTTTATACAGGGTGAACAAAAATCTGATAATTTTCACCACCCTGTATAAACATTTCAACTCCATAATAGGATACCTCTTTAAAAGTTAAGATAGGGACATGTAAGCCGTTTTCTGATATCTTGAGCCGTTTTTGTTGGAAATGGCTTTAAAGTGGGAAAATCGTGATTTTCACTTGTTTATAACTCATAGCCTACTCAATTTAAACTGTAACTATAAGTACCATTGTTATCACATTTTCGCAGACAATCTGAAAATGCAATGATGTATGGGGTGTCCTATTTAAAAAAACAAAGATGGTCATTGCTTTCGCCATTTTTAAATGTGCCGCCATCTTGGTAATATTTCATTTCGACTCGTTATTATGTATGTTGCCTAAATTACAAATTTCAGATTCCTGGATCAACTAGAAGTCGTACTTTTTCTAATGGGCGCTTCAAAAGAATCACCCTTCTGAAGTTACGATCATTATACCAAAGTTTGCATCTTACCTGAATCAAAATTGTGTTATTAGGGAAATAGAATCGTGCATGTCTGGTAATAAGTCTGGTCGTTATCGTACTGAAGTCGTCATATCTCTAAAAAAATATAGAAAATAAAATTTAATAAAAACTTATTCTCTTGTGCCGAATAAACGTAAAAAATCTGTAACTATTATACGTTCATAAATACGTATGCATATAAGTAGAATAAAAAAATACTATATTCACAAGAATAATGTAGCAACCTAATTTATATCCACATTTAGGCCCTTCTTCGGCAGCCTAAAATTTCATTAATTTCCCATAGGTACCTACCTACATTAATCTTTTCTGATTATTCATGAGCCTGAAAAAAGTTGTTGAACTTTTTTTATTTCAGTCAAGTATGGTGTACCTAAGTAGTATAGTGTTTTAAACGTGTAAGATCAGCTTAAAAGCAATTTTCTCTACCTTCAGCTTCTTTAAAAGCTCGTTACAAGTTAATAAACGTTTATTGGCCTCGCCTAGTGTAATAAATTACATAATGTTTTATTGTCGTGTATAATAGCGTTATGTATTTGTTTAATAATAATTGTTGTATGTAAATGTAAATGTATCCCATTTGGATGTTAAGTGCATCGATCAGGTAATGTTTCGAGCTGGAGTGAGTGGTCGTAATTATTTAGTTTCCTTTATTTGTTTAATGGAGTCCTCTTATTCGTCAGTATCGATGCCATTGTTTATTATTTATTCCCTTGCTTGATGTCCCGTGTAACATTTACGCAGGTAGTTTTAAAAATTGGATGAACATATCAAATTAAGAAGAGATAATATTTACATTTTCGGCGTATGTATTTGTAAACAGTTTCCTCGAGGCACTGTTTGATGAATTTTTGATAACCTCGTCTATAAATATACCTCTCGATTTCATTGCGTCTCCCACGAGAGTTTTTGAGGACGGGGTGGGGTGTCGTCGGTGTCATTACGTCTTAAAATTTTATTTTAACACTATAGTAGTGTTTTTATCAACAATTTGTCTCTTTCTGTTAGTAAAATAATTTTTTGGATTTAGAGTTATAGAATTGTAACAGGAGTCTGCGTGCAGAAAATCGAGTTGAATAATAATAATAATGAATGTGGTTCCGCAGAGATTTTGCGGCAATACTGACATTATTTTATTGAGGCGAGCACTGAAAATCGTGCGATATTGTATATAAACGTCCTAATGTTCTTCATTCCAAAAATTGACATGTGTCCATAAATACCATTACAGTGCGTCACAATATAAAATGTAATACAAGACCATCAACTGGTTCATTGGGAATATAAAAAATTAATTTATTCCATTTAACATTATCATTTTCCTTAATAATTACGACCCCACTTTGACGTCAGAGTGGAAACTTAGTTTTTATTATTGGTAACCTACAATGCCTAATTAAAAAACTCCTGAGCGTGTTTAAATCCAATATAGAACATAAAAAAACATTACAAAACACGCGCGTGTTTTAAAGTTACCATCGGCTACATCAACGTAACCGCGTAAACGTGTAGGTCTACATTACAATAATGCCCTTCGTGCCAACTTTTTAATTGTTGTTCTGACCCTAAGTACCAAATAAAATAATTACTGACAGATATTTGAAAATCATAATTCATAAAAATCCAACAATAATAATTTATGATTTCAAAATGTACCAATAGTAAAAACTAGCTTAAAGTATTCGCGGATACCGGGTCTTAAAAACACTAGCTCTATTTCCAGTGAACTCGAGCGTGCTTTAATACCTTAATATCCCCTCATACTTTAATATACTTACTATTTTGGAATCGATTTCTCGATATAACTTTTTAATAACTTCCTCATTTTCATTAAATGCTATTTTTAATTCTATTACTGTCTGGATGTTGAACTTTGTTCGTCAAGGGGACATAGCTCATGTTGCAAAATTTGAAACTACCCACAGCTCGCAGAAAATTTTGATACGATCATAGCATTGATTTTTATGATAGGTATTTTACCGCATACGGGTTCCTACATTGTGAAGTATCTCGGAAACAGTGCGTCCTACGACAAAAACGTACGATGACTTTTCCTCTCTAAACAACATGAGGTATCTAACAAAAATAACAAATTTGCATTAAAGTTAGTGGCGTAGACATTATTGAATAAGAAATGTAACAACACACCCAGATCTCTGCCACTGGAGTGATGAATTTTTCATCGGAAGTATCAAATCATGTACTTCAATAATTATTAGCACAACTACTGTTCAAAATTTCAAATTATTTCAATCAGCCAATAATTTTTTTATATTTCAAAAATACGAATTTTTTCTGAAAACTTTAACACCCTGTATTTTCTTAACGAAGCATTTCTCGATATAGTTAATAAAGCAAACTCATATTATTTTTTGATTCTCTATCGTTCCCTGGAGTTAACAAGATAAAACCTGAATCACCCTGTAAAATATATCTGTGTAATAGGTATCTGCTTTTTATACCTATCTATCCTACTATTGTAATCATCACTGCCTATAAAACTGCAATAAAAATTCACTGTCAGTCGGAAAAAATGTTAAAAAAATCACTTAATTTCGTTTTTCGTAAATATGTTGAAAATATAGTTAGGGTTAAATTAGCCCCTTACCAAGTACTGCAAACAAATTCAACAAAGTTGGGTAAATCATATTTAAGATATTTACGAAAAATGGCATCCGCGTGTGTTTTTTGAAAAATAGCATTCCCGGACCTATATGCGTTTATATCAGCTTTTCGTCTCCGGGTCACTCAAACGGAAAATCAACCCTTGAAGTTTAGCCACATACTTAATTAATAGTCTATGGAGGGCTAAAACCAATGCTAACCGCAACACTGGTCTTCAATAATTGACATATTTATATTGTATGGGAAAAGTACAATGTAAAGTGTCATATCTTTAAATAGTAATAATTATTATCAGTTTAACAGTAATTTAGTATAGAAAAGAATACATAGAGAAGGATTTAAATACTTACATTCATATAAATGTTTTTTTTTTTTTTTTTAGTTTTCATACGTGGTTGAACCCGATTAAAACACGATGTAGTCTTACAAAATTTTTGAAAGTTGAAAGTTTTTCACTAAGTTGGCAAATTGAAAATCAATATGTATATGTATTAATATTTCCCCTAGTTTCTATGACAGGGAAATATGACATTATTGTTTGCCTTGTGAGAGAGTTTATTTTGTAGATGACACTCATTTTTCGAACGTACATTATAAATTAGAAATGAAGTATCGGATGTGATAGTAGATGTTATTCAATGCCATTATTGTGCAAATCGCATGTGCACGTGAATAAAATTCATAATGTGGTCGTTTAGTTTATGGTTCACCCCGCCGCTCTCATAAATTATTAATGGAAACAATGGAGAAGATTCAGAACATAATTTTACACATTTTATTTTGCTGATGGGATTTGTTTTTCATATTAATTAATTTATATTAATTATTATTGCGAATTATTAATTATTTATTTGTTTATTAAATTATGTAAACATTTGTTGATGTTGATGAGTACTTAATATTACTTTTTTTTCGAAATCTGTAACTTATTATGAATATTTATGGAAAGTAAATCAAAAGTTGTTTGTTATATTGATTGATTTTTAAATCTACAAAACAGAATATTTTCCATTTAGTTAAGTAGGTACTCTTACTCTGATGATCTTTAAAAACTAGCTATCCCTAGTAGATTTTCGAGTCAAAAGTTATACTGAGTCCCCCTTGCACTTCACTGCTTTTTCCTTGGTCACTCTAGCGCTAGGTCAAAATCGTACTTACTGTCAAATTATCATTTGAGAACGAAAAAGTTGGGGCAAGCCGAATTTTCAGCATGTTATTATTTTCTGGTGGTCCAAAACCGCATGAAGTGGAAAATACTTATTGTCTTGGAAAAATCCATTAGTCAGCGGCAAGAAAAGTGTAATAAGAACAAAGCATTCAGAGCTCGATATTTGACACTTTTTTTGTTTAGTTTGTTTCTAAAAAATAAAGTACCGTAAAATAAAGAACCGTAGTTGTGATTTTGGCCAATTATTTAAGAAATGTAAAAGGTTTAGATGTCGAAAAAAAATTAAATTAAATAAAATTAAATTCTATGCCGCTGCACCTATAATTCAGAAACTAAGTTATTAACAATGTAAATAATAATGTTATTTAGGGGTAGTTTTCAAGTTTGACATTTAAAGTTTTTGGCCAGGTTTTTGGTTAATGTCGATTTTCAAGGTAAAAATGCGGAAAAGCCAAGGAAAAACTGCGTTTTGGTATATTCGGCGCCCTTTTTTTTTTTAAACGAACTACAGAAAGGTCGGGCTGTGACAAAATACACCTCAAGTTTCGAACATTTGCAATATTAGGAATGTGACCAAAAATAATCTCTGGCCAATAATAGGAATCGAGAGCAATTCATAATTTTTTCAAGATGATGGGCTTTGCACTCAGGTTTTGATACCCCAATTTGAGATTTATATACCTTTTTGACCTCCGCAGAAACCGAAACATATTAGAAATTCACGTTGCCATAAATTTTTTTCGATCCCCGGTATACCTACCCCATAATGTAACAACGAAAAACAGTACGAGATTATAGGTGATCATGATCAAATACCTCAAAGTAATATGGGAAGCTTATCTCAAAAAGCGGTGACAAAATCAAGTGCCCAGCGGTTTGGGGTGGACGTAACAACGGTGGGAACAATAATTATTCTCCACTCATTATATTTATATTCATATTATAACTGCACCGGAGTTGTGTAGATTCGAAACAATTGGTTCAATTCTTTTTCTTCTTCTTCGGTCCTCTTCTTTTTCTTCATCATCATCTTCGTCTTCTTCTTTTTCTTCTTCTTCTACTTTTATGATCTGGACACCCTTGTGCATTTTAGCCAGTTTCCAGTAATCACTTAGCGACCCAATTCATATATTAATTTGGTGCTAGGTCCGCCCCCAACGAATAGATGTCGGTAATACTGAATTGACGTGACGTCTAATAATAGGTATCTTCACTTTTTTTCCACTCGGCCCTTCACTGTTAGGTGTGTCAATAAATTTCGACGCTTATTAAATATTAACAGATATTCATCAAATTGCAATTCAATAAATAATACTAGTTTATAATTTACTAGTGTATAATAATAGAATAATAAATAATTACAACTCGGCAAATTGTATACAACTGAGAAATCTAATTTTCATTGCTCAACATTTTGATAAACTAACCACGAACGTTCATTCAAACATTACATAAGTAAATACTATTACTTCTTGCAGGCTGTGATACATGTGCGGTAAATCTAGGTACATATTATCTACCGTTTTGAAATGTCATAATACTGATTCGCTATTTTTATAAAATGTTTAAATAGGCCGCTATTATTTAATCAGAAAAGTTCCCAAGGTGCTTTCAAGAATTTAGGGTGGAACGAACACCTTGCATCTTGCATCTCTAGTAGTATTAACTGACATGGGATGGGAAGGAATTTAAATTTGTTTTTCTTCTCGCCTTCTAAATATAGCCGAGTCCTGTTAGATGGGGATGCTTTATTATCTTAAGGCCGATCCTAATGAAGATCATCGTATTCTAAGCTAACGTCTCTCGTTTCATGCAGGTAATGGAAATTTGAACGTTCCCAATGGAATTTGAATTCATCAGCGTTTTTCCTTATTCTTTAAATAGTCGCAGTTTTCGTTGAAACTGAGATTGGAGGAATGCGGGTTGTTGCATTTTTAAGAGAATCTGCGAGCAGTGATTCTTATTCATGAAAATAATGAGAAGCTGGAATTCTTGGAATGGCGAAGAGTAATTCATATTTTGTTTTAATTAAAGGTTGAGTCATAAAACGGTGAATGATCATTCAATGATTGTTCTTATTTTTTGCGCTAGGAATTTTATTATTTGACGTATGAGACCACACACGTGTGGAACGCTAAAAAAAAACACTATACAGGCTGTTCCTTGATGTCATTAATTATTAATTTTTCAGGATGTGCATGATTTCATTTGATTGATTCTTCATGATTTCATTTTGTGAAGAAAAACAATATGAACATAATGTCCGCCCTCTGTTTATTATTTTTTTTTTTTGCTAGAGGGCGTTGAATTTTTGATTTTTCAAAAGTTATAATTTTTTGTAATCTTCGAAACAAGGTTAGATATTTTTTTCATTTTTGGTATGTAGGATTTAGTAGATCGATTTAGTATGGATATATTATTATGTCGTATAAATCACATATCTTAATTAGAAAAACGTTATTCCATTTGTTCACTCTGATATTTTCTATTTTCAAAAATTATTCGCTAATATAAAATGGACGTTTTTTCATCAATATGCAAATGAAAAATCATCTACTCGGCAGCGTGCGCGAAGTATTTCGCGATCTAGAGCGACAGCTATTTCGTGCACTGTATAAAAATCTGGTATTTGTTTCCCTGGAAACAAAGCAACAATCAACTTGGAACTAAATTAAACATTTCCTTGCGTCTGTTTCACGAGTTTTATCTCGATTTTTTGCTTATTCCAATAAGCTGTCTAAAAAATGGTGTATGCATCTCGAGCGCGAAATTATGGTAGTTTCGAAGTTTTTGTCTCGGCTCTCACCTCGATAAAAGATCTCATTTTCAAGCGCCAAAGTTTAATTTCGCGCACTAGATACAATATACAAGGTGATTTAATGGCAAGTACCATAAATTCAGGAGCTTGTAGATAAAGAAAAAATATTAAGAAAATTTAAATATGTATGTAATTTTTTTTCCGAAAATGTTTCTTAACCGAGATTAGTTTTTCTTTCTACACAGTGGACCAATAATTCTGAATTTTTTACAGGGTTTCTATTTAATAATCCGTATTTGGAAAAATTCTGGGTAAAACCGAAGCACCCGTTGGCGTAGAATCCGGGGTCGTAGGACACCTTTTGTCTCGTAAAAAATTCTGAACTATTCTTACTATTTACGCACAACTATGATACAAAAAAAAAAAAACAACTACATGCGACTCGGCAGTAATAATGACGTAAAGTCCCGATTTAGTAGCTTATTTCGACGTTCCAGTTTGAACATGTTCCAGTAATTTTAATAAGTTTCACTTAAGTACATGACTGTCTGATAGAAAAAATGGTTTATTGTGCGGTAAGTGCGGGTGTGAGAATCTCGCAAGAAAAATGAAAGGCAAAGAGATAATTTTTTTTAGTTTGCTAGCATAGGAAAAGTTAATTATGTATAAACGATTTGTATCCTATCACAGTAAGCACCAGCACTTTTCGTTACACCCCACAAATGTTGACTCTCATCTTAAAATATTTTCAATTCTTCCGTTAGAGCTTGGATTACAATTATTACCACAGTGACGTCATGCGCAACGCCGACGAGTTTTCAGTCTCAAGCTGCATACCTTGTGTAGTTGTATCATGCGCACAACTACTAACACAATTATTTTCTAATTTTCCGGTAATTATGGGTTTGAGCTATTTGCCAACATTACCCAGCCTCAAGTATACAGGGTGTCCGGTAAGTACCTCCTAATCTCTCGGGAGCATACAGGGGAGGTCAAAAAAACCTAGTCTGTCATAAAAATTTTTTTCCTAAAGTGTCCCCAAACGGAGATATGGAGCCCTAAAAGGGTGCCCCGCAATTTACTTTTTTGGCTCTAAGTTTTGAACCGACCTGTATAATTGGATGGAATTTAAACACTTTATAGAGGCTACAGAGAGCCATCAGGCCATATTAAAGTCGATGTTTGACGTCGTCAGGGAAGACAGGAACGGACTTACCATCATACTCGTTGAGTCTAAATTTTAACAGGTGTCACTTTACAGAGCTAAAAACTATTTTTTTGAATAGTCTAATACTTCATCTTTAAAAAAGGTGCTCTTAATTTATTTCGGTAAAACTGACGGTTTTCGAGATAAATCGGTTTTTAGGTATGCGAAACACTCAAAAGTTACTGATGCTAAACACAAACAGGTAAAAATCAGGTTCATGTTGATAAACCTACCTACATAATGGATTGCTATTGACGGAACTTGATCAAAATTCGCATAAAAGTCGATTTATCTTGAGAACCGCTAGTTTTATCGAAATAAATTAAGAGTACCTTTTGTGAAGATGAATGACCAGCGTATTTAAAAAATAAGTTTTCAGCTCTGTAAAATGACACCTGTCAAAACTTTGACACAATGAGTGTGGTGGTAAGTCCGTTCCTGACTTCCTTTAGGACGTCAAACATCCACTCTGATATGGCTTAATGAGTCTTTATGGCCTCTATAAAAAAAAAAATTTCATCAAAATATACAGGTCGGTTCAAAAGTTAGAGCCAAAAAAGTAAATCTTAGGGTACCATTTTGAGGCTCTGTATCTCCGTTTAGGGACACTCTAGGAATGTTTTTTTTATGACAGACTAGGTTTATTTTGACCTCCCCTGTATGCTCCCGAGAGATTAGGAGGTACTTACCGGACACCCTGTATACCATTAAATAGTAGAAAGGACAACACAGACACCCAGAGCTTCACCGAGAATCGAACTCAGTCCGCCGGGTCCAGTGATCCAGCAGATCGGCCACTGAACCACTCGGCCACCGGTGTGCTGGAGTATTTTCTAATCTCTGATATCACTTCACTTATGTCAGTCTTGTCACAACCTTCTTTCTCTTCCTTCGCCATTGTTCTTTACTAGTACTCAAATGCAAAGTAAGTGTAGCTCCTTCGACGACTCTTATATACACGCCGGACGTGGATTTCGACAGTTCTGAGTGCTTCACTTGAGTTTTAGCGTAGCTCTAGACAGAACGAGCACTCTTTCGCATGCGCGGAAATATTCTGTCGTTCTGAATTGGAATAGGACATTCCTGTCATTTCAGCTGGAATTTTCGCGAATCCGCTGACTATTAATTATTATCAGAGAATGTAAACAACATGAATCCAGAATAATTCCTGATTTAGAACACAAGTATTGAAAATTTTTGTAGCTATTATGATTTTTTTTTTTACTTATTTTGACCCAGGGAGTGTCGTGCATGATTAATGGCTCTCATCTTTGAGACACCCACCAGTATATGAAACGTTTTTTTATTTATTTAACTGAAATAAATTTTTTTTAATGCAACAATAATAATTATTGTTTCCATAGATTTCCCCTAGACAGGCACTTGATATGTAAATGTATTATTAATCTAGGAATTGTCGCACATTTCCACAATCAACTAATTATTATATTTATTATCAATCAAAGATAACCGGAAATATTATTAAAGCGAACTCGTTTCGTTTTTCAATATTTACATTTCTACTAATACTAATAAGAATGTATGTTTAATATCAGACAAAGTGAAAAATCCAAATAACGTAATAATGGGGTTATTACGATTAATCAGTCGAACGTTATGGCACAAAGCAACAATTAATTTTTATTTTATTAGAGTTATAATAAGGATCAAAGTTCAAAATTTCGATTATAATTTATTTATACAACATTGTTTTATTATAATAGCCTGTATCAATGTATTTGATATGTATATCATTTACAGCCTTGACATATGATCCGAATATCAATTGGCCAAAAAATCGCTTTTAATTAATTCGGGATGACACATTTAATTGCCATTTAGATAACGAACAACAATAACATAGATTTAATTAATTGACTGAAAAATAACTAGTCAAAAAACGCTTTCCGATTATATAAATATATGTACCTATGTAATTAATAAAAACAAAAGATTCACTTATTAAAACAAAGCCTACTATTATACTGAATGCTGATGTAATTTGTATGCTAGGTCATGCGCCCCTTTTATAAATAAGAAAAAATCATACATAAATAGATCTTATTTTTAAAGCGAATAATTTATCTATTTACCTTTTAAACCCTAATTAAAAAGAATCAATTATTTTGGAACGATCGGGCTGTTTACTTTATATGTATACCAGTCCACGGTTTGAACCTGGCTTGTAATTTTTTTCTCGTTTCAAAATACATAAGTTCAAATGATTGAACATGAATATTTAATTCGCATGAAATTCACTTCGTGGACATGGTCAAGGGTGACGCGCTTTAAACATCCGAAAACGGACGATTTTCCTGACGGCGTCGCGAAGTGAGGTTCCGTAACCTATAGAGCATTTTTGCAAAGCAGTCAGTTCGTGTATGATATGGCAGCCCAAAAAATTATTTAAACTAAAAAAAACAGGAAATAAAACATCGTTTATTATTTGTTAAAAAGGCAAAAAATGCTGTTATTTGGGCAAATTATATCAAGGTCAGGATTTTTTTGTTACCCTATGCGATTAAGTACTGCGCCGTTACATAAATACTTGTCCGTGATGGAAACGGGAATGAAATGAAATTATACATGGAAGCTCTTTATTTATAATCGAGGCTGGTCGATAATCAATCTATTCGAAATTATATCATCATTTCTATTTATTACGTGTTGTTTCTAGAGGATAAATCTTTAAATTATTTATTGAAAGGGTAGGAGCTAATAACATAACAACGCCTCAGGATCACGAAGCATGTTCTAGTTTTTTTTCCAGAATTCAAGAGAAACTTGTATAGTCGTCACACTATTTCTTCATCTTACTGGTTTTCATAAATTTTTGATTCAGATTTCTGAGTCAAGCAAGCTAATTAGAAACAAGAAACTAATAATGAAATATATTATATACCCAATAGAGATTAGGAAAGTGTTTCTGTAACTAACAGTTCAAAAATCTTGCGTTTCAAGGTGCATAGGTGTATAATATGTACATAAATTGAAACCTCCTCCACCTCCACGGATGGACAGTTCTTTATTTGCATTGCATAACTTTTAGTAAGTTCATATATTCACTTTCTGCTGCCCACTTTATTACAAATCATTCAAGAATTTCTATTCTTCGAATTGGTCTCTATATTTAGGTGCCACTTTAATGTCTAAATTTACATGCTGTCGGTCGAAAAAATCGTTTAATCATCTTGCTGTTAGGTATGTATTTCTATAATATACCACTTCTCGTATCTGTATAGCATCCGGAGTAAAAGTAAAAAAATGTTTGAGAGACGGAGAGAAAAAGAAGAGAAAACCTCAGTTTCAGAAAGGAAAAATTATAATGTATATTAATATAAAGTTTGGCAATAAAGGGTTTAATAAAAAACCTCACAACAGCCTCGCAAAATTATAAATAAATTTATTGCACTATAAACTATAAGAGTGTCGCTATATGAAGAAGAAAAAAAGTTAGAAAATGTTGAACATGTCCTTTCATCCTGCAAGCAATTCCAAAGCCGTGTTGTCATATTATGTAGAAAAACTGAATGCTTATATAAATTCTCAGTAAATTTTAAGAATAATGTCTCGCTTCTTGAATGAGCCTAATTTATTGTTTCAGTCAAGGTTACCCAAAATTGAGTCAGAAAAATAAAGAAAGAACGGGGCAATGGTGCTGGTTGCTGGTGTAACAACACCTTTGAAATTTTCTTCATTATACCTTGGGGTTTATTTATTTCATAATCAAAGTGTATTATAATAGGCCGTGAAAAATTTGAGTTAGTTTTCTAATTTACCTTTGACATGGATAATTTTTTTGCACGCACGATGGAATTTTCAATGAGTATTTATTACTGCCGAAAGTAAGGTAATCTCGATGAAAAATCTTTATGTGAATTTTTTTTTGAAGAAGATGTTCATTCCCTGGGCCAGTCAGTTTATATTAGAGCAAAGTAAAATATCTAAAAAGGGTCGTTACCTACTGTTATCTTGTAATCTTTCGTGCGAGCAGATAAAAATGGTACAATGTATGTCAAGGGCGAATCGAAGGTTAATTTAGCGAGTATGACGTCAAATCGGGCCGAGCCTTCAGCGATGGACGATGTCATACGAGCTTTAAAAAATGTGCTTTCGTACGGCCAAGATATACACGGTATTTTTTAGCGCGATCGCTTTAGAACACTGAAAACTTGAATGTACGTACCTAGGTTAGGTACCTATTAAGACTAAGAAAATAATACAGAATCAAATCGATATATTTATGATTGTTTTAGCGCGCTGCGACTTGTTTAAAAGTAGTCGTTAGCGGGCTGGAAAAATGTCTATACTTTGAAGCGAGCCGCTATAGTACAGCGCAATACTTGTCGTTCGGCCGGCTGTTTCCTATCGAAAAGTAAATTTTCAGAGGCGACGCGCTAAAAAATAATTTAGGTAGGCTTTATAAAAAAAATTCAAATCTAAGAGTGAATCTTTGAAACTGTAAACAGTCAGAACCTTTCATTTTACAGTTTTACAAATTCAATCTACCTTCAGGATTTCTTACTCTCAACCCTCGAAACTTTGGTCTCGATATATCGTTTTTGTTTTTCAGCAGCCAAAAGAGGCATCCTGAATTTTTAAACGCATTTGATTTTATCAGGATAAAGTAAAAAAAAAGAAGTAACTATTGATAATTTACGTGACGGTAACATATGTATGCGACATTTTCTCGATACTTTTTAAAATTCCCGCGTTCTAGGAAGGAACCACTGTATCTAATTGCCACGCACAAGCATCGTAACTTTATTACAGAAATAATGTGCATTAAAAAAAAAAAATCGGCGAATTATTTTATTAGCGTTGGTAACTTAGTAGACAAACAATTACTAATCTACTCACCTCGGTGGCCTTAAAAGAGTCGAAATAATTAAATTATTAAATCACTCGACACATGAAAAACAAACCAATAACAACTGTCATTGATCCCTGTTGAATAGAAACTGCTCAACAGTGTTCTCAAACTGGAATAATGTCGTTTAGGTTGAGGTAACTTATGTGACAAGAATTTCTGGGAACAAAAATATCACACCGGTGGCCGAGTGATGGTTCAGTGGGCGATCTGCTGAATCACTGGACCCGGCGGACTGAGTTCGATTCTCGGTGAAGCTCTGGGTGTCTGTGTTGTCCTTTCTACTATTTAATGGTATAGGTATACTTGAGACTGGGTAATGACAAAATAGCTCAAGCCCATAATTATCGGAGTGGAGCGACTTTGTCTTCCCTACATAGTGAAGACCGAAGCGCCCTCCTTAAAAAAATATAGTGATTGCAGTTTAATTGTTAAAGTTGAAATAATTATTACAGATATGACAAAAATAAGAAAAAGCGCATTATCCAAACTTATGTGGCATGTGACGGTAAATATGCGGTCAGTTTAGCCAGTTTTTTTAAGAAAAAAAACCGCCCTGCAGACACAAATTTTCAAGTCAGTGAAACATGCACCCAAAAGAAAAAAGTATATGAAGATGAATTCGTTAGTATGGCAACCGTCGCCATTTGGGTAGGATTTGTATTATAAAATGTATTTCAATAAGCCAGCCGAATATGCTGAACGGTCAGTTTTCTCCCCGCAGCAGATAATAAATCCCAGGGTTGAATTAGGACCGCAACAGAACGGAATCGCGGAAAGAAAACAGTAGGTGGTCATAAAACTTTGGAAGTGACGTTTTCTCCTGTTGATTTATTTTTATCAGTTTATTTTACAAAGAAATTGTTTGCAAGAAAAAATAAATTTAAATTTATTATTTGACGATTAAAAACTCTGGCAATACTGGATGTTGGTGCGGACGCAAACGCTCTATTTATTACCTAATTGATTTTTAATGCTTAATTTTGACTGCTGCGTCAAGACAACATAACATGTCATGTTGTATGAACTAAAAATAAGCAGCTTTTTAATTAATTTCTACGCAGTATTTATTCTAGGCTGTTTAACAATTTACATCAAAGCGAAATGTCAATCAGTTTTGTAAGTAATTTTTAGTAACCTGTCAGTTAAGTTAGGTATTCATAAGATCTCTTATAAAAAATAGGTATTATAAAATAAAAAAAATAAATAAAATAAAAATATTATATTAGAAAAAGTCATTTTTCAAAAGCTGACTTTTATTGGAAAGAATACTTTTGAATTATTTTCCGTGTGAGCTTTTTTTTACAAGAATATCAATAAGGAATATAAATAGAAGTTGAATTATTTCATTGTAATCGTATGTATCTATAGGTAAAGCTGGTCAGAAAGTAATGGAAGGCTGCGTGAATAGAAACTGATATTTGAAATAAGGTTACGGTACGGTTGGCCATGCAAGTTATAGTAGAATCGTCATATTAACAATCGAAAAAATTCAGTCACCACCGCAAGTTTATAGATCAATAACATTTTTGCATAATAATTATTCCACGAAATAAGTAAGGGTTTGTATTTTTTTTAAAGAAATCTACATTCCTAATTTTTTGTTTGACGTTTAATTTTCATGCTTCGCAGCAGTGCCAGAATTGAGATACAGTATGTAAAAAAAGTGTCAGTATTATGAAGCTTTCATTTAAACAAATTAAGGTAACTTAGGAGTCGAGTACGATTTGATATGTAGTGTATACCTACCAACCGATGTTATACCTGCTGTTCGTTAAAACTGTTTGTATTGCTGCTAAAAAAAAGCATTCTAATTAAAAAGCATTCTAATTATTGAGAATCTTCATGAATGCGCATAACTTGAACTTATATGCTCAATTAGGCATTTAAAATATTTTTAAACTTGTGATTACATATTGTAACGTACGACGCACGCACGGTAAGGTAGGAATGAGTAGGATCAGCCGTGAGGCATGTGGCTTGTGGTTTCCGTCAGTTTTCGGTAAATATGGCACGAGTCAGGTGAATTCAAAATCAAACTTCGAATCCATTTCCCATGAAATGCGTGAACTTCATTAGAAACTTGTCATTGGTGAATCGAAACGTAATGTGTGTGTTTTGATACCTAGTCAAAAAGGAGTGGTCCAACGCCGTCAGTTTTTTTGTTTCTGGAGCTGTACGAAGGAGGATCTGTATAACTATGGAATTTTGTTTGAAATATGGAATTATCTGGTGCTGGTTCCAGTGGTTCCTAAATGAACAAGGAGCACTCATGACTACCATTCGTAGATTGCACCAAAAAGTGACGGAAGAAAACAAAAACATCAACCATCTCCTTCTCTTTTTCTATTTTTTTTTTTTGCTTTTGAATGTTTAATTATAGAAATCTGAGTCTATAGATTGTAGCAGAGATTGTAGCAGAAATTCTTATCCCTTTCACATCCCAGAACCACCCAATCGCGCTTGGTTGGGCCGTGGTGGAGTCCGCCCAATTCTGGCCATATCAGACCAGACGTTCCCATAATATGGATTGTTGATATTGACGAAACGCGGGACACTGGCAAAGCACATGCTCTGCCTGCATGTTCATCTGCTTTACAGCCTCTTTATTCGGATTATGTGTTACGCCAATAGGGTGAAGATGTTTGCTTAACCTGCAGGGGCCAAGAGTATTTTCCTGCCAAAAGTTTTAGGTTTTTTGTTGGCAATTAGCCCTTTTAGAATTAGGTCTATTTAATTATTGTTAACCTGTCTCGACGGCATTTCTTCAGGTTTCGCCACATTTTGACGAGGTCTTGACATGTTATGCGATCTTTGATCAGAGCTCTGGTAGCATTTTGTTGCCGGGGCACAATTGCTTCAAGGCCAGCAGGACTTTGGTCTCTCGTCTGTCAAGTTGATCTTCATCATGAGCAGATTTCTTTTATTTTTACCATGCCGTTCAACCCATATGAGTTTCACGGTGTTATATGGTGCTAGTTCCTCCAGATTTTTTGCGCACTATATTTATTATACCAGGGCAAAAGTAATCATGGGACTGTCTATTGCTGACAGCACATCTTTACTGCCTGTTAGAATTTATTTGCACATTTCTGTTTAATGTTTTTTGTAAGTGACTTGTTAGCCTGGATTACTCCTGATTAAGTGACTTGTTAGCCTGGATTACTCCCATCAATCCCGTTTTGAAAATGTTGGTATGTCTTCCTAGTGGTTTTGTTGTTTCTAGATCTAGTTCTAGTGAAAAATGCTCCTCCAGATAAATATCCGACAGGAAACCACGTTTATTTGATAAATCAAATGGGTGCAATTACATAATATTATATGAATGGAATTCTGGACACTATCATGATCAGAGCTCCAGAGCCATTTATTGTAGTCTATTAGGATTTGGACGCGGTGTCAGAAGATTGAACGAGCATACATCTGCTTGCAGTTGTCGAAGAGTTCATCTGGTAACAACGGATCCCTCTTTTCAAAATACTTCTTCTTTGTCCCATTTTATTTGGGCAATCTCCTGGACTTGGGTAAATTAAGAAAAATTAATAAAAAATAGCTATAACGATTATTCCTACGAGGCACCCCTGGAAAGACATTACCCCTTAAAGTTACGGGTTGAAAATCTATTTTTTGCAATAACTTTTTCATTAGTTGGCTGATATTGTTGAAATTTGGCAATAAGGACTAAGGAGTCCGTTTAAACTCATGTAGATTAAAATTCCAGTGGTGTCCAAGGGGACACCCTCACCAATATTATTGCAAAGAAAACCAACCAACAAACATGGGGAAAATTAAAAGATAAAATTAATTAATTTCGATGTAAGAAGTTAATAAAGTGCTTAATAATAAAAAATAATCAAAAAGAAAATTACCCCCATGTTTTTTGTGTGGTCCAGGGAAATGCTTTTGAGTGGATTTTATTTATTTGTCCTGAAAATAAGCAAGATACTAAAGAAGTTGAATAAACAAAGTTGTATTATTAGTTGTTATATCTGAAAAAATATCAAAATTAAAAAAAAGTCAGTGGCGTACATTTTTCTTTATATTGACCATTTTTTTTAATATTTTTTTATATTTTCGTCATATTGACGAGAGTGTCCTCTGGATGCCACTGGACTTGATAATAAATTGTAATCTGCTTGAGATTAAAGGAGCTCCTTATTACTACAAATAACACTGCCAAATTTCAATATCGGCCAACTAATGAAAAAGTTATTGCAAAAAATAGATTTTCAACCCTTAACTTTAAGGGGAGATATCTTTCCAGGGGTGTCTCGTAGGAATAAATGTTATAGTTATTATTATTATTATTATTATTATTAATTTTTTTTACTTAATTTACCCAAATCCGGGAGATTGCCCACATATTATGGGACACTCCTGTAAAAAAATACTATACTTACTACTAAACTAGGAATTTGACAGTAAATCTGAAAAAGTTTCAAACTACCTTATTGCATTTCACAAAAAAATCATCTCTGATCTGAGTCCTGTACTCCCTTATAATACTTCTCTAGTGATGATTGTTCACAGGTATGTACAGGATGAGGCGCATTTTAACCTTAGGGCATTTTTATATGAAGAAGTGTTGGGAGTAGAAGTCTAAATACGTGTACATGTACGAGTATAATGTCAATTTTGACGAGCTGAACTAAAATATTTACTACTTATTTTATACTATAACATCATTTTTATTAAATTTTCTCAGGCAATCTGATAATATAATAATATGACCTGACCTGACCCATTTAAAATAAGAAAGTTGATGAGAACTTCCGGTCCGGTGTAACCGAAAATGTTGTGAGGTTGTAAATATTTTGTTCAGCTCGTCAAAATTGAAATCATTCATGTACAAATTTTTAGACTCTACTCCCAACACTTCTTCAAACAGCCCTAAGATTCTCGCGCCTCACCCTGTATATATTGGATGTGTGTGAAAATTGTATTTGAACTTAGTTGGAATCGCCGTGTACCTTTTAACTGCTATTACTTTATGAATACGATGTATAAATAATTGATCATTTAATAATTATTTCTGAACATTAATAGCCAATGAGAAACCAGCAGATAACATTCTTCTATACAATAATAATTCCATCTTATTTGAGCCATTAAAAAAAATCGATTCTTAAGAAGACTTTATGCTAAAGGTCAGTCTTTTTTCCGGCTCAGTCATTAATCTTAACGAGTAAAAACAAATCGATCCACCTGGACATTAAAAAAAATCACTTGTTTGTGATAAAAAGATGACTACAAACAAGTCGCCGATATAATTCTGCTTACATAAATCGGTAAAATCCAGCATCGTTTTATTGGCAGGTGTGACTAAGAGCCTTGCTTTTTGTAAGTCGTCTAACTGCCACGATTTATTCTCGTAATACGTATATAAACAATGCGGCTCTTTTACTGCGTGTATCGTGTACCTATCTAATCCAATACATAATTTGCAATTATATATGCAGGGTGAATAACTTTTATCTAATACTGGTATGCAAGAAAAAATGTTTTGAAGCCATCTGTCCCTGATGAGACGTCACTGGTTTTACAAAACAATAAGCAATGCGAGTACGTAAACTTGACAGGTGATAATTTTGAAATTACTTACGAACTTATAAGATAATACATAATTTTATAAGATTATAAACAGCGGGTATTATAAAGGCTCATTAGGCTAACGGGCAGATTTCTGTGCTCGTTTTTGAAGCTAATGTCTACGTCAAATGACTTTTATTAACATTTTTGTAATTACTTTCATGCGTCAAGAATAGATAAATTAAAATTTTTTTCACTTAGACTCGTGTCTTCTTCAGAAATTACCACAGAAATCACAGAAACAATGATAAATTTCGACGTTTTCTTAAAACAGTTTTTTTTTCCAGAAAAAATAAAATGATTTGGCAACATAGCGATCAGGTAGACAGTAGGTAGACTAGGATAAAATACTCCCATGGCCACCTCAATCAAACTATAATAGGACAGTTTTAGCGTGGCGTTTCTTTTGGCTTATATGCGAACCATTGTCGCCGACTTCTCCAAAGTCGCCCAAACATTATCAATGTAAAGAGTGTAAAGTGTTTCATGACCGACTATACAGAATCCTGATTTTCAATTTTTATTTTGAAAGATACTGGAAGTATCAAAATTCCCCACCGCGTCGATACCCCCAACCGAGCCCCCAACGCTTTGTCAATGCTTGAGGCAAATTTTTCCGAATCTCATGAGTTCGTTTCGACGGATTTAATATGGATTTAAATATCTACTCACAAACAGCGTCCTCTCAATTTATGACGTCATAAATTTTTCGTTTCAGTTTTGATTGAGAAAACCCTTAGATTTTTTTTTCAAAAAATCGCTCTCCCTTGCTCCCTCGGAGTGAGGGAGCCAAATTTACCATTTTTCTGATGAAAAACGACTAGGTACTTGATGTTTTTGACGCCATACGCAAAATAAAACATTGTGAGATAGCCCAGAGTAATAGTTACTCAATAAGGAGTAACTAAGTCTTTATAGAGTGACCGTAATCCCGAGGTCGAAATTATTCAGTTGCCGTCGTTACAGAAGCACGAATACTTCGCTCTAATAACACTTTCTTCTAATTGCGTTGAATTGTGTTTATTTAAAATTATTAAGTAGGTACCTAAAGAAAGTAAGCACCTCAAGGAATATTATTTTGGATAAACTTTTGAAACATGTACGCCAATGGCTTTTAAAAAATTAATTTTATTTCTCAAATCAAGCAACTAAAAATAAAACTTTTATGCTCCTTGACTTCTTCCTATCATGATTGGTTTCCGAAATAAAAAATAGAATCCACTTAATTGCGTATCCCTGGACCAACCAAGAAACATAGCAAATATGAAAAAAAATTTCGTTAGTTTAGATGTTGAGAAATGTATTGAATTTTGTGTTTATTGTTGTTGTATTTGTTTATTTGTTATTATTAATAAGAAATAAAAAATATAACTGAAAAAAAAATCCCCATGTTTCTTGTGTGGTCCGCAGGGATATGCAATTAAGTGGATTTTATTTTTTATTTCTAAACCGAATCGATAAGATACGAAAAAAATTTACTCATTGCATAATTTAACGAAATAATAAAAACATTGGCGTACGTGTTTTAAAATAATATTTTCTGAGTTGCTTACGGAACGCCACTGGACTTAATAATTTTAAATAATTTTAATCTATTTAAGGCTAACTTTAACCAAATGCAACTGCCAAATTTCAACAATATTGGGTAAAGTATATTATTTAAGATATTTTCGCAATAGACGATTTTTTAAAGAAAAGTTTAACTGGGGTATCTCAAACACAAAGGGTCGTATGCTAGAAAATCTCATTTGGCGTTGTTAACGTAACACCGATGTCAATCTGACGCTGTTGTTAAAATCAATTCGGTATGCTAGAAAGAAATATTCATGATTTGACACTGTTGTTAGGTAACATCATCATGTTAAAAATGTAACATGAACAATAGCGGCAACGTCGTACATTCGCTGATTGCAGGCTAAGAACAATTCACGAGCTAGATCGAACCCGAACCGAAGTTCCATTTCGTAATAAATCGGCGATCCGAGATGGTCGTGGTTGATTTTGGTCTCGCGTTGTTAGATGTTGGCTAGTGCCTACTGAACGCATGCGTATGAGCTAGATAAACACGAAACTCGTCTACCGTCGACCGTCATCGTCAACGAACGTCATTACCATCCGATCCGATCCCCATTCTCCATTATTGTTATTGTTGTGTTGTAACAAATAATAACAAACGTAAACGTTTCAGTTTTCTTTGAGTGAATTAATTTGGTTTACTGTAAAAGTATAAATGGAAGTTGTCGTGAAATCAAGAAAGAACTTCTCTGAAGTTGAGAGGCAGATTTTGCTAGAAATAATCAACAGGTAAGTTATCAATTACCTAATTATTATGTATCTTATTGCAGAATATAGAATAACCAAACCTATAACCCAGTAGTCGGTTGAGAATTTGAGAATTTGATGAAGAGTGAGAAGTTTTTAAAGATTATGTTCACAATTTTCTGTTTTAAAACCCCTTCGGATTGCCAGAGGTGTTGCAGACAACATTAATTTCCTTAATTAAAAATTATTTTTTTATTTGTTCTGGTTTGACTCTGACTATTGCTATACAATTATTATTTTATGAGTGTAATATTATTATCAAATAAATTATTTATTTTACACAAATATGTCTTATGTTCTTTAACTTATTTTATTTTATTGTTACCTACCCTATTTATGCCGCCCATGGTTATATATGTTATTAAATATAAATATAAATCAATAAAACCAATTTTGTTTTATTTATTCTGAATCTAAATGAAGAAAATCTAGTTAAATTTCTAAATTAAAAATCTTCCTAAAATTTGTCAGCTACAATTAATCGATCCATACCCTGTGATTATTGTAACATGGCCATTTAACATTGACGTTCAACTGTTCCTACTCGATTTTCGTTTCTAGCATACCAAATTGGGTGATTTCAGCTTTAACGCCGTTGTCAACATGAAATTTGACATGGCGATGTTAAAGCATTTAACATGGTCACGTGACCATGTCAAAGTGATTTTTAACAACAGTGCCGTTGTTAACAGCGCTGTCAAATGCGAAATTTAGTTTCTAGCATACCACCCAAAGCGTTTTAGATAAGTACTATGTATACATACAGGGTGCACCATGTATCCTTCTCTATATTGCTTCTCCTAACGCTAACAGATACAGGGTCGGTTAAACAAATCCAAAGGAGCGCAATTTTGTGGCCATCTCGATTCCGTCGAGACATGCAAGATATCTGTGACCGTTCCTGAAATATCCTGAAAAAACTGAAAAATCGAGATTTCTTATTTTTGCCATATCTTTTTTATTATTGGAGATTAATGAATAATTTTTTGTGGGCTTACATAAGTCGGCAAAAGCTCCCCATCTGACATTTCAAAAATTTTCAAAGCCGACTAGATCCCAGAATTTTCATAGTCAACTTTCGTTTTTCTTATGGCCAGTATAGTGTTTTTTTATGTTATTCGGTATAAAAAAAATCATAAAAACTAAAAATTGTTAAACTTCAAAAAATAAATAAAAAAATTTTTTATTCTTATTTTTTCTTTACAAAAAAGACACATTTTTAGACCGAATTTCATAGATAAATTAAAAAACCATAAGGCAAGCACTATTTCGGCGTATTTTACAAATGTTGACGTTCTTCGACGATTTTTTATTAGTTTTTTCTTTGAAATATTAAGAATGAAAATTTAAAAATTTTTTTTTTGAAGTTTATTAACTTTTGGTTTCCATTATTTTTTTCATATCGAACGACATAAAAAAATAATATGGCGGCCATAAGAAAAACGAAAGTTGACTGTGAAAACTCTTGGATCTAGTAGGCCTTGAAAATTTTTGAAATGTCAGATGGATAGCTCTTAACGGTTTATGTAAGCCTACAAAAAATTATTTATTAATTTCCAATAATAAAAAAGATACGAGGAAAATAAGAAATCTCGATTTTTCAGTTTTTTCAGGATATTTCAGGGACGGTCACAGATATTTTGCATGTTTTGACGAATTCGAGATGACCACAAAACTGCGCATCTTTTCTCTAATTTAACCGACCCTGTATCTCTTAGCGTTCAGGAGATAGCAATATAGAGAAGGATACATGGTGCACCCTGTATAGAGAAAAATTCGATAATTTTTACGTGTTCTACCGTTTGCCGGAGTTATGAACATACAAACTGGAACACCATCATGTATAAAAAAATCTAAAAAAGCAGTCTGCTAATTATAGACTTTCTTATGATGTAAGTTTCTTAATTTCGTTTTCATATACAGGGTGAGTCATTGATATGGGAAAGCTCGATTACACCTATACCATTAAAGATATCGAAATGAACCAAAAAGTGCTGTAAATGGGAGGGTAAAGTGCAGTTTGTAAAATTATTTTCAGATACACAGGATGGCCCAATATCGCTGTACGCCATACAACTTTGTTATTTTAAATAGGACACCCTCTATATTATTACATTTTCATATTGTTTGAGAAAAGTCAAAAAGAATGGTTTGTAAAGTTGAAGTTTGTAATAAGCAATTTATGAGTTATAAACAAATGAAAATCGCGATTTTTCATTTTCAAAGCAGCGTATCTTAGAAACAGCTCAAGATAGAGGAAAACGGCTTACATGTCACTATCTTAATTTTTAATTTGGTATCCTATCATGTAGCTGAAATTTTTATACCGGGTGATGAAAATAATCAAATTTTTTACCACTCTGTATAAAAATTTCATCCATCCAATAGGATACCGCTTGAAAAGTTAAGATAGGAACATGTAAACCGTTTTTCCATATCTCGAGCCGTTTTCAATATAAGCTGCTTTGAAAATAGAAAATCGCGATTTTCATTTGTTTATAACTCATAAATCGCTCGTTACAAACTTCAACTTTACAAACCATTCTTTTTTACTTTTCTCAAATAATCTGAAGATGTAATAATATAGAGGGTGTCGTATTTAAAATAACAAAGTTGTATGGCGTACAGCGATATTGGGCCATCCTGTGTATCTGAAAATAATTTTACAAACTAGTAGTTTACCCTCCCATTTACAGCACTTTTTGGTTCATTTCGATATCTTTAATGGTGTAGGTGCAATCGAGCTTTCCCATATCAATGACTTACCCTGTATATGTATTTTACAGATATTCCTAGTATATTTTGTTACGTTTTTACTCAAAGAATTTCAGTTTAAGATTGTGATTGTAGGAGTAGTTTATCAAAACATCCAGATGTAGTTGCAACTGTT
Organism: Malachius bipustulatus; assembly: GCA_910589415.1. Taxonomy (NCBI): domain Eukaryota; kingdom Metazoa; phylum Arthropoda; class Insecta; order Coleoptera; family Melyridae; genus Malachius; species Malachius bipustulatus. Next base: position 8,866,275 of record OU342632.1, read on the forward strand.
CAACACTATTTGAGCTGGGAGGGAATGCTGGGATTTTATATTTATTGCACAGTGTGGCACTACATTTAAGTTCGGATTTTTTTTTTGAGAAACTAATAAATAATTCTATTAAAAAATGTTTTAAATAAAAAAACTTTCCTTGCACCTTAGACAACAACTGTTTTCGAAACATTAACCTGTTATGCAATAATAAAAAATTTCATCGCATGTGATATTTTACATGTGATATTCATTTAAGACGTTTTGTCGTTTGTATTAATTTTTTTTTTTTTTTGTAAACAAAACATTTACACAAAATCACTTTTTGAATAAACCCTACCCAAGTAAAAGCACAAGAGATTAAAATCTCAACATTTCCTGTAGGTTTTTATATACATACATTATTAAAAAATTGTTTTTTTTCTATATTTAGCAATCCCCAATAAAGTGGTCAATGGCAAATCCACATCCGATAGGCAATTTCACATAAGAATAATTTTTTTTTATACCTTCGAGTGCAACCTTAAAAAGTTTTCCATTGTACCGGGTGGGCATCTAAGAATGAACAGCGGCCATATCTTGGGAAATATTGATCCTAAGTTTCAAAATAAAAATTTTCCAGACATAAGTGACTATGCCAAATGCAATGAAAATATTTTCAAGATGGTCGCACTTCCGGAAATACCGGAAGTTGACACCTACTTCGTTATTTTAACGGGGACACTCTTTATATTATTGTATTTTTAAATTGCCTGGCAAAATCGAATACAGGTGGTTTTTACAATTGGAATTTAGGTTGAGTAGTTCATGAGTTAAAATCAAGTGAAAATCGCAATTTTCAATTTTCAAAGCATTTCAAATTGAAAACGGTTCAAGATATTAAAAAACGGCTTACATGTCCCTATCTTAACTTTTTACAAGGTATTCTATTATGTAGTTTAGATTTTTCTACAGGGTGATGAAAAATCGGTTAATTTTCATCACCTTGTATAAACATTTAAACCACATGGTAGGACATACCTTGTAAAAAGTTAAGATAGGGACGTGTAAGCCGTTTTTAAATATCTTGAACCGTTTTCAATGTGAGATGCTTTGAAAATTGAAAATTGCGATTTTCACTTGATTTTAACTCATGAACTACTCAACCTAAATTCCAATTGTGAAAAACACCTGTATTCGATTTTGCCAGGCAATTTAAAAATACAATAATATAAAGGGTGTCCCCGTTAAAATAACAAAGTAGGTGTCAACTTCCGGTATTTCCGGAAGTGCGACCATCTTGAAAATATTTTCATTGCATTTCGCATAGTCACTTATGTCTGGAAGATTTTCATTTTGAAACTGTAGGATCAATATTTCCCAAGATATGGCCGCTGTTCATTCTTAGATGCCCACCCGGTATATTTTTGAGGAGTGTGAAAAATTGCAAAAAATCCCCTTTACAGCCTACCTCACTCCGAACCACTCTTTTTTATTATTATGTTAATAATAATATCTTAAGCACATGGCTTATATTTTCTTCTATTGCTCAAAAAGGTACATTTTACGAGTAAGATGCAAGAGACTAAAATGGTTCATAGTGAGTTAGGCTGTAAAAGGGCATCTTTGAAAATTGCAATTTTCAATATCCTCAAATAATATTGTATCTTTCTCATGTTGTATTTTTCTCATGTTTCTTCAAATCTGAGAATTGAAATAAAAACATCTTTTTATCCTACCTCTTTGAAGGGGTGCATGTAACTCCGACTGGAGACGTTTTTTGAAATAAGTTGATATGAAAAAAAACTCCATTTAGTTTTTGATAAGGAACAACTCCTTGAAATTTTTCGCAATTAATAAAGAATCATCATGTATATTTCTTAATGATTTAATTTTAAATAAATGCGAAACTCTTTTATCACAAAGTTTAACAAAATATATCTGTTGCAGTATGGCTCGGACGAGTTCGCCCACGATTCGCCCCGTTATACGTCGCCTGGAGCAGCGGCGGCGGCGGCGGCCGGCGGATATTACCTGGGTCCAGATGGGACCCCCAACCCGGTGTCGGAGTGGCCGGCGAGTTACGGAGCGGCACCGTACCAGACTTACGAGGCTTACGGCCTGATCCCCGAAAACGACACGCAAGGGTTGCCGCCAATGTCCTCGTTGCGGCCAAACGGTACCCCACAGGCCATGCAGGCGCAGAACAACGCCTTTGGGCCAACCGGTGGTGTCCCTGATGGAGTCAGCAAAGCTCTTGGAGGGGTCAGTATTTATGGGAACGAATGCTTTAAATTTAGGTCAATTTTTGAAAATAAGAAATTCTAATATCGCTTTCAATCTTTACTACAGTACTGTACAGTGTATAATACGTTTTTTTTGCGACCCCGGTGGCTCTGTTAGGGTGACATATTCCAACATATACAGGGTGTTTCACCAGCAGACCGACATAGCTTAAGGGTATGGGTAGTTTTTCAAGGTGATTCAGAATCTGGTTTTGAAAATTTTCGGAGTTTTTCAGGATTTCAATTCATGGTTGTTAATAATTTTCTAAAAATCAAATGTGAATTTTTATATTGTGTTACTTACACGCTTATGTGTTTGTTTGTCATTAAAATTACCATTTCTTTTTTCAGTTGTTTTTCTTATTAAAACTTGAGTTGTTTTTCTTGTTAAAACTTATTTTTAGCTCAAAAAAAATCTAGAACGGTCCCTAATTTTAGCAAAATTTCTAGACCAAGCAAATTTATTTGAAATATTTACAAAATAGGCAAGTTTAAAAAAATCACATTTGATTTTTCTAAAATTATCAACAACCATTAATTGAATCCATGAATTGAATTATCCTCGATATACATAATGTACAGATAAATAGGCCACAAAGAAAAATCTCTCTATTTGTTGCAAACTCCTTTATACGATTGAAATTATATCCGTATCGTTATGTTCAAAATTCTTGAGCATATAGTAGGCTTAATTTTGAGCCAAAAAAACCCAAAAGTGACAGGTCCATCTTTATTCGTTACGAAGTTACAGGCCTAAGAAAATTATGACTGGTAAATAACAAGATTCAACTTTGTAAGCCACACAAATTGCCACACATGAGTAAAACGTCACCGAAATAAACATTAGTAGAGGTTCCCCTGCTCATACGAAATGGCATAAGGATTCAAAAGGATCCGGCACCAGCATATTTCGGATTTGTGTTTGTAACTAAATACCAGAGAGAAATTATTATTTGATCGTATTCAGCAAGCTGGTCAAGAGTACACGAAAAAAGACGAGAAAACTGTTACTTTTGCAATAGGCCTCCGAGCACAAGCTTGTATTCAGCAAGGAATAGGACATTTTTAACACATGATAAACTAAAGATTTGGTCAATAAAATAAGCTTTATGTGGTTTTCAAAGTTAAATCTGGTATTTACTAGACATTATTTTCTTAGGCCTGTAACTTCGTAACGAAGGCAGATAGACCTGCTACTTTTAGGTTTTTTAGGCTTAGAAATAAGCCTACTATATGCTCACAAAATTTGAACATAACGATACGGGACACCCTGTATATATACATACCTAATAATAATAATGTGACCTAGTTCCAATTTCCACAATTCTAAAAAGTTGTTATTTCAAGTTTTTCCAATTCAATCATTAGGTAGTTTTCTTTGTAAAGTTTTCACATAAAAGTATTAATTTTTTTTTCAATTGTGCATTAATCTGTGGTCGTAGGAAAAAGAGAGTACATTACTTGTGCGGAAATTTGTCATTTCACACTCGTGAGATTGTCGTACTCGGTTGGGATTACACCTCGTACTAGTAAAAATCTCCCACTCACGTGAAATAGGTTACTACTTTCTGCACTAGTAATGTAATATACTATTTATTATCTGCCCAAATTACATACAAATTCTGTGGGACTCCCCTATAAGCATCGGTTCGAAATTAGCTATATCTATAAGCATTGATGAGAGAGAGAGAAAGAGAAAGATAAATATTTTTTTATAATTGTTTTTTGCAGATCTACCCAATTACAGAACAAGCCAGCGCTAGTAGTTATAGTTCGGCTCCATCCACCCCCGTCAGTTCGCCCCCGCCGTTAGCACCCGCCGGATGGCTAGGCAACCATAATAATACCCACTCACCACATTATACACAGGCTGTAACCGTTAACAACACTACAGCTTCTCAGGGTTTACACATGGTGAGTGAAATTATTCAAGTTTTCGATTTCGTTTGTTTTTTATTGAAATTCATTATACGCTTTGTAGATTGTGTTTGTTTTTTTTTGACCCTACTTGAACTTTTATTTTTTAATGTGCTTGTGATTGTTGATTAAAGTTTTATTTGTTTGCGTGCCTTTCATTGCTTATTATGGAAGTTTGATAATTGTACAGGTGAAGAGAACCGAAAGTTCTCGTTTCGGTAAAAAAAGCAGGTATTTGACACCATGACTACACAAATCTTGGGAATGTCACTCTTTTTACCTTGTTTACTTACTTCTTTTAAAACTTTCTCCAGTTCAGCATATTATTTCTTGCATACATTTTTATGGCTCCTGTAAATTCAAGGGATACTTCTAATTATCAAGGCTTACTTCAGGATATGATTTTTCAGGTGATTTCGAGGGGTAAAAGTTCATAGGATTTGGATATGGTAACCTGTAAGATGTACTGAGATAAGTTATGTCAACCCATTTTATTGGACTTAACAAGCAAGCAAATTTTTTTAAATTTTCTACTTTATTGTATAAAAAGCCAGCTTAGGAAATTTGAATCTGATTTTTCTAGTATAAGTCGAGAATTAAGTTGGAATTAGCTTCTTCTGAATACAATAGCACTAGAGTAGAAATTCTGGCTTTTTTGATGTAACATGATGCTTGTTCTAAATAATAAAAAAAAAAAACTGTTGATCTTCTTATTGAATATCAAAGTCAACCAGGAATACCAGCATCCATTAGACCTTTGGATATATTCTTGGATGGTGGAATCACCCACCGAATCTCGAAAGAAGGATTTGGCATCATTTGGAATGAAACCAAGCTCATAATAAAAGGTCTTATATCTTATCAATGTGGCCAAAGGATTTGCAGTTGGTGCAGTTGGTCAAGTTTCGTTTAGTTTCTAACGGGTCTACCACACTTTTTTTTAATTTTATTTCTTGGACATCTTGTTCAAATATTTCTTTAACAAAAAAGTCAGGTTTGTTCCTTCTGAACTTCAACTTCTTTGAAGCTCAACCAATTAATTTTTTTGTTGAATGTATAAAATCTCTTATCATAAGATTCATATAACTAGTCTTTTCTATAGAATTTCTCCAATTATTTTTCATTTCTGTTGCCCTCAAATATTAAATTTCATTCATTATTCTAGGAAGATGAGATTGTTGCCTTTTGAGTCCAGACCTGGAGTTCTAATAAGACACTTATAGCTTATAGTGTACACATTAAGATGTTAATTATAGTTTTGTTTGTTGGTTTGCGTTTTGCATGAATTTTTTGTTTTTGTGTGAAGCCACCCATTCCCGAAGCACAGCGTGTAGATGATGCCATTGGTCTGTTAAGGGATCATGCCGAAGTAAATGTAAGTGTTTTTGTTTTTATTTTTTCTGTTAAAATTTTCGCCTAAAAATATGAAACATTGTGTTCATGAAATAAAATTTTACCATTTGTAACCAACTTATTTGAATTATTGCACACATCTTTCTTCAGAAATCAGTAGATTATTAAACAAAATTTATAACGATTTGTACATCTGTTCACAGGGAACACGAATGGAGGAAAGATTGGACGATGCCATCAACGTCCTGCGTAACCACGCCGAGCCTCAGATCGGCGGTCTGGGCCAATTGCCGCCCAGTTTGACTCCACACCAGATGTCATCCCTGGGCTACGTGGCCCCACCTCCGTCTGAACCACACCTGCCGGAACCCGTCAAGGTGGAAAGGGCGACTTACAACACAAGTATGATTTTTTTTATACCGAAAGATACCGGTGTGTTAATTTTTTGTTTGTTTTTGTTGATCAGAGAAGCGCAAAGAACCCCCAGATAGTGATACAAAACCATCCAGTAGTTCAGTGGAAAGTATAGTCCAACCAAATTCTACCAGTGGTCCTCCACCGAAAATGTCAAAGAGGTCAAGGAGATAGTAAGTGGAGTTCCCTAAACTTAGATATTTATTAAATTCTTTAAGTTGGAGATTTCATTCATACATTCATACATACTGATACATATACCGGTATAATGAGTGATGGTTTATATCACTTAGTTTTTGTATTTATTTTATAAGGTGGGTTTAAAGGTTGTAGCCCACTTGGCTGGGTCGCTGTCTTTATCACCAATTAAAATGCCGAATACTCTTGACATCAAGAATATTGATAATTTTCATGGGTGTGCCGTAGTGTGCCGGCTAAGTGAGTGATAACCTTGATAACCTTTTTGTGTAATTTGTTAATTATTATTATCATATACTGGATGCTTCCTAAATAAGTATAAAATGTATAAAAATAAATAAAATATATAAAAAAACAAGACAGATCAGCAGTCAGTGGTCCTGTCAAGAACAAGACTTATTTGGTGATTCTTGGCATGAAAGGGATTACAAAAATGTTAATAAAAGTCATTTGACGTCGATATAAGTTTTAAAAATGGTACCTGAAATCTGCCAGTTAGTTTAATGTGCCTTTATAATACTGGCTGTAAATTACCATTTAAGGCGTAGACAATCTAAGTTTTGGAGAAATCTGCTAGATTTATTACATAACGGGTGGTGTACTAGAACACTTATTAAAAATGATTATCCAATGATGGTCCATCAACGGCTATTTTACATGTTAAATTCCCGTTGATGGACCATCATTGAATAATCATTTTTAATAAGCGTTCCAGCACTCCGCAGTGAGTCTCTTTAGGTACATCCGAGTAATCAGATGTTTTGGAAATGTGTAGCAATATAGGTTTTGATAACTCCGAGAAAAAGTACAAGGGGTCCAAAAGAGGACATAAGTGCCAATGAGGAAACTTACCTTTTTTTATACAATCCAGATACAGGCCCAGGAAGAGTTACATCTGGTCAATGTAGAACTTGTAGAAAAGAGAATTCTGATGAACCCTTTGTTATCTGGGTCTGTATGTACATGAATATTGACTTCTCACAAAACAAGATTAGATTAGATTTAGAGCCATAGTGAGTGGGCCATTGTGACACGTCCACTGCGACCAAAGGTCTATTGTGGTTCACATCTAGTCGTGCTACATAAACTTTCCCAGCACAAGGCGTGTAAAGTTTTTTGCAATAAATGGGACTGTTACCTGTAATTATGCATTGGCGGTAACAACATTCTTGTGGTAAGGTACCCCCGTTTTAGTATCAATTTCCTTTGTACAAAAAACATCTGTAAAGAGTATTTATAATTTAATCTATCCAAACAAGTCAGGTACTATTTCTGAGAAGCAGTTTTACATTGACAAAATAACGAATTGCCAATGAATACTGTCAAAAGGTAAATATACCTAGCTTTGCATTTCCTACTTTGACAAACTCAGAGGCAGCCCTAAGAGCTATGCGAGTGGTTAGACCACTCACCAAGAAAGTAGAAATTAACAAAAAGGTAACTGAAAAGCAGAGGTTAAACCAAGGGTTAAACCAATGTTTGTGATGTGGGGATCTCACACACTTTGAAAATATCATAGATTGGTAGAATAATACAAAATAGAAAAAATATGCAGCCGTTGAAGGAGTTTACAGAATGAACTAGGGGACTGTGCATAAAATATCCAGGTTTAGAAGAAAAAATGCGGGAGTTATGAAGCAATTTCATGATTGCTGTTCTTTGTTTAATCTCTTTTTTTTATTAAAAACCACTTTTAGAAGTGTTTCTTCTAAAAGTTGACTGTTTTTTAGGTAGTTAAATTTTTGTGTGATAATTATGTCATAAAAAATGTAAGTCTAGCATTATCTGGTGGAGTGATTTTAATTCTATATTTGTATTTATTTACGAAGCATTTCTTGTATCATGTTCTCCAGCGAAAATTATTTGAGGGACTTTGTATTTATTTTGTAATGAGAGAAAAAATTGAAAATTTAAGATTTCATTTCATTTCATTTCATATCTTTGACAATCTTGGTGACTGTAAGGGAAGGAGTAATTAATAGAAACCTGTATTGTATTGTTTTTACTGTTTGGGTATAATTTCTAAAAGCTGAGACCTAGATTTCATATACTAGGTGTTTAGTATTTTGAAGCTAATATTTGAAGCTTTATTTGAACTCAGCTGAATGACATTATGTACCTGCAATAAAATTTATGTGTGAAGATCATAGACCAATAATTAAAATCTGTGGTAAAGCTTTCAGATGATGTCAGGTTAGTAAATGCTCAGCGGTTGAGTTCAATTGAAGTTGTTGCTAACTACTAGATATCACCTTTACCACGGAAGTTTTTTTATGATCAAAACTTATTGAAACACATTTACCTACCTATACTTTCAAAATATAATCAATTTTGAATTACCTACCTATTTAATTTTTTAGAATTAACGAAAATTTTCTCTAAGTTGCCTTAAGAGTTAATTGCTGCATCCCAAAGGCAATTATGACTTTTCAAATTTACTTCACCTATGGCAAAAAGAATCCAAGATGTACACTTTGGATAAACTCTGAAATTTTCAGTTTTTTCTCGTTTCCCGCTTTACTGACTGATATTAATAATTATACTCTTTTGGAAGAACTATGTGTGTTATACGATATGTTAACCTTTACTGTTCAAGTAATGCCGATGAAGAAGAAACAGATGATCCAGGCAACAAGGCCATACGCGAAAAAGAGCGTAGGCAAGCTAACAATGTCCGTGAGCGGTATGTAAAGACACACTGCAACACTAATAAAACTACTCTGTACTCCTTTGTTGGTTCCTTAAGGACGCTCTTCTTAATGAGTAACTATAATCCTTTCCTTTCCCTACAACTAATATGTATTATTAATCCAGTACAATAATACAGTTAGTTCATTAGATGAAAAGTAGTGTGATATTTCAATGATTTAAGTATCTATCCTTTGAAGCTATCCTAACTTTCCTTCTAATCGTTCTTGTTATTCGATGCACTAGCTTCTTCGTAAGGTCCATATTCAGAAATACAAATGTTACATGTCGTTATGTAACATTCGTCATTGAGAATTTGGCCAGCATGTGTAGTTGTTGAATGTATTTTTATTATTATTTGATTAATGTAATATTACTTTTTTTAATCGTTTTCTTTTCAGAAACACTTTGAATATGGGCCTTTAATACGTGTGTCATTACATAATTTACGATTATTATTATTATTATTGTTTCTTCATTTGGCAATACTGCTTTGTTTCGGGTCTCATTCTTGTAAGCTCGTTGTTTAACACAGACAATGATAGTTGTTCCAGTGCCGATGAAACTGAAGAAGGAGACTTAGATCCGGATATTAAAGCGCAAAGGGAGAAAGAGAGGAGGCAGGCGAATAATGCTAGAGAAAGGTGCGCTTCCTTTTAATGACTCATCATCTTTGTCCTCATTTATTAATTTTAGTTGACGAGTGGAAAATTCGACTACATAGTGTATTTTGGCCTATATTCAATTATGGTGTTTCTACCAGTAGATACATTAATAATTTACATGATTGTGATGCAGATGCATGTGTTCAATGTATCCACGAAGGTGGCTTATTTACTTTATTGAGGTGTAACTACCAGACACAAGATTGGGATCCCATTTAGGTTCAGTGTATTTTGAACCTTTAGTTGAAGCAATATAATATATTTGGGCTTTAAAGTGAAGAAAGCGTAACCTGGTGTAAGCATAAACATAAATACAAAAAGGTGTATTAGACTAAGATGTATTGATAGCTGCAATTTCATTCAAATTACTAAAATATGATACTGTTAGGGAATGTCGCTTTATTTATCCTAATAATCATTCAATTATACAGGGTGTTGATTTTCAAAGCGGGCCATAGGGGATTAGCATTGCGAAAGTGGTTTTTGAGAATTCCTGCTCGCCGTTTAAACTGACAGAAATGGTTTTGGTATCAAAATGAAGCTAAAATTATTGCGCATAACGCTTGACATCAGAAATGAATTTAATTTCACGTTGTTTTCTAAAATTATTCAGTAAAAATTCAAGTAATTGTTAATGTTTAATCACAAAATAGCATGCCTTGCCTAAACAATAATGACGTTTCTACGTTTTGACAATCCAATAATAAAACTTAATAAGTCAGTAGGTAATAATAAAGTCTGGTTCTATTTAACCCTACTGTAACTGGCTACACTGTAGTAGGTTTTCACCATAAAGACTCTTTCTTGGTTTGTATAACCCATTTTTAAATAGAACCAGACTTTATTATTACCTACTGACTTATAAAGTTTTATTATTGGATTTTCAAAACGTAGAAACGTCATTATTGTTTAGGCAAGGCATGCTATTTTGTGATTAAACGTTAACAATTACTTGAATTTTTACTGAAGAATTTTAGAAAACAACCTGAAATTAAATTAATTTCTGATGCCAAGCGTTATGCGCAATAATTTTAGCTTCATTTTGATACCAAAACCATTTCTATCAGTTTAAACGGCGAGCAGGAATCCTCAAAAACCACTTTCGCAATGCTAATCCCCTATGGCCCGCTTTGAAAATCAACACCCTGTATATTACAGTAATCTCCTATAACAAATCCTTCACTCAATCAGTGTAAACATAATTATTCTCTTTTACACTTTCCCTAAAATTAATCCTTTTTGAGCAAAAATTGGGGTAATAAAAAGTAATACAGTAGAAGCTCGAATATAATTAAAAAAAAAATGACGCAGAGGGTCACAATCAACTTCAATATGTACACTTCAATTTAAATTATTCACTGATAAACTGCATTATGATAAAATGAAAGATATTCAAAATGAATGAGGAAATTATTTATTTATTTAATTAATTAATTTATTTACCAAACGGGAAACCCCCATTAAAATATCAATTTAACAGTAGGTAATAGTAAAATCACAATACAAATGTAACATAACATAAATTTTACAATAGGAACAAAATAAGTATACCTAACATAAAATAATTTAAGATAAGGTAATTAATAAAACCACTATGAAAAAGTTATCTCAACAAAAACAAAACAAGACAAAAATCAAAACGACTCAATGATTCCCAAAAACTAACTTTAAGGAAGGAAGTGAGAGGAAGAAATGGCTTTCTGAACAGCCTTACTGAAATGGCGCATCTGTTGCAAAAAATCCAAATCAAAGGCATTGGATAGCATGCAACATACTGGATAAAAATATCCATAGCTGGTACTGTAATGGGAAGGAAGAAAGAGACCTCTGTCTGGTGTTTGTAGACGGTACTCTGATGTTAATTAACGAGAGCAGCTCCTGCAGTCCACTGCCCCATTCTACAACCCGAACAAGTAGCAAAGCGAAAACATATCTATGATCCTGCAAATTTGGAAGGCTCATACGAGCACATAAATCTTCGTAACTGAGATCACGGATGCCGAGCCTAAATACAATGAACATAAGGAACCTCTTCTGAATCCTCTCTATTTGCTGTATGTAGACATTGTAGTAAGGATTCCAGATGAGACAAGCATATTCAACATTAAGTCTTAACCAACGCAGAGAAGAGCAGTTTCAAAGTGACTGTCGAGAAAGCTGTACCATTCTGAAATAGAAAACACATCATCTTCATTGAATTCTGAACAATCCTGTTTACACGTAGACCCAAACTCTAACCAGTGTCGAACAGAACACCCCAGTTTTTACAACTGTTTTTCTAGTAAGAATTTCATTGTTTAGAGAATAACAACTATACTGAACATTGTTACGCAATACACAATCTACTGAAAGTTATTATGAGACATTTAATAACATTTAAATGGAGACAATTTCCATCATACCACTCCGCAATGCTCACCAAATCCCTCTGCAACATCTCAGCATCGATAAAATTCTGCACCTCTTTAAACAATTTGATATCATCAGCGAATATGATGAAATTGATGTTAATATAAAATATCAACATCAAAACTTACAGCAGAATCATGAACACTGTTAGGAAAAAGCAAATCGCTAGCTGCGGCCACATGAACGCTGTCTGTAGATGAGAAAACCAAATTCCCCTACTATTGGGTATAAAATTAAGTTGGTATAAATTATGAAACCCCAAATGATTACCAAGTACAACAGCACTTGATGAATCAGGACATTCAACCCTTAGACCATGTGCATCATTACTCCAATGTGCATCAGGAATGTTATAATCATCTCCACATATTATAAATCTAGAATTGGGGAAACTCTAACTCAGGTTCTCCAAGCATCGACAGGGGAACTCATAAATATCAGAAATTGAGTTTGGCGGAATGTAGCAACAACACAGCAGACAATAACTGGCAGCTGCACTTCCACAAAAACCTGTTCAAAGCTGTGAAGATGCTCACAGCTTACCCCCTCGACTACCCCTACGATTATATTTCCTGGATACAGCCACCAGCGCCCCACCCCCTTAAATTTACCACTTTCGATCGATTTGTCAGCCCTGAAGACATCGTCATCCGTTAACTGAATATCAATCATATTCACTAAGAATAGTGTTATTACAAAAGCTCGATAGTTTAGTTCTCGTTCCACGAACATTATGATAATAAGCACTCAAGGTGATGGACTTCTTCATTATTTTTTGCCTTCACAATCCTTAGGATTCCTCGCACATATTTTATCGTTGCATCGTTCTCCCTGTTACTCCTCCTCTGCTTCAATTAAATTCTTAAGTTTTTCATAAATTCGCGCTGCTTGATTGATAGATCATTTGATAACTTTCACCCATCTTTTGCAAACCTTCTTAGCATTCACTAGAACCTTCTTCCCGAGTTGGAATCCTTGAAGATAATTTTAAAAAAAGCGAGGTCTAGTAGAACCTGGCACACCCTTCCCCAGGCGGACTACCTTAGACACATTACATGCGTATAGAATGCTTGGTACCAGTTCATCAACTGCCGCTCTATCATCCTCGGTTTTGTCCTCCAAAGAAGCTGCCACTGATTCAGGAACATTATAGATGATAACATTATTGTTGGATCTATTTATAAGATCTTTGACCTCATACATTATTTCCTCCATTGACACTGTTGACCTCTGCTTCGTCGCCTCTGCAAGCTCACAACGAAGAGCCTTGATTGATTTCTTCATTTCTCTAATCATCACCATCATCTCAGGGACCGCTTTGAAGTCCTCGCGACATTTATCGCATCACGAGGAATCTAGATTTCAAAGGAATGCAACAGTGACTCATGAACACAACAACCACAGACATCTCGAGAAATCGCGGATTAATAAGAATTAATTAATCGTGGATTAACTGGTGGCTTATTTATTCATTATGGAGCGACTGGAACAAACTTCTTCTTTCCCTCCTCTCTGATCAATCTTCCTGCTGACAAATTCTCGATCCTTTCTACGACTAAATTTTAACTCTTTCTCTTTCTCTCTGTATTGGCAGAGGCCACTCCTTACTATGATGTCAGTTTGATCATTCGCAATCTGTTTCTCTAAGCTAATGTCCCTGCCTATCTAGATTTATTCGCATCACCTGAAAGAACCAAGGCTCTCGTACTTACTGGCAACGTTCAGTTCAAACTTTTGATACTTTCTCGAACTAGTCTTTGGTCGTTCAAGGACAGAATAAAGACCACACAGACGGAAATTGTTTTCAGGAATTCGTAGGTACGACACAAATATTTTATTATTCTCGACTTGAATTTAAAATAAACAAATCCTTTCCACAACATCCTTTCTATTTAGGTTCTAGATTTATGAAATAAAATTGAAAAAGGATTTAAATTAATGATTAAAGAGGAAACGGAAGTTACACACTTGCTAATTGTACTAAGAGTCACTTTTCTATCTTTCCAACTGAACTGTCTCACTTCACATTCCAAACTTCTCTCTTCACTTACTAGCCTTTTTGCTTAGCTTGCTTTCGAATTTTACTTCCATAACATTAATTAATAACGTTAATAAAAACCATACTGACTCATACACGGAACTTCCACTCTTTATCACTCATTCGAAACGATGTTGTCACATCTCCAAATGTCTGTTTTTAGGTACTAGTTTTGAGTCAATTGAGTCAATAAAATATGTTGAAGGATACCACATAATACTGCGAACAGCGTGCAGGCCTTTTTTGCGCCGTTCCGTATTCAAGTTATACCGAGTGACAAGTTTCAAAGCAGAACATAGGCGAATAGCATGGGAAATCACATATTTGCAGTTTATTTCTCACCACTTTTATCTACAAGAACGGTAATGGTGTCTATCGTAAGAGAATTGTTTTCTGAGCATGCTGATACCAAATACTTAATGATTAACAGCTTTTTTTATCATGCCAGAAGAATTTAAACATTTTCAAAATTAAAAGATGAGCAGCCATGACATGCTAAATTCGGATAAATTTTTGGCTGTCAAAGCAAATATTTTCAATTATTTAATTTATTTTAATTCTGATTGAACATCACTAAACAATTACGAAAATCCTCATTTACCATCATTTTGTTTTACCAAAAATTGACTATGAAAAATAAACACGTAAAATAATAATTGAACTAAAACGATAACTAAGTACAACAAATATTCAAATAGTCCTTCATTTTGAAATTAATATTCCCACCCTTTTATAAATTATTGTGCTTCGGACTTGTCCGAGTTGTTGGTTATTAACTCGGTTATTAACGAGTGCACATTCGGTAATGACTAGCTCTGTAAATTTTGTTTTTGGTAACCCCAAGATTCCAAGAAAAATCACAACAAGGATAAGCTGCTAAATCGGGAGATCTGGCCGGCCAGTTAATATACCACGGCGATAAAAACGCGTCCATAGCCATTATTATTATTCATTGACAATCTTTTCAGGGAAACGCGTGTTGGTAATTGAAAATGTTTGTTTTGACAGTAACAAAATTATTCTAATTAAGCATATCATGGCCGCTCACACTTTTAATTTTGGAAATGTTTAAGTTCTTCTGGCATGATAAAAAAAGCTGTTAATTATTAAGTATTTGATATCAGCATGCTCAGAAAACAATTCTCTTTCGATAGACACCATTACCGTTCTTGTAGATAAAAGTGGTGAGAAATAAACTGCAAATATGTGATTTCCCATGCTATTCGCCTATGTTCTGCTTTGAAACTTGTCACACGGTATATATTATTTATATACGGCACGCGACTTTTCGACCCGTTTGGCAAAACTGTACTCAGTCTTTTTCATTTGAGTTTTAATATGATATTGACCATAGCTGAACATTGGCCATAATTATAGTTGTTTATGAGTTACATTATTTTTTTAGTATGGAAAGCCAAAAAAGAATTGTAAAGCCGGTATTATTCTAATTTTTCCCCAACATAAATGATACGGGTCTTTTAAGGCCCATATTAAAATTTTTCTCCTATAACAACAATACGGGACTTCCAAGACCCGTCCTGATACAACCGAATGTTCTTTTATACCTAACAATGTGGGTATATTATCGACTTGTATGCCTTAGCTCCCTATTTTTGGGATAGATGATACTGGGCTTATATTTTGCATACGCGCCCTAAAAAACCCGCACCGCAAATTATAATGTATCAGCATGTTCCCTTAAAAGCCTTCTCGTTCGAATGAAAACATCATAAAGATTGCTGCCAGTCATCAATGTGTTACGGAACCAAGGGAGCGTCCGACCGTAAATTATTATACATAACTAAAAGGGACTTTGCGCTGTATCCTGTATACATCTTTATCTCATCTGTAGTAATAAATCTAAGAGAATATCCAGAGTGAGTAATCACACCACCAAATTAGTGATGCCATTTGTGCACAAAATGCGCATTTATTGTGTTGAATTAGTAACTTTGGAATTTGAGCTGAATCTCTTTCCAATCGAGTCAATTTTTCAAGTATGGAGACAAAAAATTGATCGCAAGGGCAAATCTGAGGGAAACAGTGGATGTGAATGCAATTTGTAATATAATAATCCATGATATTTTGCTGTTATCTTTTTTTTTGTCAAGTTTTATGATGGAGACACCTTGGAGCAAAACCAAACAAATATTTCGTAACTGTTCATCTACTAGGTGTGTACAATATCACTTTCTAGTGGTTACGGTTTTTGGACGACCAAAGCTTTCCTCATTTGTCGACGTATGAACGATTTTTTATCTTATTTTATTTATCTGAACTAGGCTTGTTTCTGTACTAGTGTTGACTGACTTTTTCTTATACATCTCTAATTTTTTTTTGTATTTCTGAATTTGATGTGTGTAGGCTTTCATGACTGGCTTTCTTTGAAATCAAGAGTTGATTCCGGGATGTTTTGCCGTTGTCCATGGAGATTGGCTCCGAACGTTTCATCTACAGCTGCGGTAAATTTCCACTCCTCGTGTTCACTGATAACTGACTGCACGGCTGGAAGGGCGCTCCTGTTTATAGGGTGATGATCTGATGACATCCTACCCCCTCCACTAGCTATCTTCATTGAATGAAACTGCAGAGGATTTGGTATCTTTATCACATCGTCAGGGAGACTGGACGATGTAATAATGGAGATAGCTAGTGGGGGGGGGGGGTATGACATCACCCTATCAACCTATCAATAGGAGAGCCTTTCCAGCCGTGTAGTCAGTTATCAGTAAACACGAGGCGTGGAAGCATCGCTTGCGTATACGTAACCGCTGATGATTTCTACCGCAGCTGTAGACAAAACTTTGGGAGCCAATCTCCATGGATCACAGCAAAACAGTCAAGAATCAATGGTTTCTATTTATGAATTTTCTAATCTGAGCAACATATCTAATTCTAGCTTATATTTAAATGGGCATGGTCTAACCTGATCAGTATTTGACATAATTTTTTTATATAAAAATATACAAAATGTATTAAAAGTTCAAACAACAATCTATCCTCAAAATTATGATAATAATAAATCGATTGATTATTAATTATGATTAAAAATTTGAATTGACAGAATTCTATTGAGTTATTAAACTTTAAAGTAGTGCATATGAATTTGTTAAAAATTGATATATTATAATATACAGGGTGTCCCATAATATGTGGGCAATCTCCCGGATTTGGGTAAATTTCGTAAAAATAAATGAAAAAATAGCTATAAAATTAATTCCTCAGAGACACCCCTACAAAGATATTAGCTGTTGAAGTTGAGGGTTGAAAATCAATTTTTTGCAATAACTTTTTTATTTCTTGACCGATTTTGATAATTTTTGGTTTTGTTTTGTATTATTTGGGACTGTTTAGAATAGTGTTTCACAATCTTTGGTAGCACATACATAGACCTCGGGATGGCATAACCCCCTCATTCACTTGAAAGAAAACAATAAAAATAATAATTTTACAATTTTTTAAGGTTAATTTTCTTTTTATTTGACATTTTTTACATAAAAAATGTATCCTTATTTATTTCGATAGAGCGAACCGTTATCGAGATAAACGTCCTTCTAATAGGTGATGCGTCGCCGGAACTTTCTAAATTTCAAGTAAATTTTAACAAGATGGCTGACCTATGACAGTAAATTGAGCAGGAAACAAAACAATAACTTAATTAAATACACGTCAAATAGTGTCAAAGATTTTATTTCATGCAGATTCAATTCTAACTGATTTTAAAATGAGTTACCGAAACGCTGAATACGCAGAAAATCTGTTAGAATTGAATCTGCATGAAATGAAATCTTTTGACGCTGACGTGTATTTAATTAAGTTATTGTTTTGTTTCCTGCTCAATTTACTGTCATAGGTCAGCCATCTTGTTAAAATTTACTTGAAATTTAGAAAGTTCCGGCGACGCATCACCTATTAGAAGGACGTTTATCTCGATAACGGTTCGCTCTATCGAAATAAATAAGGATACATTTTTTATGTAAAAAATGTCAAATAATAAGAAAATTAACCTTAAAAAACTGTAAAATTATTATTTTTATTGTTTTCTTTCAAGTGAATGAGGGGGTTATGCCATCCCGAGGTCTATGTATGTGCTACCAAAGATTGTGAAACACTATTCTAAACAGTTCCAAATAATACAAAACAAAACCAAAAATTATCAAAATCGGTCAAGAAATAAAAAATTTATTGCAAAAAATGGATTTTCAACCCTCAACTTCAACAGCTAATATCTTTGTAGGGGTGTCTCTGAGGAATTAATTTTATAGCTATTTTTTCATTTATTTTTACGAAATTTACCCAAATCCAGGAGATTGCCCACATATTATGGGACACCCTGTATATTTTGCTTGGATCCAGATCAATATTTAATTAATTTATCTGTTTAATGAAATGAAATAGTAATTCAGTGGGTGGGTACCTACGATTTATCTGCACTTTTTCCAGTTGATTTCAAGAAAACGTATCTCCTAATTCAGAACTAATTAGTTTCAATTTCTTGTTATAATTTCTGAACTACATAATTAGCTAATCGATATACATAATGCTTTTTAATTTACAATTGGGAAAGGTGTAATTACACTACAAATTTACACCAATATATCAAAGCTGACAATAATAGTGCTGGTTTTTTCTGGATGGTGCACTGATTTTTCTATAATAATATGATGGTTGTGTTATCCATCTCAGTCACACAGTATAATGTAATAAATGACTTTTAGAATCAAGACAACAATAAATTAAGCATCATATGAATCTCTTGATAAAGATATAATCGGCCACCTTCGTGAATAACCTTGAAGGACCCAATTTTAACGATGTTTGATGTTTAGGATACGTATTCGTGACATCAATGAAGCATTAAAAGAACTGGGGAGAATGTGCATGACACACCTGAAGACGGACAAACCGCAGACCAAACTAGGCATATTAAATATGGCAGTGGAGGTTATTATGACTTTAGAGCAGCAAGTCAGGGGTAAGTGTTTATTTTGAATTGACCAAGAAAAGGTCTTGTTGTGTAAGTTCTGAATAATAATCTAATGATGATTTGATCCATATTTATGTGTAAGTGTTGTTGGAACTATCGAATTGATACTAATTGTTGTATTATAATATTGTTAGAGAGGAATTTGAATCCAAAGGCTGCTTGTTTGAAACGCCGCGAAGAAGAGAAGGCTGAAGATGGACCGAAACTGGGTCCCGGGCCTCACCATATGCTCTCTCCTCACTACGCTACAATACCTGTAAGTATCGGGGTTTGTTTTATGGGTTGGAGGAATTGTTACTTGGAGTGATGTCTTTTTAATTTAAAATTATTTTCCCGATTCTTTTTGTAAAAAGGTATTATAGTACTCGAGTTTGTCAGAAATTACACACCCCTATTAAAATGTGAAAAATTTTTGCTATTTATATTTCCCTTTAAATAAATAATAATTATTATTAAATATTCTGGTACCAAAATTTCTACCACACATTTAAGTTTTTCTTGCTTATTAAAGTTTCAAAAGTCACTGGTGTCATTCTAAAATGCACTTACAATTTCTAACCAGAGGAATAGGAACAGCTGTTTCATCATAATGTCAAACTCGTTTTCAATAATACATCCATAAAATATAATAATTTGAGTCTTACACTATTCCTATGTGATGCTCTCACAATTTTTTCATCTGCTCTATCTCTGTTCATGAGATCTACTTGGATGCCCCCACAGTTATAGATAGCTCTCGCCCACTGTGAGATTGTAAACCAAGTTACTCTTCAAACCGGTGGTGTACCTAATTATATAAAATTTTAAATGATTGACGACTAAAAGATATGTATTTTTTGTTGCAGGGTGCGCCCACTAACTTGCCTCCTCACAATCCAGGGCAGCCGCAATAGCATTGCTAGTGAACGCCGCCCCGCCATCTGTACATATGAATTCATCATCCATCGTTTGTTCATTCAAACTGCATACACATTATATTTTTTTAAGATTTCCTACATGGACCGTTTGTATGTGGCCCGAGAAACTACTTTTTGTGCCAAAACCATCACAATACTCGTACTTTTAAACTCTGTCGTACTTCTCGAGTTGTGCGCGTGAACCTGATCTCTTATTGCCATATGATTTTTTTTATGTAGGTTTTAGATTTCCGGTTTTTTATTTTTCCAAGAAGAAGTACTTACCTGCCTATGTATTACAAAATTGTGCCATGTTTTAGATGTGTAATAATTTTTTTTTTTTTTACTTATTATTCTTCGTTTTAATGCATCGTTATTGCATTTTTGATACATTTTAGCTTATCTTTTGCATTGTGGGGTGATATTTTCTTGGGCTATGTACGAAGGTTTGTGTATGCGCCAGTATTTTTGGTGATGACTTTCATTTATTTACACTGACCGTTCCGGCACTATAAAGCTTGTTTTTAAAATTTCTACTGAAATTTCAAAGAATCCCAAATCAAAGAATAATCATTTTCTTTATAAATATTTTTAAAATCAGGCTTAAAGGGATGATTTTTATACTTAGATACAGCTGGCTACATTTTTTAAGCTGGTTTTTATTAAGTTGGTATTTTTATTCATACAAATGATTCAAAATAGTTATTTGTTTTAGTTGAGCTAACAAAACTATTTGTAATGGTAAAACTCGCTTCCTTTACTGATCATCTATGAAAATTCGTATTAATTTTTAAATTATGTAGCCTCAAACAGTGACCACAAATGGTTAGCAAATATGAAACCGACGATAAACTGAGGATCGTAAGGCTGTGACTTGTTCAATGTTAATGAAACATTCTCAACAGAGGATCTGACAACACATTAATTAAAACAAAAAAATGCTAGAGGAAACTACTTCAAATTCACAATAATCGAAACACCAAATTCGGTTCAAGCATCTAAGTTTATTTTTTGCACAATTACCTTCAATACTTATACATTTAGTTCACTTTGCATCAGTGCTGCATTTTTTCAAGATCAAAAGCATTGAATATTTTTAGTTCAATATTTATTAACCTAGAACTTTGTTATATTCTAAAGAAAAGAAGCTGTTAGAATTATAAGGTGAAGACACAGGTCAATAATAAACTTCATTCTTTAATAACATCTTACACAATAATAATTAGTTAATTATTAAAAAATGTTGGTAGACCCAAATAATTACACCACACAATCACACCACCAAATACAATGGATACTATTAAAATTTGACTTCTGATACCTGGGTAAAAATTATACTTCCACAGCAATGAAAGTCTTTTTTAATGTGAGGACGCCAAATATATTTTTTTTACAGTGTCTTCGGTTCTTGCTTCAACCGGCAACCGGTCAACCTGATTTTAAATTATCCCTACGAATCGTAACATTAGTAATTTGGTTGAACCAAAGTTTTACTCTTAAAAATCAGGATTCATTTTCGGACAGGTGAAAATCAGGATTCATTTTTATACAGCTTGGTGGTTCTTTCATCAAAAACTTTTGACCTAGTCTCCTTGAGAAATTTTGATTTATTCTGGAGCTCGACTTTAATCTCAATAATTTTTGATTGGTTACTCAAGCTCACTCATGAACTAGTCACACACACAAAAAAAAACTAATTTTATTTTAGTGTACACAAAATGTAATTTCAATACAAAAGTGAGAATACACATTTATTCTCTTATTTATAGCAAAATGGTTGAAAATAGGGATTTAATTTTCTTCTTCATAGTCTTTAATTACTTTTTATTAACTTTACTGAAAGCTACAGTGCATTACAACTTACTTAGACTAATTTAAAAGTAAGTAATCTCTTTCGGGTAATAAATGAAAGTCATTTTATCCATGCGCCAGTATTCTGAAAATGAATTGAAAGCTTTCTGGAAACTTTGCGTATAAATTATTTTTGCGGGGCAAGATTTCAAGGAAGCTTTACACGACATTTTGTAAATAAATGAGTTGCGTTTTAATGTCAGTCATTATTTTCTCTTATATATATTTTGAAAATTGCAATACAAAATCTTAATCGGTCACAGTTTTTTCTGTGACTTCTTTCTTCTCTCACTGTATCTCTCTCGTGGTATACTTTGTTTTATCTTTTTTAACGATGTAAAAAATCTATTTACAAACTTAATAGGATTTTACTTATTTTAAATGAAAGGTGTGGTTCAAACATTGAATTATTTTTAAACAAAATCGATTTAGAGTAGCTGTATTTAATATTATTTTCTACTTAAGCTTTGTGCAACTTTTAGAATTAATTCAGTGTTTGAATGGAACACCTTAACAGCGTTATTTTATCGGTATTTTTTTTTGTTCACTTATACTTTTAAGTTTATATATATTTTAGCGTACTTTATATACTGTGGTAGATTTCCATGACAAGACTTTGGAAAGTAATCATTTTTCTATTCTAAAATAACACACGTTTACACTCGTAGTCACATAATAATGTGGAATAGTTTGGTAATCATGCTTTGTTATTAATTTAATGAATTCATTCATCTACCTATACTTTCAAAGTAGACAAAAATTGCCACAGTATTTACTTAGGTAAATTTATCTTTGTCGTAAGAAAATCATGTAACATTATTGTTTAATTTTTAGCATTTTTAGTGAATTTTTATTTATATTATTATTGTTTATATTGTTGAAACTTTTTTGAAATTTCAATATCATTAAGTGTAACGATAACGGTCTGTCAGAATTTTCGAATTCAACTGGGTAATAATCATTTTCATTTCTTGATAACGGAAGGCAGCAAAAGTTTGTAATAAATACCGGGTGGCCCAACACTTACATGCTTTCACCCCACAAATTTAAGCCTTATTCTAGCGATAGGAAACTTGGAGTTACTAATAATCATCTATAAAATGATTGAATAGATTTTTCTCGCCACTTCACGTTCACCACATTTTCGCATCTGATTTAAAAATGTATTTAAATTAACCTGATTATATTCTAGGAAACTTTTTCCTGAATCAATAATTTTTGGTGGTCCCTTTTTATCATACCCCCCTTCCAAAATTGAAGCACTAAAGCTGCAGACATATATTCTCAACTTGCTGTGTTGAGTTTACAATTACCTATACATAAGAATTTACACCCAGCTGAATTATTGATAAGTGACTTCTAAGGGATGGTACCATCGTTGAATCAGCTTTTGTCTTCCTGGCGCTTCATTAAATAATAAATTAATGTAGGGAAAATTTTATTTATATTATTTTGTTGTCCTGCTTTACTTTGTACAAGTTTCATTTGTATATCTCTAGAATTAGGTCCAATTGTGGTGGTGGATAAAAAGTGTTTGATCATTCGGTGCAGGTGGCTCCGATTAATTTGCAGAAAATATGTGCTTTGTGCGACACTTTTCAATGTCTACTTTGTAAATATAATAATTAATTTTAATTTTAGGTTTGAATATTATTCTCTTGGTTATACAATTTGATATAAATCTTTTATCAAATGTTTTGTTGATTTTTCAGTTAGTGGATTTGTCCTACCCATTTCCTAATTCTATGTAAGAAAATAATCTACTTTTAGGTCTCCCCATGATTTATTTAAAAATGTGTAAATTAATTTTTAAATTACTCCATTTTTTTTATCTTTATACTCTTTGATAATTTAAAAATTAATTTAGGTTCTCAGAAACTGTGAATGTGGTATTTTTTTAATATATAAAACTTCGGGAGTTTATTTGGAAAATGTCACATAAGAGCCTAGATAATATTTCTTAGCTAAGACAAGGAAGTCATGTTAAATTTTCTGCACATCCTGGAGTACTTGTTACAAAAATTGAGTACAAATTATTCAAAAATAAAATGGTAGACTTTTCATGAATAGAATTTAATTTGGCAACTATTTACCATTTGTAAAATAATGCTTACTA
Source organism: Malachius bipustulatus (assembly GCA_910589415.1). Lineage (NCBI taxonomy): Eukaryota > Metazoa > Arthropoda > Insecta > Coleoptera > Melyridae > Malachius > Malachius bipustulatus. The sequence continues at coordinate 8,890,050 of OU342632.1, forward strand.
AAATGAACCATAATTATTAGATTTTTCCTAAATATAATTATCTAATATTTGGTTCCTTTTATTGACCATTATTAATTATGTTAATCATCTATTGAATTTTCAGATTAATTTCGCTAATGTTCTTTAATGTTGATTTATTTTATGAAGGAGGGTTCGAAACCAGTGTATAAGCAAAAATGTTCATTAGTCTTTTATTATAACATCTTGTAATATTTTGTTGTGTACAAAAATGAGAGATCAAGTTGATTTTTTTTATATGTAATTTGATGCATCATACAACATGAGTATATGTCATATGTATTTATGAAAAAAGCCCAGTTCGATTGTTATGCCCCAGTGTTTCATTCCAAAGGCAGCCATTTTGGTAGTTTCCAGCAACTTTTTTTGCTAATAAATAAGAAAGAAAACTGGCAGCAATTTTAAGTTCGATTTTCAACAAGTTGTATATGTATGTAATATACGATACATGACACTTCGCTCATCTAATTTAATGTAATTTTCAGTATTGGTGCAAATATTTATTATTTTATTATTAATGATTAATATTATTCGAAACCAGCTCTAAAAATTATGTAATTGTTAACGAATCCTATAAGTTGTTCGGACATTTTATATGATATATTTTTGTAGTTTCTGATCGATGCATAATTTTTAGATGCTTGCAATGAGTGATTAGCAAAATTGTAAAGCTTAAAACTTGACATGTATAAACGTTCTAAAGGCGAATGTGTTTTTAAGTATATGAAAAGTATATATGAAAATAATATTGCGTGATGAGAATGATAAGTTAGGATATACAGCTAGATTATGACTTAAAATGATTATCGATTATATGTAATATACAATACGTACATAATATACTATGTGCCATTTTTCATAAATCTGTGTTTCAATTTTTATATCTTTCTAATTTCCTATACCTAAGTTCAAGACCAACTAATGAAAAAGATAATTTGCTGTAGCCTTTTTATTCAGTAGGGTGGGCGAAAAAAATAACTCTTCATTTTAATTTGATATACAGTGCCTTTTATTAAGGTAGGTAAGCCGTTATATCTTGGGAACTTTTGGTCCTAAAACCTCAAAAACAAAATTTTTTAGACCTAGGTGACCAAGAGAAAACCACCGAAAATATGTCTGATCTTCGCAAATACACCTAAAGTTGACACCTACTTCATTAACGGGAACAGCCTGTAAATTATTATATATTTAAAATTGTCGTAGGAAATCCAATACAGGTGGTTTTTATAATTGGGATTTAGTTTGAGTAGTTTAGGAAGACTTGGTAGGTATAAGAGCTCCTCGTAATAATAATTATTGTCATAGGTCATACATAAAAATACCAACAATATTGAATGAATGCTTACAGCAGTTTCAGAAAATGCTTTCATTGCTTCAATAATTTCACAGTTGCAAGAGATATTTATTATTAGGGTAAGTGATACTTATCTATGAAATAATTGCTTGAAAATTCTTCGCATATTAGGAATAAATAATAATAATAATAATATTTATTGGCAAATTAATTACAAAGTCTCTCCTTAAGGAGATACATGTAAAACCTGAAGAGAGAAAAATTCTCTCTGTGCTCAGGAGCCAGCTTACACACTAAGTACTTAGAACTAACTTAAAACTAAAAGATTAGGCATACCATAGGCATAGCCCCGTGTATATTTAGTCTATTATTTCAACTTTTTACATTTCGTTACATATAATACTTCAATCGTTGGAATTTTATCGTTCTTTAATAGATTTAGAAATTTATTTTGACGATTAATAAGTTGTTTCAATTCAGACTTATAAGCTCCCCCCCAAATAATCAAACCATAATAATTAATTCTACTGTACACATACGCATAGTAAATTACTTCTAATATTTTCTTAGGCAAATGTTTAAGACTATAAATTAAGTAATTCTCAAGTGCCTCAGTTGTACCAGATTTTTTAATGAAGCCATATTGTTTTTTTGTCAATTCTTTTATATTTCGTTAGAAAATTATATATTCTGGTGTGGATCAGTTTTTCAAAGACTTTGGCAATATTTGATATCAATGATATTGGACGATAATTAGTAAGGTTTCTTCACCAGATTTGTAAATAGGTACAACATCAGCTTGTTTTAAAGAAGAGGGCCATATACCCATCTCAATACATTTATTAAATATACCAGCAAGAATTGGACTGATGATTATGTGATTCAATATTTTTAGCACTCGTGAATGTATATTGTCAGAGCCACCATTTTTGTCTTTCAGATTGTTTATTACTCCCTCTACTTCAGTACTGGCACAGGTACTGGTTACTGGCATCAGATATATTGACCTTAAGTTGCGATTGTTTCTCAAGCGATATTCATTTCTGGTTGGGTTAGAAGAGCGTATTTTATTAGCTAGCTCCAGTCCAATGCTTGAAAAGAAGTCATTAAAATGGTTTGCGATAGTTTCGGCATCTTCAACAATATTATCATTGATTTCAATTTTACCAACAGTACATTTCTTTTTTGTGTTCTTACCCAGTTTATTGTTAATATATTTCCACATATTTTTAGAATTACTATTAGTATTCTTAATAGCCGTTTTTATTTAAAACTCATTTTTTGCTTGCCTTATTAAGTATTTTTTTATATTTTTTTTCATAATTTTTGTAGTTATTTTTATCACTATCTTATTTAGTATTTTTCCAGACATTATATAAAAACTCTTTATGCTCAATAGATTTAAAAATTGCAGAAGTCATCCAGGGTTTTCTGTATATGTATTTTGATTTTTTAATTTTTACTGTTGCCTTATTAATACGATATTGAATATTTGAAATTAAAATATCAGTAGAGACTTCAGGATCATTAATAATTAATAAGCACTTGTGCCAGTCAATACCTTCCGACCCTATTATTTTTTAATTTATGGAAGTAACCTGTATTATTTGTAGAGGGTTTGTTTATATTAAAACCACAATAAAGTGAATAGTGATCTGTAAGCACTTGTGAGTGCTTAATAGCTTTAAGGTCGAAATTAGATTTGGCATAAAAGTTGTCAATACAAGTAGGTACCTCCTTTTTCATTTGGTCTAGTTATCGAGTTAAATAGAGGCAACTAGCCATTAGAGAAACACTCAAACAACAGTTCTTCAGACTCGGGCTCGTTTATTAAGATATTAATATTGAAGTCACCTGTAATTATGTGGTTTTTTTCTTTGTTGTCAATAATTTTTTTAATTACATTTATGAAGTCAGTCTTACTATAGTCGTGACAACGGTAAACAGCCGTAATTAACAGGGTTTCATTTCCATCCAAAAATATTTTATATGACTTTAAATGAGTCATATTCAATAATTATATTGGTTTTATGTACAACATCATTGCGTACATAAATTGCAACCCCATCTGCACTATTCACATTTCCATAACCATAGTAACAATGTATAATTCTCAATAGAAAACACACTTGGATTTTCAATTACCCAAGTTTCTGAACATACTATGATTTGAGGATTTCTACTTAATAAAAAAATTCTTTCGGTAAGTGCCTACATAGATGACTCTCCGATCTTCACAGAAATTTTTAACAATCTTATTATCGAAATGTTGAGGTACTTTACATTAGTACCGCGTTCAAAATAGTATACAGACGAGATAGGATGCATTAGAAACAGGTGTTGGGACTATGGGGTCAAGGAAGACTAACAGAAAATGTGTGATTATTATAAAGTTGAATTAGTTTCTTATTTTTGCTCCCTGTTTAAAAAAATACAAAACATACATAGGCACAGTCATGTACCCGGTGTCCCACCAAGGCCATAACTTGGAAACTATAATAGGTCCTAGACTTCCAAAATAATTTTTTTAACTCACTATAAGTGACCATGAGAAATGCAATGAAAAGATTTTCTAGATGGCCATACTTCCTGAAATACCTGAAGTTGACATCTACTTCGTTATTTTAACGGGGACAGCCTGTATATTATTGTTTTTAAATTGTTTAAAAAAGTGTAATACAGGTGGTTTGTACTATAATTATTGGAACTTAGATTGAGTAGTTTATGAGTTATAAAGTATAAACATGCGAAAATCGCGATTTTCCAACTTGCATCTCACATTGAAAACAGCTCAAGATATTTAAAAACGGCTTACATGTCCCTATTTGTATTGTTCATGTGATATAATAATAATAATAATAATGATTTATTGACATCCAAGCAGACATACAGAAATATCATACTCATATAATATAATACAATAAGTTACTTTGCTACTTGCCTATCAAAGGGTAAGGGTTCAAACAAAAATGTTTGCTCTTCCACCCGTCCTGACAAATTAAATAATTAGGTACTACAACAGTATGATGCTCACAACATCGGTAAAAATTAACAAAATTACGCAGTTGGAGATTTCAGCAACACAGCGCTCCCAATATACTGATCAGACGGCACATCATGGACCCGCGTTGAGGCGTTACGAGTTCAAAGGATAATTAATGAATAGATATGAAAAACAAACCAAAATATAGCAGCCATGACGACTAGTAATTATTTAACCCCGTGCAGCACACCTAGAGGGGTAGGAGCATAGCCCAATATTAATTTCCAAAAATAGCAGTGTTTTCGTACAGATAATCCTTACACTTACGTTTAAAAAGGTTACTTGAGTAAGCTTTGTAATCCTGAGGAATTAGATTTTAATATTTTGCGATGCAATATGAAAACAAGCCTTGAAAGAGCTTCGTGTTATGTTTAGGTACAGTTATTCTATCCTTTAGTCTAATGTTAACATTATGAACATCCGTTCTGTAAGTAATTTTGTTATAGAGGTAAGGGGGTGTCCTGCTAGTCAATATTTTATTGTATAGACAGCAACAATGCAAAATCATCCTCTCACGAACTCGCAACCATCTCAACTCAGTCAACCTGCTCGACACGTGGTCGTATTTTCTCAGCCCAAATATAAATCTTATACATGAATTTTGGATTTTCTGCAACCTATTTTGATTGTACTTAGATAGTAAAGGACCATACACAACATTTGCAAAATTCAAATGAGAGAGTACCAGAGACTCAGACAGAACAGTCCTGGTCGCTCGGTCAAGGGATGATCGAAATGAATATAAATATTTCAAGCTAGTAAATGCTGTTCTAACTATTTTATTAACGTGAGTATCAAACCTAAAGCCGTCATCCATTTCGAGTCCCAAATTCCGACAGACACTAACGGAGCTCCACCCCCTGACCTATCTGTATGTCAATGTCATGACGAAATTTCTGTCGAAGAGAATCTCGTCCGAAAAGCATTACCTTAGATTTAGTCGGATTTATGCTCAGGCCAGAGTCGCTAGATTCCCTCAGTATAGCTTCTAAGTCCGAGTTGATATATCCACAGGCGAGGCCTATGTTAGAAGGTGGGAAAGACAGGTAAAGCTGCGTATCATCAGCGTAAAAATGTGTCTTACAATACTGCGTGACGCTAATGAATTGGGATGTGTAAACAGCAAAAAACAGAGGCCCCAAAATCGTACCCTGAGGTACCCCATTGGTAACCTTAATCTTTTCAGAATACGAGTCGCCGAGTTTAACCAGCTGTTCTCTGTCATTTAAATAGGATTGAACCAAGTTCAGAGAACTCGATTCCAGACCGAAATAATGTAACATGGATATGAGGAGCTGATGGTTTATTCTGTCGAAAGCTTTTGTGTAATCCAATAAAACTAAAATTGATAACTGATTCTGGTCGGTGGCCCGCAGTATGTCGTCACAAACATTAAGGAGAGCAGTGGTACAACTGTAGCCAGAGCGAAAGCCCGACTGTGTGTCTGGCAATATTTTATTTTCCTTAAAATGAAGTTTCAAGTTTCAATTGGGCGGGCATTATTTTTTCGAACACCTTAGAAACGACACATAAGATGCTGATTGGCCGCAAATCACTGATAGTAGAAAGGTTCTTTACTTTACCTATGGGTATGATATGAGCAGTCTTCCAGATTAGAGGATATACACCCTTCTCGAAACAAAAATTAAACAAGTGTACCAGAATAGGAAGGATGTATGGACAACAAAGCATGCAACAGCATCTCAACACTCAGACCATCACAACCTATAGAGGCAGATTTAATGGATGTTAGATATTTCATTACTTCCTCTTCAGTAGTCAAGTCAAAACTGAATCGACCCACCCCATCTTTTCTGTTATTGTTATAAAAAACGATTTTGTCATTGTCCACATTAGAACCTGATAATGACGCAGTGACGAAGTATTCATTAATAGCAGTTGGATTTGACAGATGTGGGGGAATGTTGTTTTTATTTTTTTTACCAGGACCATGAATGCCGGATCGAGTTAATTTCTTCCAAAAGGTTTTTATATCAGATTTGTGTGCATGGAAGCTTAGATATGCTTTCTTTTCCCATTTAATCGCAGATGTAGTATACTTTCTGAGAGTCTTGTAGTATTCGAGATCAGCAGTCTTTCGTGTTTTTTTATATTTAATTTCAGTTTTGTTTCGTAGTCGTATCATTAATTTGATATTATCAGTTAACCAAGGAGCTGATTTCCTTGTTAGTTTCACCGTTTTAAGAGGCGCATGTACATCAAACAAATTTGATATCAGGAAGCTGAAGAGTTCTACTTTAAAATCTATATATCATCTGAATAAAAGATGTCATACCAAGGTAACCGTTGAAGATCAAAGTTAAAAGCGTCTAAGTTTATCTTTTTTAAATCACGGTATGTAACGTGGGAAACAGGATCTTCCCTACTCCCATCGGAGAGGTTCATTATGACTAGATCATGATCTGCTATTTCAGGTACAGAAATTACTTTGCAATCTTTAAACTTCATATTTTGCGACATAATAACCAAATCTATCAAACTTTTATCGTGAGTCGGTTCATCGACTACTACATAATATCCTTCTACAGTGTGACCCATTTGTTCTTCAAACACCCTGTAGAATCTTAATTTATGGTGCGATTTAAAAAAAATTTCTTTTAATCATAGAGCTTGATAAACTATATTTTGGGAGCAAAAAGCGTCTCATTCCTACAAAATCCAAGGCCTACTAGATCAGTGTTTACTTGTAAAATCTTAAAAATTCATATAAGCGATTTTTTTAGAAAAAAACTTGGCACGCCATGGGATTCACCAGCCCTTAAAAATGTATAAAAATATAAAAAAAAATATATAAAAAAAATATAAAAATGTATAGGGTGTACCATTTAAAAATAAAAAGTTGGTAACATTTCCGGAAAAATCGGATGTGGGAAAAAATTAAATTTTCTGCTAAAAAGTGCGCTCTATCGAGAATATGCGAAGTACCAAATTTCAAAAAATTATCTCAAAATAAAGAAAAAAAAGGGGGTGTACCATGCCTGTGACACACACTGTATAAATTTATTTTTATTTTTTCCCTTTTTTTACTTTTATTTATGTTACTTTTAGTTTATTATTTTTTTTTAACTTTTTTTTCTTGTTTTTTCATATTTTTCATACAGTTACATTTTTATTCTATTATGCAGCGTGCATGACGCTGGTCCCTGGTCGTTAGTGACCTTACAATTTAAATTCTGAAACCTAATTTATCAATATGTTGACGTATGTAAATGTATAATAGGAATAGGTCGGGACATGATGTTTTAGAAAGCATAATATGTGCATGGTAGATTTGTGGGATGTTGCATATTTGGAAGGTTTTTAAAGAAAGTGTCTATCAAGTTTGATTGTAATGGACAGGAGAGTAACTTGTGAGAGGCATCTCCAACCAAATCCACCACATTCACAGTTTAATCCAAAATTCTAACACAAACTAATTTTCGGCGAATTTTCTTTCAAATTTTGCAAAGTCATTTGCGAAAATACGTATACCGGAATTTTAGGACTCTTATTTTTGTTGCTACATATCACATCAAAGCTCATTTTCTGAGAAAAGTGAGGGTCGAGTGAAGTTAGCCCCCAAAACGAAGTTTTAATGTTTAAAAGGCTTTGCTTTTTAAGAGCAAAGTTACCTATTTAAAATTTTAATAGTATTCTAGAACTGGTCTAGTTCTAATTGCTGTATCAATTACGATTTAAATGGTCTAGTTCTACTCAGAGCTCTGCAAAACACAGAGTATTTTCAGATCACATCACGAAGATTGTTTGTTGAGTTGTCATCTAGGTCATCGGAATAACTTGAAAGCAATAAAATTTCACCCCTTTTCTTTGAACGAAATGAATTGCTTATTGTTTTGCAAATTGGACAGAAAAGCTGACTCTAAAATTCAATCGTGAGGTGGTGAAGGGAATTGTGAAACAGAATCATAAAGCTTGCTGCTTTTAATGAAAAGAGATGCTTTTGACGTCTAGGAATCATCGCTGCTTAGCGGCTATTTAAAAGGAAAGAGGAGATAATACTGCTCAACTAAGGAACCCTTTATGATAAGAAATTTAGTAAGGGGGTTGGGGCGAAAATGATCTATTGAATAAATAAAAATAGAACGAAAGTAGGTAGGTACCTAATTATTCTGCTGATCTCCACAAATGTTTGCAAATAGAAGGTTTCTTATTAAAGATTCGAAACCTTGTAAAATAAATCGGCAGGTATAATAAGGCTTTTCTAACATGTTGAAGTTTTATGAATTCCATGAAGAGTTTCTGTGGTAATAAATAATTTAGAGACGATTTAAGAATTCCAAGTTTAGTCCGAAGGGATTTCCAAGTCATTGTGTCTTAAAATATTCTATGTTGAAGTTTAATAACGAGTCTAATTTATTTGTATAAAATTCTTTTTAGATGGATGATAAATAAAACACTAATGTTTAAAAAAATTCTACTGTATGTACACTGATGGATAATATGAACGTTTATTTTTTATTTATCATCCATCAGTATGCAGAGATTCTACAAAGTAAGGGTTGAAAACATAAATTTTGTTTATAGATGACCGTTTCAGAATTTATTTGTAAGTTTTTAATATTTCATAAAAATCTCATCTTCTTAAATTTAATTATTTTAATAGAAATCAGATTTAGGTTAATAACGACGTCGAATTATCACTTAGCTCCAGCGAGATTGCTTGAAATTTTGATTAAGAATTTCTTCCAGTTTCTCTAATGCCTAGTTCTTAATGGATTTCCCATCTTGTAATATTTGCTATGTAATTACGCATTACATTACCTAAAATATAATTTAAAAGGGAAAAAATATACAGTATATGTCCCAGGATAAGTATAAATAAATCAGGTTTAGGATAACGACGTTTAGCTCCATCAGCGAGATTGCTTGAAATTTTAATTAAGAATTTCTTCCAGTTTCTCGAATGTCTCTAATTCTAAATGGATTTCTCATCTTAAAATATTTTTCATGTAATTACGCATTACATTACCTAAAATATAATTTAAAAGGGAAAATATATACAGTGTGTCCCAGGATAAGCGATTTTATAGGTATAAAGTAAATGACAAAAAATTATCGAGTTGAAATTTTGCCCATTCGGGATCCATTCCTGCTGGATTAGATAAGAAATTTTACCATATTTTCATGTGTAATATATCAAGCATGACTTGAGAGGAGCATTGCACTAAATGTCGAAAAATCTTATTTGAAAAATGTGCTCCGAATTCAAAATTACACATGTATATATTGAATAGCAACCAGGATACTTTTTGTTGTTGCAGAAAAATCAGTAAAAAAACTTTGTTTTTTTTGTTAATTCTTTAGGAAAAAAAACATTTGAAGACCCAATTTAATACTAGGCTACTAATAACAGCCATCTGAAAATATGCTCTGTCTAAAAATATGTCTTCATACATAGGTACTGTATTTAAATTATTAATCTTATAATTAATACTAGTTTGTGACACAGATGCCCGTATTCACAAAGCGTCCTGGTCCTGTAATATCTCCAAAATAATTAAATGAATGTGATGGAAATATACAGTTTGTTTGCATTAGAATGAGATGGACATAACTGATTACGTAATTATTTGGTAATTATCGTTTGTGAATACGGGCAACATTGTAGAAAACGATAACGCCAGTATTACTAAAGCATTCTAGTCATAGTATTTCTATAGTTTATAAAAGGGAGATCAATAATTACAAAAAAAAAAACTATGAAAAATATTGCGATAAATTAAAAAAAAATTTTTAATCGTTATGAAATTTGCCATGCTTGCTGAAATCTTGATTTTCATTTTGATTTGATATTTTTTTCAATAATTTTTGTTTTGTCGTGCTGAAGAGGTAGGTACTATACCTACCAAACTAAAACAAAAGGTAAAATTTCTTATCTAATAAAGCAGGACCTGACCTCAATAATGGTCAAATTTCAAATAGAATTAAATTTGCTAGATTTGCTAGAAAGAACAAAAAACCCAATTTACAGTTTGGCAGATGCCAGCACAGTTATATCTGCTATATCTTAGATGTATATTATACCTTACATATGCGAACATCTGCAGTCCATCTACGTAAATTTTCGCAGAGAGTAAGAAAAGTTACGATACTTAACAAACATCTGCTAGATATACTAGTTTGGGGCAAAAACCCAGGTTTTGAAGGCAGATATGGTGACTGCGGGACACGCTCTTCCATCATCGCCAAATCTCTTCGTTTGCCTGGCGTGAGCCTCGAAGAGAGCATGTCTAAGGTATGATCATGTTACAGGTTTGGCGAAAAGGCTTCTAAACAACTTGGAGCACTATAATATTCCTCACAACGAAATTGTTACACCTCAACAGCTTTTCCTCTTATACAAGGCTCGAATTCGACCATTCTTGGGGTACCTACTGCTACCTACTGCTCACATGTTTGGAGCATAAAGCAATGGCTCAGGTATAATAAGTGCCAAAACAGAAATTAATTCAGTGAACGATAATTAGCAGAAGGAAGGTTATATAAAAGCAAGGTAGGTCCTTACTTTCTTCCACGATTTCTATCCCTACCGTTGTCAATATAAGTTCGTCAGCTCTTCGAAAATGGCTGGCATGGACCATTATTCAACCACTTATTTGAAGATTACAAGTTTGACTCCCGCTCCCGCTGGACCTAAAACTTAATATAAATAACATGCCTAGGAAGTAGAAAGCTCGATGCTAAAGCACTAAAATTAGGTAATCATAGGACAACTCTGAGGGTAAGCTTTGTTTTACAAGTTAGAAATCATAGTTTATTAAATATAAAAGCCGCCATATTACGAAGTAAGAAGTTTCCTTATATTTTGGGAAAGTTTTACATGAAGTTTGATCCTTCAAAAGTGCAGCTGATCGCAATAATATTTGTGATTGATTCGATTGATTCGAATCCAGATCAAGAAGAGGTCTAAAGGTGCCCCCTATCCACCAGAGCAACACACAGGAACATTTTGTTTCCATTTGCTGCTTCTTGCTCCAAGTTTTAGGATGGAGAAACTAGTGCAAATATTTCGTCTCCACCAAAGTGAAGTATATTTCAGTTTTGTTTCTATTTGTTTATGTTTCTTAGTTTGCGGAAACATATGCTATATCCACGATGTTCCTTTTTTTCCTTTGATGTTACCGCTGCAAACGGAAATAAGTGGGAACGCGCAACAAGGCGCAACTTCTACTAGCAACATCAAGGAACATTGAGCAACTTACTGGAACATTTGTAAACGTTTTGTAAATTTGGAACAGGAAACAGAAACATAAATGTTCCTCTTTGCTGCTTTGATGTATACGTCGTGTCTTATCATTTAACATTTCTGGCGATATCACAGATCCTCGCTAAGGAAATAGCAGAGAGGATTGAATTGATATTATTAACGTCTGTCTTACTAAAAAGCTAATTTTGTCCCCTAATTTTGTGTGCTTCCAGGAGGAGGATTTTAAGAGCAGAAATTGAATAAAAATCAAATCTGTCAGAATAGTTTGGTACTGGTATGTTCGGTTTTTTTAATGAGAAAAAAGTAACATTTCTTTATGTATTTATAGACAATCAATAAAATAATTGCTAAGACTTATATTTTAAGCCGTAATTGTAAATAAAATCAAGTGGGTAAGGGAACTCTTATTTCTTTTTGTGCAAGTATCAAACCCAAACTCAACGTCACAGAATCTGTGAAAACATTCATTGAGGTCACATAGGATTTAAATAATTGATGATGACCAATTGTAATTTCGCTTGTTTAGCACGAACTACCTGAATAATACATCTGAAAAATCAGTCTGAAAAACACATATATTATTTAAGCTATTACGAAATTATAGCAAACAAAATCCATCTTAGTGCCAGTTTGAAAATAAATGTTGAATTTGGTGGTCAGAATCCAAACATGGATAACGAAACGCAAGAATTCAATCTCACATTGGAAACTAATGAAACGGAAAGAATTCCATGGCTTTATGACATAAGTATCGAGGATACTAATTGGATAATAACAAGTTCTTTTATGATATTTACAATGCAGACTGGTAGGTTTATTAGTTATTTACATGTCAAGTCATGAAAGTTAGCTTTTACGGGACGTGGAAGCTCTTTGAGTTCTTAAAGCTCTTAAAGCTTCCAAGTCCTGTTGGATAACTTTAATGAAGTGTTATGTATTAATAATTTTATCTGAAATCTCATGAAAATCAAATATGATACATTTTTTTACGAAATTGTAAATAATTATTCTATTTTTACAATCAGGATGTCAATAAGCGATTTTATGCTATTAAATTATCCATATTGCTGAATAGCATAGCAAATCACAAGGCTGTCCATAGCCTGATCCGTAAAGCTTTGGTTCGCGAATACTGTAAATAATAGGGACGGGGTTCAACTCCCCAACAAGCTGAATTTTTTTTCTTCTACCTATATAAAATGTTTACAAAAATAATAAAAGCTCGGCTTTCTAAAAGGTGTATTTAATGAAATTTCGCCCCGCTACTAAAATAACTCGGGTCGTTACTAAAGATGCCAAACCAGGCGGATGTTCTAACTTGTATCAAATAATTTATAAAATGTAATGCCAGCTGTTACTATAAAGTTTAAGTTTTTAATGTTAAAAGAATCTTGAAAGTTTGACTTTATTGACGATTTCAGATAAAAATAATAAACGATTAATTTAAACTCATCATACTTGTATAATCAAAAAGGTTTCGGAATGTTGGAATCTGGATGCGTTTCTGTTAAAAACGAAGTCAATATAATGATGAAGAATGTTGTTGATATTGTATTGGGAGGTAAGCTTTTAATCCTTTCATTCTTCTCCACTATCTGGTGATATGAGCTTTTATAGGTTTGCTAGAGAATTTTTCCTGTATTATACAGGGTTGCTGGTAACTGGATAAATTCCTTTGGTGATTTGGTAAAACATTTTGAGATATTTCGATTTTAAATTTTTCCTAAAAAATAGATTTAGGTAAATGTCTTCAAATGTAATTTCCAAAAAATGTACTTTAACTTTTGGTATTTTTTTCACTGGAATACTTGTCAACACTATGGTCTTCCGTTTGGAACAGAAAATGTACCTATGGAAGTATTTCGATCATGTGAAAATTTCAAAGAAAAACAAAAATTGACAAACAAAAAAACCAAAATTAAAAAAAAAATTCTACAAAATATCTCAACATTTTTTGAGCTTTGTATAGTGCATGTTAGGGTTAAGTTACTCCTTACCTCTTGTTTTATCAGATCACCAAAGGAATGTATCCAGTTACCAATAATCCTGTACTATCCTATAGTAACCTTTTGCAATAAATTAGAGTTATAATTATTATTAGATTTAAATAACAGGTATAGCAGATTGTATTGGTAATCGAAATTGTTAGTACCTACCTAAGTAGGTATACTCTTCAAACAATATTCGGGACTTTGATGTAGGGACTTAGGTATCGTTTATGTAAAAAGTTACTTACCAATATACTTTGGAAACACATAAGATAATAATAATTACATAATACGAGTATCTATTTTTCATTTTACATTCCTAAATGTAATTTTTTACATAAAGAATACATAGAAGAATAGCCTCTATTACGTATATGTATTAATTAGGCCGGTCGTCTTCAGCTCAAAATGACGATTCGTTTAAAATATACAGGGTGTCGAACTTAAAAAATTTAAGAGGTTTTGGTTATAACTTGTGTAAATTTAAACCGATTTTGATGATACTTGGTATGAACAATAAACAAACAAAGGCCTTTAATTTGCTATTTCAGATTTTATGTATGTCTTACAGTGGCGTAGATATTCGGGTTTTAAATGTTTTTCCCTCTTTTCCCTCCTTATCTTTTACAACACTATTTTTTTCCCAATTACAAAACCGTTATTCGATTACCCATATATTTTAGAACAAAAAGTATATCTTCATTTTTTTCATGCGGCGCACCGTTTTTGAGATACTTGAAGTTTCCTCAAGAAATGTCACTAATCTAATATTCAGGGTTGGAGCCACTTGTCTCTCCCTGTCTTTCACGCCATTGACTTTAGTGCAAATACAAAAACGTTGTTTATTAGCCAATGGATTTTAGAACCAAAAAGTGCTCTTTAGCTTTTCCCATACGACGCACTACTTTTGAGATAATTAAAGTTTCCTCAGACAAATTCACTAATCATTAATACAGTCTTTTGCTTTTGGTTTTTCTCTTTTGTCAATTGCTTTTCCTTATTTGTCAAATGATTTTCTTATTTTTCTATCTATTAATTATTATAGTCATTGATTTATCAATCAATTTCCTTTTATATCAAATCAGTTTTACTTTTTGTCAATTGCTTTTCCTATTTACGTGCAATGACAGTATCATAAATATGGGAAAAGCATTTGATATAAAAGGAATCTTATTTGACAAAAAAGGAATTTCAATTGAAAAACCACGCACCGACGTTTGATAAATGAGAAAAGTATTTGACAAATTAGGAAAAGCAATTTACAAAAGACGAAAACCAAAAGAAAATGACTGTATAACATTTTGCATAAAAATTCTAGTCGGATAAATTTTAATGAAATCAACAATTTTGTAATGTAAATTGCCTAACATTACTGAGAAAAATTAAAATATTTCAAAAACGGCGCGGCATTTGAAAAACCTAAAGGATAGTTTTTTATTCTAACTGCTTGGGCTATTGCGCAACGGTTTTGTATTTTGTATTTTCAATAAAGTCAGTGGCGTAAATATGGATAGGGAAAAGTGGCTCCAATCCTGACTATCTATGCCACTGGAAAACATCTACCTAATCTGAAATATCCAAATTAAAGAGCTTTGTTTGCTTATTGTTCGTGCCGAGTTTCATCAAAATGGGTTTAAATTTACACGAGTTATAACCAAAAGCTCTTATATTTTTTTAAAGTTTAAGAGCCCGCAACTGTTGGGCCTGCGTTATTTCATAAAAGCTGAATTTTTTTTCCTTCGTTTGCGTTTATGTATTTTCCACATAATCAGATATTCGAACGCTATTTTCTCCGAAGCTATCATGCAGCGAAATCGAAAAACGGATTTTGGTTCGAGGCTCGCCACGATTCAAACGTACCGATCTGAAATTTTTAAACGTTTCGATTTTTTTTTATTTTTTAAGAAGGGCCCCTTCCTCATTTTCATGAAAAAACTTCCTCGGCCATTTCTCCGGAACGGTTGGCGCCTCGAATCGACGATTGTTTTTCGTCGCTAGGGTATCTCCTCAGTCAAAATGCGATCGAGAAATCTTTCGAAATAGCCGCTAAAGGCGCTTTTGAAAATTGGCCAAAATTTTTTCACAATCAATTTTGACAATTCTGTCTACTAACAAATCGTCTGTCAAATAAATGACAGACGATTGCTTCAATTACGACTGAATTTTGCAGTCGGTTATAACCAATTTTCACCTATACACGTCGGTACCTTTGCGATCTTCTAAAGACCACTGTTGCCGAAGTTACACACAAAAATATTTGAAACGCACATTTTTCCTTTGAAAACTTGATACGCGAAAATCAACAAAAGTTCGGAATTTTTTTCTTCGTTATTTCAGGGCATGACGACTCAGGGAACACTTTCACGAGGTAGTCGAAGAATTCTTTTGTCGCAATTTGCAATTTTTTTTGCTGAAATTTCAAAAATGGCGGAGCTACGATGGATTCAAAATGGTCGATTTTTACCCGAGAATTTTAGAATTTTGCATTTGGAAAATCAGTTTTGATTTTTTTCGCTTTTTTCGCATAACCGGGCGCGAGTCCCTGGTATTATCTTCATTTTGACACCGCCAAAAAATTTTCAACACTGATTTAACGTCACCATAATCACTTTTGTTGAAAAATGTACAATTTTCCAATTTTTACAATTTTTTCTACAACTTTTCGATTTTGACGTCCAAGTACGTCGTAGTTCAGGAGCGATATAGAAAAAAATAACACAATATCAGGTGACAGGCTTTAACTTTGTCGGGGAATCTACTGTTTTAAGGGCCAAAGTGATATAGAAAAGATGTAAATAACAAAAAAAAAATGACAAATTTTAACTTTGACGGGCAATCTACTGAAATGGCCGAAAGCCCGGAGTATGAAGGGCCGAAGGCCCGACGTCGTCAGATGGCCAACGTTTCGGAAGAGACCTTCTTAATCTCTCAAATAATCACCCCCTGAACTTTGTCCCTATACCTAATTATTACCCTGTATAGTACGATTTGATCTAAATAGACACACACGCAGTTTATTCACGTTATAATAGTCAATCTTTGTATTTTACGTTTATTCGCCGTTGAAGAATAATCTTGCGGAGTTTTTAATTGTAGGATGAAATATTTAGACATACGTATTTTTGATATTAAAATGTTGTCAGTGTGTCGTGAGACTCTTGAGAAGTGCAAATATTTTGACCATGTGTTTTCTGACCAAATTCGATTAAATCAATAATCCTTGTTACATGCTTGTCGTAAATTGGACATACATAATTATATTCCTCAGTGCCAAATGGCCTAAGGTGATCCTGACTTTTTGCAATAGGTAATTGAAGAGTAGGTACCAAAAACTCTTCAAAAAAGTCCCGTTGTTGATTTAAGGCAATAATATCTTTTTTCAAGTAAAAGACTTGGCGAGTCTGGCTTGTGATTTGCAAAGTCCTGCGTCATATGGAAATAGAATGACCCGGCGTCTCGGCCCGTGACTCCCCCTTAATTTAATCTAGACTTGTGACTCAGAATATGGCTTGCCAAGTAGACAGCTCCATCACATGAAAATAACCATCACTTTTCAGGTTTAACATATTGGATGTTCGGATTTGCCATGTCATTTGGTCGAGGCCCTCTCACCAATGGTTTCATAGCTATAGGTGATTTTTTCATCGATCCCAGACTTGATAATAAGTTAAAAGGAGCCATTTACGCTGCGTTTATTTTTCAATTGTCTTTTGCAACAACAGCAACCACTATTGTCAGTGGCGCTATGGCGGAAAGGTAAGTCCTTACACATTTTCTTTAGGTGTTAAAATGATTTCTATTTCAGGTGCAATTTTAAAGCATATTGCATATTTAGTTTATTAAACACTGCCGTTTATTGCATACCAGCTGGCTGGATGTGGGGTGAGCATGGATTTTTGAAGAAACTTGGTGCCGTTGATATCGCAGGTTCTGGAGCTGTTCATTTGATAGGTGTGTCAATAATTCCCAGCTAACATTTTAAGTAGGTAAGTATTCATTAATTTTTTTACAGGAGGAAGTGCAGCCTTGGCCGGTGCTATGATGCTGGGTCCACGATTGGGCAGATACGATAACGGACTGAAACCGCTACCCTTAGGAAACCCAGTCAATGCGGTGATGGGTTTATTCGTCTTATGGTGGGGCTGGTTGGCATTTAATTCCGGCAGCACTTACGGGGTACTTGTTATAAAATTCAATATTGTGGTATTGGATATAATTTTGTTAACTTTAAGTTGAGTGGCGAGAAGTGGCACTATGCAGCCAGAGCGGCTGTCATGACGATGATGTCGTCATTTGGAGGAGGAACGGCGAGTATTATCTATACATTCCTTAGATTGAGGGGTCGTATTGACCCTATTGATATAATTAATGGAGTTCTTGGGTCTTTAGTGGCTGTAACAGCGGGTTGTTTTCTTTACGAAGGTTAGAATAAATTTAGGACACTTTTTTCTTCCATCACTTTTTTATTTTACTTTTCTACTCATTTCTTCTTATTTTGGCACTGTGCTCTCACCTGGTGTTTTTATATGATCTATTTATAGAACTTTCCTCAACAAGATATTATGTGAATTTCCTGCACATTCAGATGTTGGCTTTCTAGCGGTAGCGCATCTGTTAACAATTTTGACTAAGACATAAGTTTACAAAAAATAAGGTGAAGGAGACGTAAATATACTGGACAATCGAATGAAACTATTCTACTCCCGCACGCAAAAAGAAAGTCTTCTTTCAGGGTTAAAAAGCTCGAGAGCATATCGAGGGTGGTCCTTGATGAACTGATGTTCATCCGTGCAAAGACCTGGGACGATCCTCGGCAGAGGGCTATTGTAGTACCACCACATGTTGAATGAGACAGATTATACCTACATCAGGACATTTTTGCTGGAGATCGGAAGCAAAAAGATTTTAGTAGATTTATTTTATTTTTATTTAGGTATTTTTTACTTAATTTACTTAATTTTAGGATTTATTTATTTAGGTAGACAGGGAGAGTGTAGAGGAGTCCAGGAGTTAACTTTGACTAGACTCTTGTAAAGACTTTTTATACTTGGGACCCGGAAAGAAAATATGGTGGAACCGACACAGGAAATTTGAACCACTGACGCGTCGTCTAGAAAATCAATGGCCGTCATTTCGTTTCACATGCTTCAAATCTGAGCTCCATTCTCCAACTAGACAAGATGGTCACCCTGTCATCCAGTTTATCAAACTATGCGTTGAATGAATTCACCGAATGTAACTGCGAATTTTGTAAAACCGACTCGAGGACATCCTTGGCATGGTGTGATAATAGGCAGTAAATAATAGCCTGCATCGATCAGACGGCTAAGGAAGATATATCCGGGGACCATCAGGGTATTTTGGGTACTGAATAAATGAAGCCACAAGACGGTATATTACTTTTAATTGTATGCGGTCTATTGAAAAACAAAGTGTTTACAGAACGGCAGGCAATTAGCAAACCCTCACGTTCCGTAACATATGGAGTGAGAAAGCTCTTGAGACCAGGAAACCGAAGTGATGCCCGGTGGGAGCTCGCCAACAACTAGAGACACGACTAGCTTTCTAATCAGATCGGAAATGTTCACCGAAAATGTAGTTAAAGGATATCAGAGATAAGCCGAAGTAGACCATTGACAGAGCACCCGGCCAGAGCCCATGGTTCTCCCTGTAGACCCACAGACTAATAGCGTTGGTAAAATTCGGTTGATCTCACAAGGTAAATTATGTAGCTATCCATAGATAGAAGACAGCAGTAATAGTTTTTCTTGATCTCCAAAGTTATGCTTTCACTGTCCTCGGAACAGGAGAGAGTGCAACCTCACCGATGTCAACCTTACGTCACTTGTCACAGAAAAAATGTTTATATCGATACACTTGTCTTGATGTTTCTTCAGTAGAGGAAAACAACGAAATCAAGGAACTAGTTAGGCCTCTCAGGGGCTGGAAAGGCTATTCTTATGTCATCTTCAATTCCAATGACTAAATTATCCAATTGGTGTCATCATTAAGAAACAATTCAGGTCAGGTCAGGTACCTACTTATTCCAATAAAACACTGCTGGATAATATTTTGTAGACCAAAGAGAGAGTCTACATAATTCTTGGAAGTGACAAACTAAAAAAACTGAAAAAATCCTCTTCCTGTGTTTATATCATAAAATGTTTTTAATGCAAGCGTGGTTCTGTAGGGTTAGTGAGAACCCTGCATCTGCATCTGGTTTTAACAGAGGTTATGGATTCTCACTCTCTTAGGCATTCTGTACCCTGTTACAAACTACACATAGAATCCCAGGAGGGGGATGTGGCATGAGACTGATTCCAATACGTACTTACCAAAAGCATCCTCCAATGCTCGTAGACAGGGTAGATTTTTTGACACGCTCCATTCTGCACACCTTATCTAATTCTGTTCAGTATCTTGGTCTGGATGCAGATCGTGAAAAATTACTTTGAACGCTCAAATTTTATTGATTTTTTAGCTTGGGAAGCGCTTGTAGTTGGTATAATTGGATCATTATTGACTTGCTGTTCGATGCCTTTGTTTGATAAGGTATAGTAGTTGAATAAAAGTAATTAAATAATACAAGTAGGTGAATAATATTTTTGGTATTTTTTAGTTAGGCATCGACGATCCAGTCGGAGCAAGTGCTGTACATGGTGTTAGCGGTATTTGGGGTCTGTATCTTTACAAATTATCTAAAAAACAAAATAATCATAAACGAATATGCGAATAAATAATATTGTTCATTTTTAGGGGTCTTAGCTGTAGGTCTTTTCGCAGATGATCCGTACCCATTGGATACAACAAATGGTAGGAAGGGAGTATTAAAAGGTGAACTATTTTCCAAAAATTAAGCACCATAATAACAATGGGAGTATTTTAGGCGGTGGATGGTATTTGCTAGGAGTGCAAACTTTAAGCACTATCTGTCTGGCGTCATGGGGGTTTATCAGTTCAGTAGTACTACTATGGTGCATAAATAAAGTAGTCACAATACGAATGGGTATCCATGAAGAATTGCTAGGCGCCGATGTCACGGAACACCTGGTAAAACATGGGAATGTAAATGTTAATATTATAACAGTGATGCTTAATTATAACTTAGAACAAGTAAACCATTTCAGGTGGGAGTCTCGAGAGCTTTTTCTGCGTTTCGACCAGTTATGGACACAACAGAAGCTGAAAATCTGGACAACATCGGACAAAATCCGGGACATTTTAGGCATCTAGCTGTAGTTAAAAATCTAGCCACAAGGAAAAGATATAGATTATCTAGAATTTTGAGGCACATAACTAGAAACAGAAATTTGGGTATAAATGTTGTAGCTAATTTGTTTCCGAAAAGGAAGTGTAAATTAAAACCGACATCAGGAGAGAAAATTAATGTTGGTTCAGTGTTAGGAGAAAGAATAGAGACAACTCAGGAAGGTTCTGGCACTCATATATCCGCAGCTCAAATGGCATGGATTGATTAATAATTAGACAAATTAAAAAATATGGACTTATTGTAGTAATTATAACTTATTGTATAAATATAAGATATAAATAATTTAATATAAGTAAGTGCCTATAATACATTAAAGTGTTCAATAAAGATATAAATAATTTCAAGAAATTTTAATAAATTAGACACACAATCGGTAATTAATGTGCAATAAACGTTATGGTAGAATACGCAATTTTTGGTTGGTTCTAGTGTTCACCCCCAACCTTACCCCCAACCTACGGTTGGCTGTTTTGGCACCGCTCACCTACTTATTATTCAGTAGTTTCGACAGTTAACACGTAATCCAACTTTTAGGGTTGTATTTGTATTGTATTGTATTTACGGGAATACATCTACACTACGACTTAGAAGAATTTTGTGTCTCCCTTTCTGATGACTATTTGATTATACCACCCCATCCAATTCTAATTCTCGGAGAAGATTTAGGATTTTCGATAGTTCTAAGATGAAAAGTCTTTTTGGTAAATACCTTGAGACTGGAAGCTTCTTTGTTTTACTGCATGAAACTGGAACCAGGATATCTATTGGGGTTTTTCCCCCCTCCATGTAGAATCTACAGGTTCGGTCATTGTGTCGACCAATCTTGCTGAGGTGTGCTCCCAGTTTGTAATGCCCCGTGAGAAAACCCTTTACGTTTTTGGTGCGTTTGATACAATGATTTCAAATCATTTTTGGGTATTTTTCCCAAGAATTAATTAGCCCTGTGTTAATTTTGAGAAGTCTTTCCAGAGATTTTCTCTTTAGATTCCACTTTTTTCTTTACTTTGTATTCGGAAACATTTTCTCGTTGTCCGATTTTTCCGACTTCTCCTTATTATTGTCGGTATAGGTACTAAATTTGCCTTACATAAAATAACATATTTCCTGTTTAAGTTACACTATTTAAATTGCTTCACTTTCAACTAGAGACTTTGATACTATTATCTTGAATAGTTGTACTACCTATACACTTGAAGTCGGGAATTTAAACAAATTCAGAGGTGGGTATAAAGCCAAAATTGAAAACTTTTATTATATAAACAAAAATTTTATTATTGTGTTGTATAACACTAATAAATCATTAAAAACTAGGGCAAGCTTACTTAAAATTATTACTGTCTCAGTACTTAATTCTAAAAATCAAGAGGAGGTACACTAGGAGGGGAATTATTATAATCAGCTAATAAAGGAACTCGGTCAGCTTCTACGTCTTTGTTCATCTTCGCCATTCTTCTATTGTAAGCCAAAGGCGCTTCATTTGGATATGGACGGTAGACGAATTCAGCGTTATCCATTTTGGTGAAAAAGTATATCGCAAGCAGGACGAAAATCACCATGGTAAATGCTATTCCTACGTATAATGCGAAGTATTTCGTGTTTGAATACTGCAAAAAATTTTTAAATTAGTTTTTCAAATTCGTCATGAAAGTATTTGAAAGAATTTCAAGAAACAAAATTTTTTAGGGATTTTTTAATTTTCTCTCCATTCTTAAACTCTTTATTTATTTATTTATTTCCGTTTATTATTTTTACACTACTTGTGTAGTTGTGTATAGGTATGCAGTAATAAGTAAGTACATAATAACGGCGACTTCCCTCAGATGATGGGAACTTTTTCAACTTTTACAGTAAAAAAATGACTGCTCCGAAATTAAGCTTTGATAAAATTATTATGATAAAAATTAGTATAATTTTGAAAAGGCAAAGAAAAAATATTCTTGTTGAAAACAAACACAAAGACATATTTCTCTGTTCAGTTTCCTGTGTTCGGGGAAAGTAAATTAGTAACTAACATCGACATCACACGTTACTGTGGCGAATAATTCTTAAAGAACAAAAAGATAAATATGGTGTCCATCCCACCGACTGGGTTCGAATACCAGTCTCGCCATGGATGTTTGAGTTCGTCTATTCAACTATTTAAATTTAAAGAATGTGTCTGGGTGGAATGAGCTAGTTCTCGAAGCCCAAAATTACAGCAGTAGAGCAGTAACTTTGACTTTGCCTTATCTATGTAGTTAAGACCGATGTCCCTTCCTTAAAAAACGTTAATTTTACAAATAAGTGAAAGAAGTGTGCTACTGCTCAATCCTGCCGGAGGAAAAAGCAACACGAGAGTGTCGAACATACGAGCTTCTTCAACGCAATGAAAAATGAATAAACGAACGATAAACAACGCAACGACAGCAAAACGATAGATGCAAAAAGAACAAAACCAGTGTGAACAAACGACCAGGGAGCTACAAAACCGTCACAAGCAACGCAGGTATGGTCAAGAAACAAAAACAATTCTGATCGCCAAAACTACGACTGCCTCCTCCATACCTCCATTGAGGGTTGGGCGAGGAAACGACGAGAGGTTATTACGGATGAGCAATAGAGCGATGATCCGTCGTGCGAACAATTTACACGTAAATTTAAAAATTCTGATTGTTTACAGTTTTACAGATTCAAACTAAGACGGCTTGCCACGGCGCAGGACTTAACAATCCTATTTTGTGACTTCCGCCAAGTCATGCGCTATTTCTGGAATTGTCAAGTTACCCATATCCAAGCTAGTCATCGATAGAGAGTTCACATTGATAGAGACATGAGATCGAAAGTATTGAAATAATGAAATCACTCCACCTGAACTGGTTAGCCTTGGAGATAGTATACAAAAAAGAAGAATTGTCTTCATTTTTAACAGTTTTTTAAGCGGCTCATTTTCGGAAGTTAGGTGACGTTTACGCAGACATAGTCGCAAGTTGCTGCAATCCTGCGACTTTTAGTGGGACTGTCAAAATTAAGTTTTATTATCTCACTCGATAATAAAATATGATCTCTTTCGAGATCGTATTTTCATAAGAGAGATCATAAGAAAAATGCTAAATGAACTTACCAAAACTTGAAGACACCTCTTATCTTCCAAGGGTGAATTACAAACAATGCACGTCTTAGACCCTCGCAAATTCTGGTACTGACCATTCGGGCAAGGATTGCAATATGACTGATCATCGGAGCTATAGGTGTTCACAGGACAGGCAACTGTTTTAATAAAGTTATATGTTATTATTAGCTAATTTTAATGGTAGAAAAGCTTACAGCAAATTTTTCTGTGACTTGATTTCAGTCCGAATCCTCCAGGACAAGCAATTAAAAGTCGAGCGTCATTGTCTTGTGGAAAAATTACTTCACCCAATATAGAACTATTGTGGCTCTTTTCATGATTGTGATCGTCGTAGTGATCGTGATTATGATCTTTTTCATGATGATCACTTGTAGAGTCGTTTGGCAGGTCCAGTGTTTGCGGTTTGAAATGTTTTTTCGAAGATCGCAAAGTTGATATTACTTGAAACAAAATTAGATTAGTATATTCTGTAGCAAGAAATTTCAAATGTGTTGCAGACATTGTTTTCTCTACGATTGCGATAATTAGGTAAACACCAAAATGCATGTTTAAATCAATATACCTAATAATTTACTTGACACATCGTAATATAAATTGTGACTATTATAAAACAATCGTAGAGAAACTATGTCTGTTTTTTTAGTCAAATTTACATTTACCTGGTATTTTTTCTAACGCTTCCATGTTGAATAAGATTAATTTTGATAAACTGGAATATATTCTGAGCTGGCATTTAATATTACATTCGATAGTGTCAACTGGAACTAGTGCTTCTAGAGGATTTAAGATCGCCATGTAAGTTAAATTCACGTGATTAACTTTTTTCTAAAAAATCAAAATTATTTCACAGTTAAGAAAATGATAATTTTGCATGCGTAACAGAATTTTCGCACCGTTTTGAAGCAGGTAGGTCTGTATACTTCGAGTCGACATATCTTGCTGTAATAACCACACAGTAATCCATCAATCATTTTTGGCATGTAATTGTAAAGAAGATCGCAGTTTTCCATAGTGCATCCATCATCAACGTCGTAATAAATTGTATTCTTCAATTTATAAACTGGAAGACTTACGACAGATAACTCATGAAGAAATTTCGCTCTTTCTTGTGGATCATCGGCCTGTGTTTTGACGGAACATGTATAATTACTGTCATCTTGTGGCGTGATATCGTGAAGCGTTAATGATCCATCATTGTCGCGAATTTTTCCAACTGAAAAATAAAATTTGTTATTATTTAGCTTTAGGAAAACTTTCTTACAAAAATTGATTATTCCTGAAATTGATTTTTTTGTTTGTTTTTATTATACCAAATTTCAAATCTACAAGATACATTTCGAATCAACAAAGACTAGTGATGGAGAAGTTCTTAATAGAACACTAACAGTCAAGAAGGAACCCAACTAAAACAACCACCAATATGAAGAAGGCTCTACCCCGTTAAAAAGGAATTTCAAAATTTCACAGTTCATGGAACTACGAGAATAAGCAAGAGCTGGCTGATACCGTCAGTAAGGTAGGAAGGTAATTCACGTCGATATGAAGGATATACAAGTCAGTAACGTCAAATCTGTAAACGAAGAATGGTTTGAGACGTGGCACAATCAAGTTATCTCTTCTTCATGGTAATGACGACATACTTCATTTTCAGGGATTCGCCTACAATAAAATGGAGAGCAAAAATCCTTAAAGATATTTTATAGCATGCCCTGCTTGCTACTATTTGAAGAAAGGATTCATTACTGTTTTGTAAGGAAGTTTTGTAAGTTTTTGGAATGAGGTGCTCGACTGTACAATTTTAGAACGTTTTGTCAATAATTGACTGTACAGAAGAGAAAATTCAACGCACACCTGTTGGCAATAAAGAATCCAAGGCTTGCGAATTATCAAATTGTGCGTAGTTAGAAAGTTTATCAATTCTTTTTTTCAAATTGATTCTCAGGCGACGTGAAGGGTACCTACAGATTCTAAAAATTTTTATGAGTATTTTTATATGTAGTTCATTTGGTTTCGTCAAGTATTTGATTTATGATATCGATGAATACCTACGGTAAATTTAATAAATGAGTTTCA
Organism: Malachius bipustulatus; assembly: GCA_910589415.1. Taxonomy (NCBI): domain Eukaryota; kingdom Metazoa; phylum Arthropoda; class Insecta; order Coleoptera; family Melyridae; genus Malachius; species Malachius bipustulatus. Next base: position 8,916,073 of record OU342632.1, read on the forward strand.
GTAGTCATAAGGAAACGAAAACGAGATTTAAGGTCATAAATCTTATCTTATGATCAGTCGTCAGAAGTACGAACAGTTGGTGTAAGGTGCATTTTTCCCTAGAAGGACAAATTAAGGACGTGGGCGAATTAGCTTGAAAATGACAAGTAACGGTAGATTTAGAATGAACGCGGAAACATTGCATACATGGCGCTGTAATAACAGATTGTATGATTTTTAACGGGCTGATTTACGGAAAGCTGAGGTAAGAAAGAGATAGCGAGTAAAGACGGACGGTTCAGTTCGTACAAGAAAAGAGGACTTTATTTCGATTTGAACTTCCAGATAAGAAACAACACAAGCCCTGGTGGAAGTCTTTTCTTATAAAATTTAAAGCGGAATATCTTCCACAAGTGAGTAGTTGGCTAATCTTATTAGCTGAATTATTTAATCAAGTTTTTTTTTGTCATTTAGCCAGGGTCCCAGCTCCAGGTTCCAGCTTCAGGTTATAGCTCCAGAGTTTCAATTTCAAGATTCAATTAGAAGTCTCAGAGATTTTCTCATTTATATGTTTATTATTTGGTCCCGTTTTGGATTTTTAACTCCTTCTACCTAGAATTCAAGTTCTGCAGGACCCAGCTAAGGAGACGTACACCGCCATTTTAAGTTTCAAAGGCGAAGATGTATAAAGCAAATTATTCAAGATCAGCAAGTCGTGTGGTATAGCGAGCGGTATCGGTACCAGCGATGGACTGATTTCAGACTAGTTGACCCGTTCGTGCAGCTCACCTACAGCATCGTTTCAGTGACAGTTAGGTACATTCCTTTGTCTACAGACCAACGAAAAGGTATTTATCTAAATTTTATGTGAATTTCAATTTTGACCAGTGAAGTTCCATCATCAAAAGAAAATAAATAATGAAAACCAAAATATCCTTGTGTCTATTCTCCGATCTAATTTATTTTGAGTTAGGTTTGATGTATTTAATTTTTTGAATTTTTGTGCTATTATGTAAATAGTTTCTGAAATTGTAAATATACAGCTACAGTTAATACCTACCTGTAAGAGGTTTGTTATCTTCTAGACTCCAAGAATATTTCATTTTAGAAGATTCTTCTATCACCGAACTGTACACACAGGGAATGGTTACTTTGTTACCAGAGAGAGCATACAATTTTCGATCTGTAACATAGAACCCATCGAGTGATTACTTGAAAATATTTTTATAATCAAACTAACCTGTATTTTGTAAGTTATCATCTTCTTGAAAGAACGCATTTATTTTATAAAGTCCAATTATTTCCTTATTTTTCTCCATTAATTTAAGAAAAAAGTGACTTCTTTTTTTTCGTACCTCGGCCAAGGAATCATTGTTAATCACTAGACCTTCTTCTACTTTGAGATAAGTATTACATTGCTCTATCGAAAGTAGTTTATATTCCTTGTTTCGCAAGTGAATCTTCAAATTGTTAACCATGTCGTCAATAGAGCAAAGGCAGTAGTCGCCGGCCAGACATTTTGTTCTCACCACGTTCTTTGGCATTGGGATTAAGACAGTCTCCTGACTTAAGTTTACATCAAAAGACTTCTCAGTGGTTTGATTTTCACTGCACGAGCAACTTGTTTGTTTAATTTTTGTTTGAATTTCACTAGACTTATTTTGTTCTTTCGGAGTTAAACGAGCGCCGTTAGCGGGTATCCATTTACTTCCGTTCATTTTAACAAAGTCATCAAAGTCAATGCCACTTAAAACAATAACAAAGTCTTTACCAGAACGACTAACCGTTTGGGATGGAGCATTTTCACTAAATAATCGACGGTAATAGTTGAGAAATTCTTCGAGAGAATGGGTTGGATTAGATGATATAACTGGAAGCTCAATATAAATTGGAGCATGTTTATTTTTATAATCATTAATTACATGGAGAGTGGAAGATTCACTAGAAGTCGTCTTATGGTTGGTTATGGTAGTATGTTTAGGAGGTGAAATGGTAACTTCAATTAATTCTTGTTCGTTGTTTGAACCAGCCGTGATCGTGATGAAGTAATGTTGACTAGATTCTACACCATGATTGCTCTCAATTACTTGGTGCCCTTCATGTGATACAAGAGATTCGGTAGCATATTGCTCTTTTGTTTCCGTGACGTGCTGAATGTCCTCTGTCTCTAAATTAGCATGAAGATCTTCTGCATTTTCCTCAGTCCCCCGATGTTCTTCATGATCTTCTTCATTGCTTTCTTCGGTAGGTCGATGATCTAAGATAGGATTACCACTTGAGTGCGACGGGTGATATTTCTCGTATTCTTTCTCATTAGCTCCTTCTTCTGGATACTGTTTCTCCTGTTTTTGATCATGAGCTTTTTCGATCGGGTTGTGCTCTTCTTCACGAGATTTAGTATATGAACCTTCTGTAAGATGATATTCTTGTTCTTTCTCGTCGGACTGTTCATTCGGATAGGAGGTCTGTTCATGTTCTTCCTCATGAGAATTTTCTGTCACATGGATTTGATGCCCTTCTTCGTGGGAATTTTGAGTTGGGTGGTGATCTAAATTAGTTGTGTAACGGGCCTCTTCTGTATGATGCTTTCCATGTTTTTTCACATGAACTTCTTCTGTAAGATGATTTTCTTGCTCTTGCTTACGAGCCTCCTCTGTATGATGATAATTTCCGTGTTCTTCATTCGGAGATTCTTCAGTTCCATGTTCTAATTGGTTTTCGTTCTGGGCATCTCCTGTAGGGTGATGATCTTCATATTCTTTCTCATGAGCCTTCTCAGTATGTTCAGTATGGTGGGGATGCTCTTGATCCTCATTTTGGGACTCTTCTATATGGTAATCTTTATATTGTTCCCCATGTGATTTTTCTTTCGAATGCTCGTTATCATGCTCCTCTTCTGTAATATGATGATTCACGTGTTCCTCCGCTTGAGATGTTTCACTAGGATTATGTTCTTCTTGTTCATCATTTTGTGACTCTACTGTACTGTGATAATCTTCATTTTCTGCTTTATGAGACTTTTCTGTCACATGACTTTCATGCTCTTTTTCATTGGCACTTTCAGTACGGTGATATTCATTAGTTGCGTAATGGGTCTCTTCTGTAGGATGTTTTCCATGCGTTTTCATATGAGACTCTTCTGTTATATCCTTTTCATGTTCTTCCTCATGAGACTCTTCTGTAGGATGCTGTTCTTGTTCTAGCTCATGAGCCTCCTGTGTCTGATAATGATTTTCATGGTCTTTCTTATGAGCCTCTTCTGGAATATGTGTATTCTCGTATTCTTCCTTGTGAGATTTTTCATTAGAGTGGTGATCTTGTTCGTCATTTTGGGGTTCTATTTGGTGATAATCTTTATGTTCTTCCTCATGAGATTTTGCTTTAGAGTGGTCTAAATACTCCTTCTCCAAATATTCTTCTGTATGATGAAATACTTCAATAGGATGGTGTTCTTTATTGTGATGATCTTCCTGGTCGTTTTCATTAGACTCTTCTGTAGGATTTTTTTCATCTAATTTATCATGACTTTCTTCTGTAGGATGATGTTTTCCATATTTTTTCTCATGAGATTCTTCAGAAGAGTCGTGTTGTTTCTGTTCTTCGTTTTGGATTTCTTCTGTATGATGATAATATTTATGGTCTTCGTCATGGGATTGTTCTGTACGATGCTCTTCGTGTTCTTGCTCATGAGCATCTTCCCGATCATGCGTTTGGTACTTTTTATCATGAGGATGATGTTCTTTTAGCCCTTTCAATTGGGCTGTTTCTGTATGGAGTTGATTATCATGTTGTTCCTTACTAGACTCCTCTGTCACATGCTTTTCAATTCCTTTTTCATGAGCTTCTGTAGTCGGGGGGTGTTCTTCTGCGTGTTGTTCTTCACCTGTATGCGAACTTTCGTGCTGGTCATGTTGAATGTTCTCTATAACATGGCTGTCATGTTCTTTTTCATTAGTTGACCTATGATCTTGTGTTCCTTGGTCTTCATCTTGGTGTTCTGGGTGAGTATATTTATGGTGGGTTTCCTGATGGGCATGTACAGTAAAAGGGTAGTCATCTTTAACTTCGTTATGGTACTCCCCGGTTGAATGATATATTTGATGTTCTTCCTCAGGAACATTCATATTAGGGTGATCTTCTTTATGTTCTTGTCCACGCGTCTCTTCTGTCACATGCTCTTCATGTCCTTCTTCATGAGATCCTTCAGTATAGGGGTGTTCCTCAGTAGCTGCATGATGTGCTTCACCTGTATGGAAGCTTTCTTGTTGGTTATGATGGATGCTCTCTGTAACATACGTGCCATGTTCGTCTTCATCAGCTGCCGTATAATGTTCATTTTGTTGTTCTTCCTCATCTTTGTTTTCTGCGTGAGCATGTTTCTCGTGTGCTTTCTCATGAGCGTGTTGAATAGGGTGATCTTCTAAATGTTTATTATGGGACTCTTCGGTAAAATCATGTTTCTGACCTTCTTTCTGATGTTCCTTTTTAGGGGATTCTTCTGTGGAATGATGATTTTCAGGGTTTTCCACATGAGTATCTTCATTCGGGTAGTGACTTTCATGCCCTCCTTCATGAGCCTCAGCTGTAGAAAGTTTGTCATGTTGTTCCACATTAGCGTCTGCAGTAGGTCGATACTCTTCTTGTTCTTGTCCGTGTGCCTCTTCTGTGACATGTTCTTCATGTCCTTCTACATGAGCTCCTTTAGTAGGGGGGTGTTCCTCAGTAGCTGCATGATGTGCTTCACCTGTATGGAAGCTTTCTTGTTGGTTATGATGGATGCCCTCTGTAACATACGTGCCATGTCCGTCTTCATCAGCTGCCGTATAATGTTCATTTTGTTGTTCTTCGTCATCTTTGTTTTCTGTGTGAGTATGTTTCTCGTGTGCTTTCTCATGAGCATGTTGAATCGGGTAGTGATCTTCTAAATGTTCCTTATGGGATTCTTCGGTAAAATCATATTTCTGACCTTCTTGCTGATGTTCTTCTTGATGGTATTCTTCTGTGGAACGATGTTTTTCAGGTTTTTCCACATGACTATCTTCATTCGGATGGTCACTTTCATGCCTTCCTTCATGAGTCTCAGCTGTATAAAGTTTGTCATGTTGTTCCACATTAGCGTCTGCAGTAGGTCGATACTCTTCTTGTGCTTTGTTATGGACTTCTTCTGTAGGATGATATTCTTCTAGCTCTTCGTCATGGGACTCTTCTGTTGCATGGTCCTTTTTATGTTCTTTCTCATGACCACTTTCATTAAAGTGGAGTACTTCATGTCCTTTTTCATGAGCCTCTTCTGTAGAAAGTTCATTGTGTTCCTCATGAGCTTCTTCAGCAGGATTTTGTTCTTTTACTTCTTCGTGCTTGGCTGTTTCTGAATTTTGATGATATTCATGTTCTTCAACATGAGCCTCTACTGTTACATGTTCTTCATGTCCTTCTACACGAGTTTCTTCAGTAGAGGGGTGTTCTTCGTTAGCTCCATGATGTACCTCACCTGTATGGAAGCTTTTTTGTTGGTCATGTTGGTCACCCTCTGTAACATGCATGTCATGTTGTTCCTCATCAGTTGCCGTATAATGTTCTTTTTCTTGTTCTTCGTCATCTTCGTTTTCTGCATGAGTATACTTCTCGCGTGCTTCATCATAAGCGTGTTCCGTAGGATACTGATCTTCTTCATTTTCATCATGGGATTCTCCAGTGGAATGATGCGATTGATGTTCTTCCTCGTGATCTTTTTCATTGGAGTGGTGTTCTTCATATTCTTCTCCATGAGCCTTCTGTGTAGAAAATTTTTCATGTTGTTCCTCATAAGCCTCTTCAGTGGAGTGGTACTGTTCTTGTCCTTCGTTATGGTCTTCTTCTGTATGAAGATGCTTACCATACTCTTTCTGAACCCCTTCATTCGAGTTGTGTGCTACAATGTCTTCGTTATGTGACTTTTCTGTTGGATGATGCTTCCCATGGTCTTCCTCATGACTATCCTGATTCGAGTGGTTTTCCTCGTATCCTCCCTGAGCCTTTTCTGTTGGCGGTTTTTCATGTTGTTCTTCATGCGCCTCTTCAGTAGGGTTTACATCTTCATGTTCTTTGTTATGAGCCTCTTCTGTAGGATGAGGTTTTTGATGAGCAGTATATTTTTGGTTTTCTTGAAGTGTAATTTGTTCATGATGCTTTTCAGTAGATGGACGACTGTGATGATTTCCGTTGTTGGCTGATTTTCTTTCTTCTTCGATTTGGTCTTCCAGCTCATGCTCTAAGTTTTTTAGTCGACCAATTTCTTTTTGTATTGAAAGCTCCAAGTCTGCAAGTTTTTCTCCTTCTGTACAAGGTTGGGGTTGTACACTATTATGAATTTTGTGATGATTTTTTTCAAACTCCTTATCACCCACAACAATTACATGCTGAACCTCTGAATCCATCTCAGGATGTTTTTCAGTTTTTACCGTTACATCTTTAAATTTTTCACTATTTTCATGTCTTGATGGATAGAGAGATGTTGTCTCTAAATAATTCGAGAAAAATTTTGTCAGAACTTCTTTATCAGCAAGTTCCCCTTTATAATGTTGCGGAGTACTTTTACTAAATACTTCTTCATTTTCATCAAAATTTTCATGATGTATCACGTGGTTTCCGTGTTTGTCAGGGCAACTTTGACATTCCAAAGTTGAATCTGTGTTTGAAGGAAATTCGGCCATGTCTTTTTCGTTAAAAACTTCATGAATGTCCAATAAGCGTCTTGTTAAATGTTCTGTGCTTATTACTACTTTTACTGATTCGGATTTGCGTGCCTGCTGATGTTCAGTTGTAAATTGAGTATTTTGATTTTGAGTCATACTTGTAGTAGAGTAACTGTTCGCCGCTTCAAAGGAAGCTTCATTAGAAGTAATAGCAGAAGTGATCGATCCTTTGGCGATAGTTGATTCAAAAAATTTAGCAGCGATTTGAGTTTCATGTATTGGAGTAGTAGATACTACTTCATCATCTTCATCTCTCAACTCTGTTCTCGCATTTTCTTTACGGTTGCTGGGAGTTATGGGCTTAGTACTGGGCGCAGGTTTTTCTGATCTAATTAGAGTATGCTCTGTAACTCTTTCATGCATTGTTTTCTCAGTTATACTTTCAAGTTTTTCGTGATCTTCAGGTGTTGTTTTTTGATCAAAACTTGTTTTTATTTCCTCGCTTTGTACGCTTTCGGTAGCTTTAGGGGAAACAATTACCTCAAGCACATGATGTTCTTTTTGGTTGTCGGTGTAGGTAATCAAAAATGCTTCAGTTGTAGCTGCCTCTCCTATCTCATTTTCCAACTTTGGTTTCTCAGACTTTGTTCCGCTCTTTTCATATTCCTCTCCTTCATCAACTGTCTCTCGCGATCCTAGGAAATTGGTGATTGGATGTAATGACTTTGTTGTATGTTCAGGAATATTATCGATCATTGATGTTGTATGAGCATTATATGTTTTATTTCCTGGATTGTTTCTTTCAAAAGGATTAGCAAAACCAGTACTATTTTTAAATTTTGGTTCAAGTTTTGTTAACGCCGGAGTAACTAAATTTGTACTTGTATGTCCATGTAGTTTTTCACTATGTTCTTGCAAAATGTTGTGCAGGTAAAAATTATCCTCATGATGTGGCTCAGTTATACCTTGTGGAATTTTATTTCTATTCCCAGGTTCACTGGTAGATAGCTCTTGAATGTCTTTCCTAGTTACTTTTCCTTTATTCTTGACTTTACTTTTCGATGTGTTTTCAATGTAATCTTCGTCATTTTCATTCTGCTTATTGTATTTATAGTACTCTCCAGTAGTGGACGAAAATATATTTAGTGGACCATTAGCAGAAGCCTCACGTGAATTTGTATAGTTTAAATTCAAAATAGCACTTGCATTTGTATTTGTGTCAATCATTGATGTTGAGTGCTCGTAATTATAACTTTCATTATATTTGCTCTTACTGCTGCTGTTTGAAGTAACATTGTTATGTCTTTCCGTTTGCATGTCTTTACTATGAGCTTTGTTCGCACTATTTTTGGGTATTGCTGCTTCTTCTCCAGTCGATTTTTCGCTGTTACTAGATGACGAGGTAGAAGTTTTGATTGAGCTCTCAGAAATGTAGTTAGATACAAGAAAATATGGTTCTGTATTCAATAATCTTCCTTGGTTTATTGGGGTAGAAGTACTTATATGTCTTGTGTAATGCTTGGAACTGCGTGTATGAGCTATCAACTGCTCATGAATGCGCTCTTCTTGGTGTTCATTTTTCAGACTTGTTTTCGATGAACTGCTCCCGACTTCAATCACGTCTTCTGTTGTGAATGAAGAAATCGTTTCTTGTCTTTCTGATTTGATGTTTGTTCCAAAAAAGGTACCTCCATTTGTGAGTTTTGTGGAATTTTCTAATTCCTCTGATAAAGGAGATGCTTGCATTACAATTTCTTTTGTTTCGGTGGTGGATGAAACAATACTCTGTCCTGATTTTTCATCAGAAGTATCACCAGGTACTAAGATATCAGAAAAAGTAGCTTTCGAATTGATTTGTGTCTGAACTTCTTTTCCTTCATAAGTGTTTGCATAACCACCTTCGTATTTGAATGCGGTAGACCTTTCGATTTCTGTGGAACTTTCACTCGAGTTTGACGCAGTGTTCTCAGACTTAGCGGACTCTTGTTCAGTTTCTTTAGTATTTGTCGATGAAGATATATGTGCTTCTTTACTTTCGTGATGTACTTCAAATGCGTTAGTGACTTTCAGATCTTCAGACTTTTCAGTGCGTGCAGACTCAAAAATAGGTGTTTCTCCAATAACTGTAAGCGTGCTTATTTCATTATTAATTGTTGGCTCAATTTCTGAATATACTTCGTGCAATGTTGAGCCCTGATCTTTATGAATTACAGAAGAAATAGATTTTCCTTCAATTTCTTGACCAATAGAAGTTTTTGCTCCAGTAGGAATAGCAGTTTCTTTTACATCATTTGTTTCTGTTACTTCTTCTGTAAGTGAATACGCTCCCGATACATTAGAAGTGCTCTGTTTGGTGTACATTGGTGTAAGTTCAAAAGAAGGTATATCAGCAGTTACTAATGATGATGTTTCATTTGCTTTGTAATAAGCTGAGGTGCTACTTTCAATAGAAGAATTAGGGGTGTCTTCAGTTTCTTCGCTGCCTATAGTAGAGAAAATCTCAAAGTCGTAAGAGGTAGAAGTAGGTCCAATTTTCACATCTGTTCCTGAAACTTCTTCTGAAGTTGAAGATGTCCCATTTACTGGTTCTTCAGACTTGAAGGTTTGTTGTTCAGTTTCTTCGTTAGCCTTTTCTGAAGTACTTGCAGGTTCAACGTTCTGCCATTCCTTATTACTAGTCTGAGTTTCTTCACTAGTAATTGCTTCATTTTCTGAATTTGTTCTTAACTTATTATTTGAAGTGGATGATTCCTTATTAAATTCTTCATAAATGGTCGAAGGCCGTTGATCTGTATGCGTCACTGTACTGTATTGTAGTGTTATACCGGATTGTTCACCATGTTCAGCAGTTTGTTCAGTTTCTTTCTCTATAGAGGTTCGTGTTTCTTCAGTAACTGTTAATCCTTCTAATTTAGTATTGAGTTCATTTCGTAACGTTGAAGGTAGTTTTTTATTTTCATCAAGCCTAGTTGATTCTTGACCCATAATTACGGATATAGTGGATTCTGGTGCTTGTTCTGATTGTAGTTCAATATTTGCAGTTATAGAGTCTTGCCAGTCTTCTTCAGTAGTTTCTTTATATTCTTCTCTAGTTTGTGAATCTGTTTCTGAAGTAGTATAGAATTCCATTGGTTTGCCGTGTTCTTTAATTTCCTCACTTGCTGAGGTTTTAGAAATCTCTAATTCAGTTGGATAAGTGGGAGCTTCCTCAGTTTCTTCTTTGCGAGATTTAGAGCTGCTGTAAACTACACTTATAAAAGTTGTTACAGAATTAGAAAACGCAGAAGTAAGAATCCCCTTATTGTCTTCAGTTGTTGTTTCTATGTAACTCTCTGTTGCTGTAGCGATCGTGGGCTCAGGTGCTATTGTGGCTTTTATTTCGTTTTCTGTGGTCCCGCGAATAGTAGTGGGAAGACCTTTACGCATTTCTGTATTGGATATTTGTGTTCCTCCTTCTCCGCTAGGTTTAGTTGATGATATTTCTAATTCAGAATCAGTCAAGGTAGATATTTCGAATCGAGATGTATCAGTTTCTTCATGGTCTTCACGACCTATTTCTGTGTTTTTAGTGTCTTCTATGGTTTGTGTTACTTGAGTGAGATTTATCTCATCTCCTGAACTTATTTTTATATCATCAACCGAAGTTAAAGATAGCGCAGTTTCATTGTTAGAAGTGGAATGGTGATCTCGAAATGCAGATATTTCAGATTGAGTTGAATTTTCTGTAGATTGATTTTCTTCACTAGTTATGATTTTTGCAGAAATGGTAAATTCGAAAGTAAAAAGTTGTTCACTTTCTTCGTTATAAGTTTCTATGGAGGCTGTTTCTTCAGTGCTAGTAATCTCAGTTTGTAATTTGGTCGCTAATCTATTTGCTGAAGTAGATAGTCCCAAATGTTCATCGCGAGGAATCGAAGTGAGACCTTCATATGTTGTAGTGTCAGATTTAGCAGTTTCTTGAGTATTTTCACCACGTACAGTGGCAGATATTTCTAATGCAGATTCATTGGTTATTTCAGTTTCTCCAGTCTCAATTTCTAACGAGCCTTGTGTTGACTGTTTTCCTGAACTGATTTTGGACTCATTTGTTGAAGTTGAAGATATAGCAGTTTCTTCAGTAATAGAAACAAAATCAGTTTCAACACCAGATATTGTGGATATAGCAACTTCTTCTGTAACTTCAGATTCTTCACTTGTGATGATTTCTGCAGAAACTGCGAATTCAGGTGTAAAAATTAGTCTATTTCCTTCACTAGTTACTTCTAGGGAGCTTTTTGTTTCTTCAGTGCTAGTAATCTCAGTTTGTACTGATGTTGAGGTTGATAGTTCCATGTTTTCATCCTGAGCAATCGAAGTGAGATCTTCATTCGTTATTATAGGGCCAGAAATTTTGGTTCCTTCAGTTTTTCCACCAGTTATAGTGGCAGATATTTCGAACTCATAGGCATTAGTTGTTTCAGTTTGTCTACTCTCAATTTCTGACGAGACTTGCGTCGTGAGAGTAGGCTCATTTCCTGAGCTGATTTTGGACTCATTTGTTAAAGTTGAAAATAAAGCAGTTTCGTCGGTAACATAAACAAAATCAGTTTTAACATCGGAAATTGGGGATTGAGCAGATTCACCCGTCGTTTCTTGACTGGTTGGCGCAGAAGTTACGAAATCAGAAGAAAGAAGCTGTCCACTTTCTTTAGTATTTATTCCCATAGATCTTTCTGTTTCTTCAGTGCTGGTACGCTCATTTTGTAATTTGGCCGTTAGCCTATTTATGGAGGTCGAAGTTTTCACTTGTTCACCGTGAGTAGTCGAAGTGAGGCCTTCATATGTTACAGAATTGGATTTTTTAATTTGTTCAGTTTCTCCACTAATTATTGTGGCAGATATTGCGAATTTGGAGGTAATAGTTGGTTCAATTTCTTCACTATCGGTTTTTGACAAGTCTTGGGCCCCCTTGGTGATGGGGAGCTCATTTCCTGAGCTGGTTCTTAACTCATTTGCTAAAGTGATAGATGTGGTAGTCTTTTTGGGAATAGAAGTGAAATGACTTTCAATACCAGACAGTGTGGATTCATTTGTTTCATCTATTGTTTCAGTTTCTTGACTAGTTGTGACTGTGCCAAAAACTTCAAATTGAGAAGAAGCAGTTTTCTTGTTTTCTTCCCTTCCTATTTCTCCGGAGTGCTGTACTACTTCAGTAGTAGCGATACTATTTTCTTCGCTAGGTGTCAACCTATTTTCTTTGGTCAATGGCTTCTCTATTTTTCCATTAATGTTATCATGGATACTTTCCGTAGTATACGTTGGATTTAGTTCACTTTGATTGCTGGTTGTATCCTGGTATATTTCTTTAGAGAGAGTGACTTCATTTTCTAGGTTGGTATTTAATTCTTTTCCAAACGTTTTTGGGGATCCTTCACTTTCTGCCCTAGTAGTCGACTCAACTTGGGATGTTACGGGTTCTTTATAAGTTTCAAGCGAGGTGACCCCTCTTTCAGCTGAAGATGTTTCCTGAAGCATATCTGACCTCAGTGAAACTCGATCAGATATCTCAGTTACGATAGGAGTGCCATTATTTTCACCCCAGTTTTTATTTTTTCCGCTTAAGTCAAGTAATTTGAATATTTTAGTTGTCAAGAACAATTCAATAAATTCGTTAGCTGATACTGGTTTTCTATTAATTGTAGATTTAGTTGTTTGTTGTTTATTTGGCTGACTTATACCAATTTTATTCTTTTCTGTTATCAGTGATGACGATGGGACAGATTGAGTGGCACCTTCATTACTGGTTTTCTCTGTTAATATTTTGCTGGATTCATTTGATGTTTTGGTTGATTCGTTTCTGTTTTTATTATCCTCATCCACTTTGGGGAAATATTTGAACACCTCTGTTGTTATAAATATATTATCAGGCTCAGCAGCTGAAACAGGAACCGGCATTCCTGCGTTGGATGTTTTGTTTTGTGTTCTCGGATGGGAAAGTGTATAATTATTTGTTTTCTTTTCATTAAACTCGATGGATTTGTTTCTTGTTTGTCCTTTTGCTAGAGTGAGACGATTGTTAGATATAACGTTTCCATTCATTGGAAATTCTGAAGTACTCGAGATGATGCTTTGAGTAGAGAATGGATAATCGTAAGTTATAGTTCGCAAAATGCCTTTCTGTACAGTCTCATTGACTGGCTCGTTAGTAAGCTCTGGAAGGATAATGAACTCTTCGCCTGATTGATCGGAGTTTCGCCAATTATTTTGTTCCGATATTGATTTCGATGTCGTTTTCAACAATTCTGGAAAGTTTACATGCTAATTAATAATTTTAATTGAATTTTGAACAGGAAAATTTTATTCCCGTTTATTACAAAGCAACATCAACGACCAACAACAAACCTTACTGAAATCTCATATTTACTATACAAAATAATTATCGTTAAATGAGTTACTTACCTTCAAAACTCTCATCGAGCCCATTATCTTTAGGCAAGCTTCCAATTTCTTCTTCAGACTGTGGCCAATTGAACTGCTTCCATATTTCTTGTTCCTCCGTTGTGCCAGATATTGGACGACCTAAAGGGTTTTTGATGAAAAATTTATATCTTAAGATCGATGGAACTCGAAATGTCTCTTCAAGGAATATTTTTATTTGGATTACTCTATACCACTGGATAACAAATTTCTAGTACCTACTATCATAATGCTGATAACTGCATTTTACACACGTTTTTCTACTGTAGAGAGTGTCGCATTAGGCGCTACCAAATTCTACAAATTTAGAGATCTCCCAATTATTGTAATACATATCGAAAGATGTTCAACTAAACTCAAGAAATTGTACACCTGTTCCTCATAGTGGTTTTAAAATTCAGCTTTGAAGCCAAGACCTCAGGAAAGAAAGACCGTGGATCGATATTGGCAAAACGCATTAAAAATCTTAGAGGGGGAGGGGGTTAACCAAAAGTGAAAATATCATTCGTTTTGATTCATCCTGAACTGTTGAAGAGCTCTCAAAATATTTTCAAATTGGAATCATACATTTGCTCACCTAAGATACACGTTATACACATTTATGGGAATCATGCAATTTTCAAAAACAAAAAAAAAGGACAGTCAATTTATTCATGATTCCTTGCAAAAGATCATGTATTTCTGATTTTTGGATATGTTCATTTTGGATAGGATCATTGCTAGTAGGGGCGAGTACCAATTTTGCATTAACGAAAGATTTGTGCGTTTTGCACCAGCGCAAAAAAAAACGAAACTTTTGCACTGTAACGAATTCCAAGGCATTCGTTGAATATTATTATTTATTTTAATTAATCGAGGGGTTTATCAGAAGGATACAGTTTTTACAGCGGTGATACAGGTTATCTCGCCGGCACCGGCTATATAAGCAGACCCAACGGAGAAGCAGGGAGATCTTCCGAGGTATTGACTCGCGAACATCTCCCTCCCTGTGAACTAAGCTAGGAGGTCTTCAGCAGGAGGCATGTAATGAGTGCACTCCGTCCGGTACCCAGCCGGCTACAGCAGGACGATGAAATGAGTCGAGCCTAGCTGTAACTGGACGTCGGGAGATCGATGAGAGTGAACTGAGCTTTTATCAACTGCCGGTTATAACAGGGAATCAACCGGGGCTGTAGTGAAGTCCCGGTGGATCCTTTCAGACGACGCCTGGCCTGTATTGAGGGCCAGGTAAACCAGACGTCGGATCGCAATGTAATGAGTTGTCGATCCGACAATCCCGTCACGTCGGGTATTCCGGAGGCCGCAGCAGCATCAGATACGACACGCAGCGTGCGGTGGTAAGAGAGCTACTGACGCAGCGGAGCCGGAGGTGAATCGTTCGTCCGACCGACCAATTTAGTGGCGTGTGTGAGTCGGAAGAACATGTAAATATTTTGAGCCGGAACAAGATTACTTCCCCCCTCCGTTTTCGAGGATGCTGAACACGATGCCGTTGTCAGAATTTCTCTTTGGGGTTGCGCAACCCCTCAAAACGGCCAAAAACCACCCCCTAGAGAGATAAACCGCGCTTCAATCCATTTCCCTGCAAAAAAAAACCTTCCTCCCGTTTCCGAGGATGCTGAACACAATGGAGGTGCTGGACATCGCGTGCGACCCCGACCAACCCCTCCACCGGCCAATATTCACCCCCGAAATGGGTGACTTTTTTATGTATATGTAGGCCAAACGATGGACTTTTTCGAAAAACTTTTGTAAAATTCAAGTACAGAATCACAATGGCCATAATTTAAAATTATTTTGGAGTATAAAGAGTGTCCCATATGACAGTGACATATCAAAGTTATGTTTTTTTAAATGGAATGCTCCTATGTTATTGCATTTTTAGATTGTCTGAGAAGAGGAAATAAGATTGGCTTTTACAGTTGGTGTTTAAATTCAGAAGTTTTTGAGTTATAAACAAGTGAAAATCGTCATTTTTTAAGTTCAATGCCCTGTACAACGAAAACGGCTAAAGATAGAGAAAAACGGCTTACATGTCCTTATTTTAACTTTTCATGTACTATCCTATATCTACTATCCTACATAAAAAAAATCACCCATTTCGGGGGTGAGTATTGGCCGGTGGAGGGGTTGGTCGGGGTCGCACGCGATGTCCAGCACCTCCATTGTGCTCAGCATCCTCGAAAAAGGGGGGAAGGTTTTTTTTTTGCAGGGAAATAGATTGAAGCGCGGTTTATCTCTCTAGGGGGTGGTTTTTGGCCGTTTTGAGGGGTTGTGCAACCCCAAAGAGAAATTCTGACAACGGCATCGTGTTCAGCATCCTCGAAAACGGAGGGGGGAAGTAATCTTGTTCCGGCTCAAAATATTTACAATTTTCGGGTTTTTTTCCGACTCACACACGCTACTAATTAACAGAGGTGCGTGTACCGACGCAGATATCTCCCGCCAATCAGGCGGCCTGCAGGGGACGAGAGCCGGCCCACATTGTTCAGGATTCAACAATATTAATTTAATAGGTACAGATATGTGTAACTATCGTAATTGTAAATAAAGATTTTTATTATTCTAATTGAATTGTCACGGGTAAAAGGGGGCAATTATCCATCCCTGGGTAATCATCTCTACCATACCGAAAATCCCGTTACAGCACAAATTTTCCGATTTTTTCCCAGTTTGCGCGTATTAGTACCAAAAGTATGCGCTTCACAGAAAAATGAATGAATGAATGAATGAAAACAGAAAAATAGCGAAAGAAAATGCAGTCTTTGTTTTTTAAATGGGACCCAATATTATTACATTTTCAATTTGTCAAAAAAATTCAATAAGAGTGGTTTTTACAGTTGCAGTTTAAATTGAGTACGTTATGAGTTATAAACAAATGAAGAACGCATTTTCCTGAGTTCAAGATAAGTTTACAACGATAACAGCCGTGTGATAACAGATAACAAATAAATTGTGATCAAGGGACTAACTAATCCCGAAACGTTAACTTTTGATCAACATTAATAACTATCAAACTATCAAGCCGGAACCTAAAATCCAACAAATAATCAAAATAGTAAATATTAGATATATTTTGTAGTATGTAAACTACCCTAAAGTGATTTTTGAGGGGCTACGTTATATTTTGATATTCGTGAGATATATTTAATCCTGGTTACAAAAGTTCTGTTTTCGATGTCCAATCAGCCTTGTGTAAAAAAATTTCAACCCTGTGCCAGATATGAGATGATCTAAAGCATTGTGATAAATGTAAACGAGTGTACTTCATAAAATTTCATCAACATCGATACGTTTAAAAGTTCAGTTTTCGAAAAAAAAAACAGTGCTTACCTAAATTAGTTGGACGTAAAAATTCACTGTTGGTAGGAACAGCCGCACCAACTATTGATTTGACGGACTTTTCAGTCGTTAACGTTTTATCCCCTTCGTGATACCAATTAAACTCTTTCCAAACCGGAGTTTCGTCGCTGCTATATTTATATCTCTTCCAGGGGTTTTCCATGTTTTTAAATTTATGACGGTTTTTTCTTGGAAACCAAGGACGTCTAACTTTCATTTTATGATTTCTTTTCTTATTTTTCCTTTTATTTCTATTAAACGTATTAAATTTACCCAATGGAATCAAATGCCTTCTTGTATCCCTCAAAGCTTGTAATGATGGAATGAGTCTATTTGAATAAAAAGTATTCTTCACTGGTTGGTTTTTAAACCCAACACCAGACCATTCCCTTTTTTTGCAAGTCGGTTTCTTGGAAACGTTATCATCATGATCATAGTCTGAATCAGTTGAATTGTCTTGGTGTTTGTTGACGGAAGACGGTTTTTTGGGACCACTATCACCATAGTCTTTATAGTCTGGATCAGTTGAGTTATCTACTACCACCTCCTGGTGTTGAATTTCTTTTGACGATCCTTCACTAGCATAATTTTTATTTTGATTGTCCGAAAGGCTGTTGTAAATTTTTGTTTCCCTTTTTTTGTTCACAGGTAATTTCGCTAACGTTCGCCTAAAAAACGATTATTGGTTCTTTCTGGGGTTTTACGATGCAGCCAATCCCAAAAGTTTGAGAAATCTTTAATTTTTAAATTCTTGTGGTTTCGTTTTCTTCTGTTGCGACTTTTGTCGTGAAGAAGTCTCCTTACTCCTCTTTGGGATGTTCCAGGTTTACCAGAAAATCTTTTACGTCTCCTAGACAGTAATTGTGCTTTAGAAGCCGATTCCTCATTCTCGCTTGTTCCCAAATTGTCGTCGATGGACAACAATGAACGAAACTGAGGTCTGAAATTTTCCATTTCTATTTCGTCGGAATCCCTCTCATCAGTGTTTTCTCTCATGCCTTCTAAAATTGTTTGAACCTCACTAACCAGCTCTAAATCTTTTTCCAAACGCTCGATTTTCATCGAGACACAATCATCTTCATCTCTCTCGGTTACTGCAAAAAAGTTGCTATTATAATATTTGAATTTTATAACGGTCAAAAATGGAATAGAATGTGGTACCATATGTCAGAATTATATCACATGAATTACGTAATTACTCTTTAAACATTAAGTGAATATCATTTAATGATATTCACATTGATCCACACTGGTTACTAATTGCCTATATGATGCCAAATAGTGGAAGTAGCTACTGTCAAAGGATAATTTGGAATTTTTGCCATCACTAATTTGTTTTCGAAGCAATTCTAAGTAATAGCGTCGCTCCATAACTACATCCATAATAGTGTAGCTCCACTATAATTAACAGTTAGGAACAATGCTCTATTGAATTACTGCTACCTTTGAAGAACACAATTGTAAAATTAAGGATAAACTAATAATTGAGTAATTTAGTTTCAATCTTGATCGACACAGCTACCGTTTCCGTAAATTAAAAGTGTAAGTACTTAATCCTTTTTCTCAATAACTTACCTTCTTTTTCCATAAAACTTTTTGTAGAAGTCTCACGTTTCTCATCCGACTCGTCATGAAACAAACCAAAAGTTGAACATTCCGTCGTAGTTTTTGCACTTGCGTTACCAGAGTTTCTATTTATATTTTCCGCAGAAATGTTAGTTGAATTAGTTCCAGCTTTATAACAAAAATCAGACCATATTAAAAAAAATTACGAGAAGAATTAGAAAGAAATGAAGACTTACCTGAATTTTCTATCTTAGATTTAGTCTCAGTCTTATTTTCCGCCGCAGATGTTTCGACCTCTGGACAGGGAGAAGCTCCAGATTCATTCTTGGAGTTAGTTTGGGACTTGACAGATGGAACAGCACTTTCTTGCGGTTGTGCTTCTTGATTTGTGTCTGTATTTTGTGTGTCCATACCACCCATGTCGAAATTTTCTTCTCCTGCTGCTTCACTAACTTCGGAAGACTTTCCTACTAAATATTTATGGGAAATGCTGTTTACGGCGTTCGAGACTATTGAACTGTACTTGGAACTTGCGTCTGTTGAATCGGAATCTTCTTTTGCATTTTCCTCACCGCTTGTACTGTCAGGAGATTCCTGAAATGATGGATAAACAATATTCTTTAGTATGATTTTGTTATGACTTTATGTTTCATTTTGCAGGAATTTGTGGAAATGAATTTCAAAAAAATACTTTGCTAAAAGTGGCATATCATAAAGTATGGCATCAATGACATTATAAAATCATTCCGGCCTACTATGCTTTAATTAACCAAAGGTAGAAGATTATCCGATAAAGACGCTGCAATTATAAAATTTCCTTCAGAATGAAGAGATAATGTTAGATAAGTTCTCAAATCTGGGAACGAATCTATCAGAATTGTGATTGGTCACCTAAAACCATATTACCGAACCTAAAAATTTTCCTCCATTATTTAGCATAGCGACAGAGCTAAAATATCGAAAGAAATTAGACCACCACAATGACTGTTGGTTAAATAGAAGGTAATGGATGTGGTGATTGTCAAGAGGTTCTTTGGTGGTGATTGTCATCGCACCAGTTCTAACTATTAGTAGCTTATTTTGCAAGCTTAGACTAACTCCCTCGATTTGGAAAAACTAACTTTAATGTATAAGAACTGAAAGTTTACCTCTGGATTCTCTCCATTTATTCGGGCTTCTCCAATTGAGTTTTCCTGAAAATTGCTCATGGTAACTGGCATTTGAAGTCAAATAAAGTGTATACTTACATCTGACTTTCCTTCTTTGCCTTCCATGACCACATATACATTAACTTTCAAGTTACCTGGATCTGATGAATCTGAAGATGGAGAGTCCTACAGATTTTCAGTACATATTTAGAAATTATTAAGATCTTCTATGTGTTTGCTAAAGAGTGAACCACAAAAAATAGACTGGCGGTAGGCTATGCATGAAACAGTGAGACAAAAGATAATGTACGTCTTCTACAAATAAATTACAATTACAATTATTACAGTTACAGTAGTTTAGATAAAAATATGAAATTCAAATTAAGGTTACGGTTGAGTTCCTGACGGTTGACTAGCGTATCGCGACACGATCTTATTTGAAGCTAAAATCCTTCACGCACTTGACTTATTCATTATATGAAGTAGGTAACTCTGTATGGTATAATTTATTAGATACTTTTTTTCAAAGAAGAGAGACCTAAACTGGTAATGATCTGACCTGCCAGGTTCTGGTCAGGTCAAAACATCTTTCTTTGAAAAAACAATAAAAAATGTGCTCCAGATTTTATTACCTTCAAATGAGTCGTGTCACGAGACACTTTTTGAGTCCAAATAGTTCAAATTTGTTAAATGAATAGTTCCAATGTTAGAAGCTGCATCTCGACATAAGTTACAAAAGTCATGGCCTACCTTCAGTCTTTTCTTTGTTGCTCACTCTTTACTTTTCTTTAGGCCCTATTACAACATACTTATTATTTATTTCTTGTTTAATGGTCTTGATTTAGGCCTTAAGTAAGTAGAGTTAAATTGTAACATTTTAAAAGGTTGGGAAGGGATGAAAAACTTCTCAGGGTGTAACTTTGTATAGAAGGTAAGTTGAGTTAAATCACAATTTGGGCTCCCTTACACGCCCTTGCAACACCTTGTATTGCAATGATTCAATGGGCCGTATGATTTCCCTTCTACTAAAAGCTAGACACTGTCGTTAAAGGCTAACTATTAATTCATTTTATTGTTTGCTGTTAAAGCGTAATTGTTTTCTATTAAGTGTTTTTTTTTTCAAAATTTGATCTTTCTGGATGCTTGAGTGTCAAAGAAAATTTTTGAAATGTCTTAACGGCTTATTCTACAAAAAATTTAAGTTTTTTCAGGAACGATAATAGATATCTTGTACAATACAATACAACACAATACAAATTTCTTTATTGCTCAATACAACAGCGTTATCACAGAAAATACAAAAAAAAAATAAAAAACAAAACAAGTAACAACGCACAGTAGATCAACAAAACACCGGCAATAGTGATAGTCGAGGCTCTACAGACACTAGAGACATATTAGGTCACCAGTGAGGAACGGTTCCAATTTTATGAGAAATCATGGATCAAAGCTGACGGGTTTGACATATTTTATTATCGGAGTGTAGGTAGGGGTGGGGGGTGGGAGAACAGTATATCAGAGGTAGTGTGAGGTTCCAACTCTCTGAGGTGTTTCCGGAGATTGCCCTGAACCTATATCTTGACGGATTCGGGATGATAACAAAATAGGGCAACTTTTCTCTAACTTAACCGACCCTGAATCTCTTTACCGTTTACGAGATACCCATAGTGAGCTCTTAAATAAGGCATACCTGTATAAACTGAATTACAATGGGAACAGTTCGATAAATTCCAGATTTTTGTTGCATTCAGCAATATAGAACCATTGCTCATTGCTATACAGGGTGTCCCAGACTTAATTGACCAGGCCATATCTCATATACAGGTTGAGATAATCGAGCCGAATAAAAGGCATATTATTATAATTTTTCAAGCTGTATAACATGACAGCATGAAAACAACCCCCACTCCAACATCCCCTAAGTTGCAGCCCCCACCCTTAAAAAAATGAATAGCACCCTGTATATATTTTTGTATATTCAAAACCAGTATTCGATTCTCTATTCAGATGATTTTTCAGATTCAAAATTGGTTCAGAAATAACCAAGAAAAAGTTCATCAAGGTGGTCATGACTTTTTATCTTAACTTTACCTGAATGACTTTAGCTGCCAAAATTTATCAATATTTTGGTCATAGTTTTTAATTAGCAGGTCACAGTCATCATTAAGGTTCATGATAAAGTGCTTTATCTCTTGTTTTATTTTTTAAAATTTCCCAACAAATCAGAATTATCAAATAAATTGTTTGGACTTTAATTATAATAATAACTATCACCTGCCTGTTAAAAACTATGAATAAATTTTGACAGCAAAAGTCATCCAGAGAAAGTTAAGATAAAAAGTCATGACCACCTTGATGATCTTTTTCTTGGTTATTTCTAAACCAATTTTGAATCTGAAAAATCATCTGAATAGAGAATCGAATACTGGTTTTGAATATACAAAAATATATACAGGGTGCTATTCATTTTTTTGAGGGTGGGGGCTGTAACTTAGGGGATGTTGGAGTGGGGGTTGTTTTCATGCTGTCATGTTATACAGCTTGAAAAATTATAATAATATGCCTTTTATTCGCCTCGATTATCTCAACCTGTATATGAGATATGGCCTGGTCAATTAAGTCTGGGACACCCTGTATAATGCTATATTGATATAATGTTATATTTCTATATTGCTGAGTGCAAAAGAAAAGTTATCTAAATTACAAAAGCCTGAAATTTATCGATTAAACTGTTTTCATTGTAATTCAGTTTATACAGGGTGTCCCATAATATGTGGGCAATCTCCCGGATTTGGGTAAATTTCGTAAAAATAAATGAAAAACTAGCTATAAAATTAATTCCTCAGAGACACCCCTACAAAGACATTAGCTGTTGAAGGTGACGGTTGAAAATCAATTTTTTGCAATAACTTTTTTATTTCTTGACCGATTTTGATGATTTTTGGTTTGATTTTGTATTATTTGGGACTGTTTAGAATAGTGTTTCATAATCTGGTAGCACATACATAGACCTCGGGATGGCATAACCCCCTCATTCACTTGAAAGAAAACAATAAAAATAATAATTTTACAGTTTTTTAAGGTTAATTTTTTTTTATTTGACATTTTTTACATAAAAAATTAATCCTTATTTATTTCGATAGAGCGAACCGTTATCGAGATAAATGTCCTTCTAATAGGTGATGCGTCGCAGGAACTTTCTAAATTTCAAGTAAATTTTAACAAGATGGCTGACCTTTGACAGTAAATTGAGCAGGAAACAAAACAATAACTTAATTAAATACACGTCAAATAGTGTCAAAGATTTTATTTCATGCAGATTCAATTCTAACTGATTTTAAAATGAGTTAAAAAAACGCTGAATACGCAGAAAATCAGTTAGAATTGAATCTGCATGAAATGAAATCTTTTGACACTGACGTGTATTTAATTAAGTTATTGTTTTGTTTCCTGCTCAATTTACTGTCAAAGGTCAGCCATCTTGTTAAAATTTACTTGAAATTTAGAAAGTTCCTGCGACGCATCACCTATTAGAAGGACATTTATCTCGATAACGGTTCGCTCTATCGAAATAAATAAGGATTAATTTTTTATGTAAAAAATGTCAAATAAAAAAAAAATTAACCTTAAAAAACTGTAAAATTATTATTTTTATTGTTTTCTTTCAAGTGAATGAGGGGGTTATGCCATCCCGAGGTCTATGTATGTGCTACCAAAGATTATGAAACACTATTCTAAACAGTCCAAAATAATACAGAATAAAACCAAAAATTATCAAAATCGTTCAAGAAATAAAAAAGTTATTGCAAAAAATTGATTTTCAACCCTCAATTTCAACAGCTAATATCTTTGTAGGGGTGTCTCTGAGGAATTAATTTTATAGCTATTTTTTCATTTATTTTTACGAAATTTACCCAAATCCGGGAGATTGCCCACATATTATGGGACAGCCTGTATGTATAGGACAAACTTGTAGAAACCTGGAAACTAGATATAACGAACACCTAAACTCTTGCAGACTAAACATCCAATTTTACATCCGCAAACATAAATTTTATGAAAATCCTATACTTACTAAATTACTCCTAACCAGCCGTTGTTCAGGTTTCGCATCTTCTTCATCGATAGTTTTCTGTATAATTTTTTTTTATTTAGTGTGATCATTAAATATAAAATAATACAGATATTTAAGATTGCAATCTTACATCAAGAGCTGTTGATTCACTGATGGTTACTTCGGTAGATGCAGAAATTCGATCAATTTCGCGATCGCTTTCGCTGTTACTGCTCTGAAATTTAAAAAATACCTAAATGGAATAAGTTAAATTTGGATTAATAATTTATTGCATTAGGGTGTCACTTATTTCAAAGCTCACTGTGGGTATCTCGTAAACGCTAATAAGAGATACAGGTTTGGTAAAATTAGAGAAAAGATGCGCTATTTTGTGGCCATATCGAATCCGTCACGACATACAAGATATCTGTGACCGTTCCTGAAATATCCTGAAAAAAAATACGGAAATATCGAGATGGCTTATTCTGGCCATAGCCATAATTATCATTCTTATTATTGGAAATTAATAAATAATAATTGTAGAGTTTTCATGACACACTTTTGTTTTTGTTATGGCCGCAATATTATTTTTTTATGTCGTTCGGTATAAAAAAATCATGGAAACCAAAAATTATTAACATTGTACTTAAAGTTTTTGTTTTAACTTTATTCTTCTTTTTTTCGAAAAAAAAATAAATTTTTTTTCAGCGAATTACGTCAATATAACTGCTTGCCTTATGGTTTTTTAATTTTTCTATGAAACTCGGTTTAAAAAGTCTTAAAAAAAGAATATATGTATTTTTAATTTTTTTTTAATGTTAATAATAATTTTTGGTTCACATGATTTTTTATACCGAACGACATAAAAAATTAATATGGCGGCCATAAGAAAAACAAAAGTTGACTATGAAAACTCTGAGATCTAGTCGGCTTTGAAAATTTTTTAAATGCCAGATAGCTCTTGACGACACAAAGACCTACAAAATTTTTTTATTTCCATTATTACGAAAGATGTGACAAAAATAAAAAAGTCAATTTTTCAGGTTTTTTTTCAGGATATTTTGAGCATATCAGGATATTTCGAGGAACGAGCACAGATATCTTATAACTTATAGGTATGTCTTCGCGGATTCGAGATGGCCACAAATAGCGCATATTATCCGTTATTTAATCAGTAAACCTCTTAGGGTCTACGAGATACCCACAGTAAGCTCTGAAATAAGGAACAGCCTGTATAATAAAAAAAATTAATGTCCATACTTTAAAAATAACTTCTACAGATTGAGTGAAATAGTGGTATGATATACATAGACTGTTTCAATAAATTTTGGGGTTACTCCTGTGCACAACCGAGGTAAAATGTAAAATATGCAGAAAATTTCGTTGCTCTAGAAACAACTCTGTATGCATTAAAAATCCTTCTGATTAAGCTCTTTTTCCGCACCACTGCATACCAAAATGATTGTGATTATTTGCACAAAAATGTGTTTTTTATTCATTTTATATGACCGAAAAATTTCTCAAGAAATAAATTAACCACATTAAGAGAAAGCTAGAATTTCACCAAAAGTAATAGTAAATTAATTAATAAAATCAAAGCCCGTATGAATTTAGTCGTATGAGATAACTCAATCTAGAATTATTTTTCCACATGAAAAATTCATGAATTCACCAGAATTGTTTCAAATGTTGGGCAAAGTGGAGGTTTATTATTTATTTTACAAAACTCATACACACCGTACAAACACGTATAGGCTCTAACTAGAAATAACCTCCAGCTGTTTTGAGTAAGAGTAACATACAATGTGGATATAACGAAAAGTTAACGTTGAGGATGTGAATTTGAATTAAAGTTAGGTAGCTCAGACAAAGTTTAATGGAAACAGACACGAATGTGTAGGCACAAATTTTATACCAACAAATTTTATACCAACATAATTAGGTAGGTATGTGTAAACTGCTAATGTGATATAATGCATACAATTAACGTTTATGTTCTCCTTGTTTAAGATTTTACAACTTTTACTCACGGACGCAAAATGAATATTTGGTAATTTTATAACACAAAAAATTTCAATAGACACTAAAAAGATCCTATACATATTACTAATTATTATTATTAACAAAAATTTATCTTTAAATTTTGGATTCAGTATAGATACCTAGCAGCATCAGAAAAGATTTTTAATCGTCGATTATAAGAATAACTTTGAAGCGTGAACACACCTGGCTTCAACTGAAATCATAAGTGATTCTGCCTGTTTAGTCAAAGTCTTTGGAGATTTGCTCCAAATGTTTTGAATACAACTGCGAGAGACATCATCATCGGCCCCGAACTTATGGGCTGTGCTTCTACTACTCACGGTCGCGGTTAATTTGTAGACAAAACTTTCGGAGAAAATCCAAAACAGCACGTCTAAATAGCCCGAAATCATTTATGATTCCTAAAATGCAACATTACCATTAGGTATACACTCTAAACTACCAGAGTGAGAAGAATTTCCCTTCGTTAAACACTTTAGAAAACGTTTAAATCTAAAAAATACAAAGAACGCGAATTTTTGAGTTACAATTAAAAAAAGGTGTGATTTACGAAGCAATATTAAAGTGAATATCTCCGAGAGCGACTCCATATTTTTTAATACGGTTGAGTCTGCTTGACCTCTCAAATAAAAAAAAAGGTATTGTCTTGACAGCCGTCGGGCTATACATATTTATTATAGCACCCTCAAAACACCCTGTTTTCACATCAATTCAAGAATGCGAGAAAACCCTTGTTTATCTAACGCAATCGACTCCATAGTTAATTAAAATCCAGAAGTACGAACTTCAAATTTCAAAGCACTCGAATATCGATTACTTTACGCTCAGCTGCATCGGGAAATCGAACAGTGTTTCCGATTTTCAGTTAGTTATTAATTAATTATTTAAACTCCGATAGAATCCAATGAGAAAATCATTAGGTCTTTGATCAAAACATAATAAAGGTTAATAAAAAAATTTGTACAGGTTGTCAATTTGAAAATTTCCACCCCTGAATTCTCCCTTGAAAAATGTTTCTCAAAGAAATTCCGAAACGGGTCAATTTTTAAATTTAACTTTTTAATGTTCTATTGACGTAAAAATTTTTTACAGGGTGTTCTTTGACTCAGTCATGATGACATTGTCTATTTTTTTTAACGGGACACAGATTGTCTGAGAAAATCCAGTAAGAATGGTTTTCAGAGTTGGAGTTTAAACTGAATAGCTTATCAGTTGTAAACAAGTGAAAATGGCAGTTTTTCATTTTCAAAGCAGCTTGTTTTGAAAAAGGCTCAAGATATTGGAAAACGGCTTATATGTCCCTATCTTAAGTTTCGAAGCGTTATCCTATTGTGTGGGTTAAATGTTTGTACAGGGTGACGAAAAATCTATTAATTTACATCACTGATGAGTCTACAGAGTCAAGGAACACCCTGTATAAAAAAAATTACGTCAATAGGGGGCAAGTTTTCAAATTGACACCCTGTATGTAGTTTATCAGGGTAAATGTGGGAGTTGACAACTCCGAGATACATTTGGAAGAAAATTTGAACCACAAAGGACCCCGCAGAATCCTTATGGCTCCTGGTCAAATTGGCTCCCGGTAAAATTTGTTGTAACTTTGGGTGTCGGTAGTATTCGATGAGTAGATCACAAGTCTTCATGGGCATAAGTCCCCCAAAACTCGTGTTGTCGAGATATTCACCTCTGCAAACACAGCCATGACCATTTAACAAGCGGTTTCAGGTAAATCATAAAACTCTTTGGAACTTATAACAACACATGTCAATAGCACCAATCTGGGCCACACAGTATTTAGTAGTGTGTAGCCCAGCATTTATACCAACATTGCCAAAAAAATGTTGGTATAAAAGGATTTGTGCGGTATTCCAATAAGTTTCATGCATAAAAGTGAGGTCTGATCAGTTCAGATAGGTCAGATAAATTCAGGTTGCATCTGCAACTTTTTACGTATTTGACACTTTGCAGTTATACAATTTACAAAATGCGACAGAGCCGATGGTTAAGTAATTGTCGATACTGCTTCAAAATTGAAAATGTAGCCGCTTTCTTCAGCTTGCATGACATAACACTGTTGTGTCTCGTGATAACCATAAGTTCTATAGATGCCTTTTCAGGGATGTCATGACCTGTATAGATGTCAGCTAAAATTATCAGTTCTCTGCGGCTGGCCTTAAAAATATCTTAGCCTGGCTAGAACCTGAAGTTAACTTGCTTCTCCAGATCAGTTATTAATCTTACAAAATGGTCCGGTTACTCATTTCAGGGTAATCCTGAATGTCCAAGACTCTACATCACCAGCCTACTTTTTTAGCTAATCTAAGACTCTCTGAACATTATCGGATCTGTGACATGATTTTACCTTTACCGAGCTCAGCGCCCTGAAGGAGTTCTTCTTTAAATAACTCCTTGAGAGAAGCTATACCTTGTTTAAATCATCCTGCGTAACATTATACCTTGCAATGTGAGAACTTCCGAATGAAATTATTAAAAAAATTCTTATTTAAATATCGATTCAGATATCTCATAGAACTTAAATTACGATTCTCTCTTAAAAGAGACCACCTGTAGTTCAGTTGCAACAATAAATTTTATCGGATCCTTATCTCAATTCCAATAATACTAATAAATACATAAGAAACAATATTTACCATAAGCATTTTAAATAAACAAAAATAAATGAAAAACTTACCGATTCAAGTTTAACTTCGGCATTCTTCCGGCTGAACGAGCTGTCTGTCACTGCCGATACGTTTTGTTTAAGACACGCATTTGTAGTCGCTGGAGTCTTTTCACCAATCGCATCTTTTTTCATGAGAGCATGGCCTCTCAGCAATTCTTCTATCGCCTGGCTACTCCCGACTTCATTTTTAGGAAACACGAACAATCCAGCCATTAATTGATCAGATTGAGCGTCTTCTACTGCTTCTTCCCTCGTGAACCTCGATTCAGATTTTGGAACTTTTAGAAAGACAACTGGCATGTAAGATAGACCAAGTTTGTTTAAAGTGTCTTTTTTAGCGTCACTCAGTAAATTTTCAAACTGTTTCAAATCGGAAATTTCGATATTTTTGGGCTCAATCTGCGAGCCACTCAAAGATCCAGGAATATCTAGGGTGATAGATGGTCGATCGGTGTGTTCATCGTTCGATTTTAGAGCTACTTTTAATAAAATTTTATTTGAATCTGGGTTTTTCAGTAAGGAGCCGAGAATATTGTTCCCAGTAATGATGGAATTGATTTTATTATCTGGCACATCTCGCAAATTTAAGTCCACGTAGAATTTATGAAGGCTATCAGAATTATCAGAGCTTCTAACTTTGATTGGTTTCAACTTTTTGACTAAGTTTTTTGCTGATTGTAATGGGTCTTTATCTGTAATGTTTGCAGCTTCTGGAGTTCGCATTGTTTCGTTGTTTGGGTCACTGCGTACCTTTACATGATTTATCAGCTTTTGAGCTTCTTCGAATGGATTTGTTGTTGTCGAGGTTGTTGGTTTTGAATACATATCTAAGAGATGTTCAGCATTACGAAGTAGATGCATCATGTCTGCTTTTTTAACCGTCAAAAATTTAGAGGTCATAGCTGGAATTTCATTGTTATTCTCTTCTTTACTTTGATCATTATCAACGATAGTACTACTATTTCCTACTTGTTCTGCAGCAGACGCTGCGCGTTTAATGTTTTGCCTCTCGACTTCACTTCTTCTAGCTCTCAGCTCACTCATGCGATTCCCAACCGAGCCCTCAGTCGAGTTTTCAGAAGTTTCTAAACTTTGCTGGGTACTGGAACAATCTGATTCTGTCGTGTCGGTGTCTTCAGATGCAGATCTTAGATGAATATTTTTTAGTAGAATGTTCGCATCCCTTAGAGGATTAGTGGTTGTAGTAGTTGTGGTAATGGGAAACATGTCAAGCAAATCTGCAGCTTCATTGAGCAG
The DNA here is from genome assembly GCA_910589415.1 of Malachius bipustulatus. Classification (NCBI taxonomy): domain Eukaryota; kingdom Metazoa; phylum Arthropoda; class Insecta; order Coleoptera; family Melyridae; genus Malachius; species Malachius bipustulatus. The sequence continues at coordinate 8,945,275 of OU342632.1, forward strand.
ATTTTGATGTTTAGCATCCGCTGCAATGAATTTTGATATCGGTTTTCTTGGAGTAAATGTCATTGGAGTAGTGTCAGTAGTTACAGCCGTCATTGTTGTCTTTACTACTTTTGTCGGTGCTGTTTTTGTTGATATGTTTGCCTTTTCTGTTTTCGGTGTTTGGGGACGATTATCCTTAGCTTTGTAATTTTTGTTCGGGCTCCTTACTTTGACATGTTTTACAAACTTTGCACTGTTATACATATTATTCGTTGTTTCTGTCGAGGTTGTTAATGGATACATCTCAAGGAGAGCTTCAGCTTGATTTAATAAACGAGACAGTTTTCTATCTTCTTCTGTGGTAGCTTCATGAGCCTTCTCCCAATTTCTATTTCGTTTATGGCGTGCTATAGAGTAAGCATGATTGTCGATAGGTTGTCCGTAGATGTTAAGATCACGCATGCTTGGATGGATGAATTTAGAATAACCTTCATCTTTATACCCGGATTCCAAATCTGTTAAAGCAGGAGATTCTTTTTCCTGGACGACAAAATATTCCCTGCTATTTAGTCTAGGATTGAACCGTAAGTTGTTTATATTAAGCGGGTAATATAAACCAGCTTCTGGGTGAAAATAATTGTTGATGGATTTTTCTAATCGAACGTTTGACTCGGGAAACTTCAAAGGTTCACTGCCATAGTCTCCATAATCTATTAAAAAATAAAAGTTGTTATAATAATGTCCCTTTAAAATCTAAGCAATTTTCAGTTAAAAGCTTAGTGAGATTGAAGATTTTTTGAACCTATAATAGGGTGTGAAACGCTAAAGTACAAACTACACATTAAATTTTGATACAATTTTTAAACTCAATATACCTACCTACTCAATATTTACAAAGAAAGGGTGACAGTTTTGAAAAAATAGTCTTGAAAAAAACTTTTGAAACAATTAGTTGAAATGCTGTACTTTTCGTGAGATATGTCTTCAATAATGTTCAAGTGTAGAATTTCTTCAAATCATTTGATATGAAGCAACCTGACGTTCTATGAAAAGAGGATCCTGAAAATACCGAGTCAAGGACAGGTTTGGCATAAAAGCTAATTATCAAAAAAAATTATTAATTTACAATAGTAAAGATGGCAAAGAAGAAAACTCGATTTTAAAGCTTTTTCAGGATATTTCAGGAACGGTCACAGACATCTTGTATGCTTGACGGATTCATGGCGACAAATTTGCACATCTTTTCTCTAATTTAACCGATCCTCTATCTTTGCGTTTACGAGATAACAATAGAGATGAGGATATATGGTGCACCCTGTATAGCCTGAGAAAAAAATAAGACCTTTTTATTTTAAATAGAACACCCTATAGATTATTAAATTTTCTGATTGTCTGAGAAATTTCAGTAAGAACGGTTTTTAGGTTGAAGATTGTAACGAGTAAGTAATTGTAACGAGTTATAAACAAATGAAAAAATCGATTTTCCATTTTCAAAGGACATTGCAAACGGCTTATACAGGGTGGGCCATCGAAAAGGTAACAGGCCTAATAATTTGGAAAGTGAAGATGTATGCGAAAAACGCCGAAACAGGTCGATTTTTTTATCGAAGGGGACATATTTTCATGACAAATTTAACTACCCAAGTTCATCCCCTTGGCAGGGGTAGCTACCCCTTTGCTTATCATCATAGGGAACCGATATCCGGTGATACATCATTTGAAAGCCACTCGAATTCACTTTACAACGATATCCAAAATTTTGGGTTTCGCTCACATACAGGTGACCCCACGAAAACGCAACTCACCTTAATAACTTGGAAACTGAAGATGTACGCGAAAAACGCCGAAACAGGTCGACTTTGTTATCAAAGTAGGCATATTTTCGTGACAAATTCAACCACCCAAATTCACCACCTTGGCAGGGGTAGCTACCCCTTTGCTTATTATCATAGGGAACAGCTATCGAGTGATACATCATTTGAAAGCTACTTGAATTCTATTTACAACGATATCCAATATTTTGGGTTTCGCTTACATACAGGCTGACCCAACGAAAACATTTGTTTTTGGCCACCCTGTATGTAAGTGACACCCAAAATGTTAGATATCGTTGTAAAGAGAATTCAAGTACCTTTCAAATGATGTATCATTCAATAGCTGTTCCCTATGATGATAAGCAAAGGGGTAGCTACCCCTGCCAAGGGGGTGAATTTGGGTGGTTAAATTTGTCACGAAAATATGCCTACTTTAATCGATCTGTTTCGTCGTTTTTCGCTTACATCTTCAGTTTCCAAATTATTAAGGCGAGTTGCATTTTCGTGTGGGGTCACCCTGTATGTGAGCGAAACCCAAAATTTTGGATATCGTTGTAAAGAGAATTCGAGTGGCTTTCAAATGATGTATCACCCGATATCGGTTCCCTATGATGATAAGCAAAGGGGTAGCTACCCCTGCCAAGGGGATGAACTTGGGTAGTTAAATTTGTCACGAAAATATGTCCCCCTCGCTAACAAAATCGACCTATTTCGGCGTTTTTCGCATACATCTTTACTTTCCAAACTATTAGGCTTGTTACCTTTTGATGGCCCATCCTGTATATCCCTGACTTAGAGAAAGAAAGACTGATTGTTGGGTTGACATGAATGACCAGAGAAATAAGTAAATCATAGGAAAAATAAATATTCAATAGATCAGGAACAGAGGATAATGTGGTGGAAATTTATTATCATCGATAATTTGATAAAAAAATTCAAGAAAAATTCTTAGGAAACAAGTAAAGGAATAAGTTACTTTAGACAGATGTATTATTAGAAAAATTGGCACAGATGTGTTGTGAAAAACGCCAGATATTGAAAAGCGGTCAAATGGACAAACTGGTCGATTAATGTGGCGAAGACGGCAATAAAACAAAACATCGAAAATATGTTTAAGAGACAGCTTGGCAGGAACGTGGAGACAGAGAATTTCCAGGAATTTTGTAACAGGAAGCTTGGAATTTAACGAAGAAAAGTTGAAAAAATGACGAAAATCACGTCGAATAACGAAAATAACTAAGGGAAGAGTTAAGATATTTGGTTTTATTGCCGACTTCACCTCGTCACTTGACCAGCTTTTTTTTCATTTGATCACCTTCAAATTTCTGGTGTTTACACGCTCTATGAAGGTTTGAGCTTTTTTTAATAGTAAAATTCTCCAAGACTTGCCCCATTCAAACGTTCTCGTAACTCCTACAGGAGTAGAGATCCCAATCTATGCACCACTACTCTGTCCCATACTCTGGCCCATAATCTGGTATAGTTTCCTTTACTAAGTATACTTTTCCATGGAATCGAATGGTAAAACCAGAGTTAGGACTTGAGAGCCCTTAAAAGGGCCTCGTATAGCTCAAATTTGATATTTTGAATACTTTGAGTACTTTGAATATCTTGAATAGCGAACTTAAATTTATTATTTCAGATTTGGGTTAGCTGATAATATTACGTCCGACCAATTTTTTGGCCCTTTACTCGCTTTACCTTTAAAAAAGTTTAGAAAGGTTCTGCGTACTATAGCAAACATCAAAATTTGGAGTGGCTACCTTTTTTATATCTTTAATATTTTACCAATAATCAGTGGGAAATTTTACCTCGTAGCACCTTATATCGTAGTAACCTTCTTAAGACCCCTCTTAAGAGCTCCAAGGTGCTAATATGCAAAATTCCTCACTTCATAAAATATTGATGATAAAAATATGATAACCACTTCAGAATTCGAATTTTTCTCTACAGGACTCTTTTATAACTTTATATGGGTCCCACCAAAGGGCCCTAGGGCCTAAAAATTTAATATTGCACTTATTTCGAAATATTCGGATGTAAAATTTTTGGATCCAACGGAAATTAAACAGTATGGTTGCCATTTACAATTTCCAAAATCTAATACTACCATTGAGTTTCTGGGTAAAAGTCACATTAGTCTATGGTGTTTGTTGGTATTTCAATGGTGATTGTTGGTTGCCATGAATACATTGTTTTAATTCATGCTCAGCTGATTAAACTAATAAGACACCTTCGAAAGGTGACCAAAAAGCACTGGACTTTTGTTGCTGAATTTTACGAATTTCCCAAATTTTACAGGACAGAGAAAAAATAATTCTTGATTATGGAATAACGTGAGATTATTATTATTATTATTATTATTATTATTATTATAGGCCCGTAAGCTATATGATTATGAAGAGATGCATAAAACGAAGAATACTCACAAAAATAGCTGGAATCCAATGACGGTTCAACATAATACTCTTGACGTTCCATTTGTTCTATTTCACTTGCTTTAGTTTTTTTGTCATCTGAAATTTTCAATAATTCCTTATTTTCCTTAAACGCAGTCAAATCGTCAGCATCGTATTCAGCGGATTCTGAAATGCTGCTAGCAATACTCTCCTCCTCCAAAGATTCATGCTTTACTGGCTTTACTTCTCCTAAAGGTATGCTTACTTGTTCTTGCGCTATATCTTTACTTAAAATACTTTCTCTAGGTTCTACACGTTCGCCATTCATTGAAAACATATCGAAACTTTCCTTATTATTATAGTTACGTGTTATATCCTTGTTCAAGTCAATACCGACAGGTTTCTCAACTTTAGTTTGAAAAGATCCTCCTGAGGAACTGTATTTATGTTCTGGTGGCTTCATGATGTAAATGAAACCAGGTTGATGTCGCTTGGTCTGTAATTTTTCACTGTTAGTAATTGTTCCTCGAGCAGGAAGAATTGCTATAATAGGTGACTGAGATTGTTTATTCGAGATAACATTCCTTGTTTCGTGTTGTTGATGTCTATTATTTCCGTTAGAGAAGCTCGAGATCCTGTTGGTTGGTTTTGAACTGTCATCGCTTTTGATTTTTAATTTTTTAGGCTGACTTAAAATTAATCTTTCTTGGTTTTGTCTTTTTATGGAGTAAGTTGAGGGCTTAGGATAAGTAACAGTAACAGAGGAAGATGTTGAAGATCCAACCGTAGAAGCTGCTTCTTCTTCAGTATTTTTATGAGACGTACGAGAAAATCGGGGAGGTGAGTAGTGAGTCGAATCGGCGGTGTAAGAAGATGTTTTTGTTTCGTGTTCTTCCGTTTCGCTGTTCGTAGGTTCCACGATATTTTCGAAGTCGGAAAATTCATCCAAACGATCGAATCCAAATTTGGAGGTGGTGTAGGCAAATCCATCAACTCTACTGTGTAGAGTACTTGTTAAAATCAATAACACAGAAATGCTGAAAAGGTAATTTGTTATCAGTGAGGGACTTATGACTTATGACGTATGAATCTGGGGAGAACTGAATTTCTGATGGAATTATTATTGTTTTGCGTTAATTTTGTAAGCAAATAAACTGACTTTAATTTTACTGCCAAGCAGTTCTTTGAGATGCTTTTTTGGACAATAAAGAAGAGCTTTAAAAAATCAATAATAATAATTAAAAGCAAAATGTCAATCCTCTACTCACCAATTTAATAGAACATGCCAGCGCATTTGACAAATCCGTGTACGGTATCATAAAGTCTCATATGGTTGAAAACCATCACATAATCAATATAAATTTCTCTCTTTTATGTTGTATATAATTCTGTATAAATAAAAAGTTATATAAAATATTAAAATAATGTCAAAACTGCTACTTCAGGTTTCGACGTTAAGCTTTGACTTTTAAAATGTAACTGGATTGTAATAATAAGACATAATAATAAACACTAGCCAACAATTATTTTCTGCAATAAGTACTAATAATGATAAATGTGTATCGATCATTTTATTATCACATTGAAAAATTAAGCAACTGTTTATAGCAACAAAAATTAAATTTAATTAAATTAGAAAAATTTCGTCCATGGGTAGGTATAGTCGAAGAAAGAGTCTCTATAACACTAGCACCGTTTACCAATTGTTTACCAAAGTCCTCAATGAACTCTATAGCTTCATGCTTCATCATACCATGGACCCAGAGTCTCTACAGCAAATGGAAGGAACTTGTAACTTTGTTCTAACTCTTTGTATTTTCAAAGTTTATTATTTGCAGTAAGAGGTATCAAAGTAATTCCATCAGCTGTTTTCCCATCTATTCGAATCAGACCAATAGGTTTCAATATAGAAAAATGTTGGCAGACGTTAATGCTTTTAGAATAATATTAAATCTTGATGTCGTGAATATCTTCCAGCACTTTTAACGTAAGATAAACCGTGGGATCCTTTCTGTCCACATTTTCACCGCAGATACAAGTATGAGGTTCACAAAGGTTGTATCCAAGTCGAAGTACTACCGCGATTCGATAATGTTCCAATTCAGTAATGTTCCAATATTCTTATTCCGTAAACATGCTACACAAGCTCCAGAAAAAGTTAAAGTCCAAATATCTTGTTTTATTTTCATCAGAACTGAATACTAGAGTGTTTATATTCTTTGATACAGTGAAAGCGTCCCAGTTTCCCCAGTTTTTTTTTTGAAATTGGAAAACTGAAGGAAACTGGTAGGGATGGTGTAAATCAATCCCTTAATTTAGTGCTTCTCTTTTTTTTCTTCAGATGTCTTGGAAAATTATTTATGCACTCTCGGGGAGGGTTCTCACTTCACTTCTTCCCGAGTGTGGGACTCCTTACGCACGTAACCCACTAAAAACCATTGCCTCTGTGCCAAGTCATCATACCGGAACCGCCTTATTAGGATAACATCGAGATTATGGTTGTCTGTCGCTTTGTTCCATTATCGCCTTATTTGCTGTTCCTCATCTCGCTCGCTCTCTCTATCTTCTCTGGCTTTCATGGTCATGTATCTTCCAATCTCTTCCCAGTTATCTTCGTCCATCAGCATAATTTCCACAATATTTTCTTTGTCTATTTTTCCACCCTATGTGTATTTCTAGATTTCTCTTCTGCCTCTCCCAACATGTATTGTGCATTCGAATATTGCGTGTTCTGCATTATCGTGATTATCATGCATACAGCGTCCTCCGTCTTTTTTTTTCTTTTGAGATTGTTTGAAAAGCTCTCGTGGTCCGTCAGACATATTTGGGTGAGGTGATAGTCCACCTTGCTTCATTCTCGCTGTCGCCAGGCGTTTGTATCTTTTATGAGGCAGTTTCTCCACGCCGCTGTGGTTTTTTGTTTGGTTCGCCCATAGATTCCATCTGCCACATTGAGTAGGTCTTTGCTCGTTCTCTCTCTTGATCCTCTTTGGTTGGCCTGGCGCTATAACCCTGTGAGTTGCTCTCTTTATTTGCCTAGCAGATGCAAAGGGTCATCCCCGTTATTACTAGGGCTGCATCACCAGATATTGTGCGATATGCCCTGCATACTCTCAGGGACATTTGTCTTTCTAACGCTCGTGTGATCAAAAAATACCTATGTATTCTGGTGACACAGATCCATATTGGGGTAGCATTTAGCACTATTGATTGAGTTGCAGCATTGCATGATTTTTTTTCTTCTTTGCTCCTGGTCCACCTACACTTGGCACGTCCTTCCACTCACTCTCAGTGCTTTTTCTGTCCTTGTAGCTTTTTTGCATACACCTTGCTCACGTGCTGTGCAAGGTTAGCCTATCGTGTAATATGACCTCAGATATTTGACAGTGAGAGTTGCTTTCACTCAGTATTGTAGGCAACTACCTACACATTTAGTACATTTTATTATGATATGGTGCTATTCTTCTACTTGTAACTACATTTCAATATCAAGTTATCAACAAAATCTTGAAAGTAATTTAAAGTAAATTTGTAATTTGAGTTAAATGTACTTCTCATTAAAACCAGCAAATGAGTGCAAATTTGAAATTATTTAGAATTTTCTTTGAAATATTTCTACATTATTAGTGAAGTGTTTTAACTGAAAAGAGCCTCGTTAAATACAAATTGTTATTGTCAAAAATTATTTCCTCTATCATTTTTCTCTAAATCTAAGCCTTGAGATATTTTACTTGCACAAAGCTAAATTTGCATGTAAAACTCCTATGACCCACTTATAAGTTTCCAGTCTGTATACATAAATTAAGAACTATAAATAATATATTTGATGAATTTTATTGGGATTTAGGTTCTAATTTAAATTTGCCACTAAAGATTCTTTACAGAACAAATTAGAAAAACTTTCGTACAGCATGCGAGGAGAAGACTGAAGACATGGACGGTACCGTTTCGTCCTTATTATGGACTCGTCAGCATATCATATCAGTCAGCTCTAAACCACACATGCTATACGAAATTTGGAAGTTCTATCTATTCTAACTGGTGTTTTCGTTTTGTAGTGGCTTTTAATTTCAAATGAGTAATTTCTGTTCTGTAAAGAATCTTTAGTGGCAAATTTAAATTAGAACATAAATCCCAATAAAATTCATCAAATATATTATTATAATCAAATAAGTGGTTCAATAAAAATAATTATAAATCTAAATTAAGAACGAAAATATTTAATAATATACAATAAAATCAGTAATAGGGTAGTTTAAAATAATCAATGAAACTACTAAACTTATAAAGTCATCCCTAGCATTGTCTATACTCGTCCATTATCATTATAAGTTTGGTTTAAGAGTAGAGAAAAGAAAAATGATAATAACACATTTCTCCCTGGAAATATACTGGAAGGTTTTAAGACGAATATAACTCAAATCAAGCTAGCATAATTATTATTGTAGGTTAAAGTACATACAGGGTGAAAAAGATACCATTTTGAACTTATTTATTTTCAATCTAAGCTTATGTTTATACCTAGGCTTATTAAATAAAATCCTATTTTATTTCTTAAATTATTGCCACGAATATAATATCTAAGGCCTTGATAATCTGTGGGTAGGTATATGTATCAATTATTATTCCGTGTGACAACTTTCGGTTGGCGGGACGCAGGGGAATAGCATGGGAAATCAAATATTTGCAGTTTGCCCCTAATCAGTTTCATCTACAAGAACGGTAATGGTATCTATCTAAAGGAAATTATTACCTGAACCAGCTGCTATCAACGTCCTAATACTGCTTTTTTAATTACTGCAAAAATAATTTAAATATTTTCAAAATAAAACATATCAGCAGTACCCGTGACATGCCAAATTTGAATAATTTTGTTTCTGTCAAATCAAATTCCAAGACAATAGTAAAATTAACTATAAACACCAAACAAGCAATTAACAGTAATAAATTGAACTAAAACAATTATTATTTTTTTTTTTTTTGATTTGATATTAACAAAATTATTCGAATTTGGCATGTTATGGCTACTGATTTGTTTTATTTTGAAAATATTTAAATTATTTTTTCAATGATTAAAAAAGCAGTAAATTAGGAAGTTTTTAGTAGCAGCGCGTTTGGGAAAGATAGACACCCTTTCGATAGACACCATTACCGTTCTCGTAGACGAAACTGGTGAGCGGCAAACTGCAATTACATAATGTGATTTCTTATGTCATTCCCCTATGTCCCGCTTTGAAAGTTGTCACACGGTATAGAATAATAGTTCTTCATTTTACACTTCTTTCAACATTGCTATAAAGTAAAATGATAGATGACGTAGTTTGTTTTTTATAAAATGTATATAAAATTTTACTAGTAGTCTGAAAAAATAGGAAAAATGAAAATTCACAATAAAATCAAATTGCTATTGTTATTTCAAATTCAACTGTTACGATTCCGGAACTGTATAACTTCTATAAACAAGACCAATAATTAGATTTAAACCTATTTTTTCTCATGCCCAAGGGGTTCTTTTCCTATGGTTCCATTTACCTTTACCATACAATCCGTGTAACCTAAACCGAATAATTAGGTCATAGATGTTGGATGTCAATACCATCTATTCATCTAAGGTATTTTGCAGAAGCCCTGGACCAAATGAAGGAAGGTCAAAGTATAGTTTAAGGCGACTGACCACGGCGCGGAATTTGGCGAGCATTCAGCTTGGCAAGCTAGCTTACCAAGTCAAAATTTTACGCAGTTCTTGATGGGAATGGATTTACAAGTGAAACCACTGTTGTTTATTAAATAAAACTGACGGGAATACCAAGCCACAAGCCAAGCCCTGAGTCTTTCAATTCTCATGACCTAGCGAGTCACAAGCCAGGGTCGCTAAGTCCCGCGCCGCGGGAAGACGTCTTTATACACGCGTGAACGTTCATAAAATAGAACGTATTTGCTTTCATTTAACGGGTAGTGTTGATATTTATTAAACATTTGCCCACATACTAGCATTTAGTAATATCAGAACCTACCGCATAAATTTTAATTAGAAAAACCATAGCGTATTTTATATTATGTCGTGGTAAACTCCGAGCAGAGATTAATCTTCGCTCAGATGATATACGTGGTGACAACGCTATATATTATGTAATTTTTGTTAAGATCCGGTTGTCATAATTCTCGCATATGTAGAAAGATCTTCTTGGCAGGTCACAGGACTGTTCCTCAACGTGGGCAACGTCATCACTGGTGTATGCATATTGTTGCATCAAAATTTGAAAAAAAATATTGAAAATTCATCGAGTTCCGAAGTCAAGCGAGGTACTTATTTATTTATTCATGACTGTATCACAAAAGTAAACTGACAAAGAATTGCGTCTCTCCATTCTGAGAAGGTTTGGTACTACAGTTCTGTTGATGAAATTTAAACTATTAAAATTGCTTGTTACAAAGAGATTCTTGGACAAATTCAGCTGGTTATGTAGGCCGATCGTATACTTATACGACATTTTGTTTTCGACGTGTCGACGACATGTTGCTCCATTTACAACATAATTTTTTAGATTTTCAAAAATAGCATTTAATTGTGTTCAGAACGAAGTTAAAGTCACTAATCCTGCCGAGCAAAAAAAAAACACTAGGGGTACGTGTAGTTTGAAAAAAAAACAAGTAGGGGATAATTACTTGGAGTTGAAAGGTGTAAGTACTTATATAGGTTACGGTTCACTGTTTACGGTGTATCCGCAAACTCTTAGGGGTAAGTAGATATATTTGTAATTACCCAAATTTCTTTTTTTTTTCTGTTTTGAAATAACGCGGATATCTCTTGATAAAGAAAATTTAGAACAACCTGTATACCTACCTCGTTTACAGCTTGAAGTACACCTGAACTTTTTTCCTAAGTTAAATTAAACTCAAACTTTAAAAAAACTCCAAAACCTAAGCTTTGCTATGAAATCCCTTCCCTTACCAGAACCTTAACTCTCATTGAACAATTTCAGAAGTTTCGTTTAAAATTTTTTTGGTAAATAGCTACCCCAGAAGCACACATATTCAAATCGGTTTGCCTTAGAATTTAAACAACGGAACATTCTTGACTCACAGCCATTTAAGATGATTTTATTACTTGGGTGCTTACATTTTCCAGAGCATTTTCCCTGGTGAGTAAAAAACGTGGATATTGAAATAGTGAAGAAAACAGAAGGCAAGTATACTCAACAATTAATTCATAATGAATTGTAGGTCAATGAGTATAAGCACATAGAGTGCAATTACTAGCCTGTTAGGTGGGTTCGGAGAATTCCTCCATCGCCCATAACAGTTGTCATGATGGCAGTGCCCGAAACTCCAACTCGAGCTCCAACTAGAGAGTTTGCTTCCGCATCCAACAGCAGAGCCTTCCAGAGTACCAAATCAAGCACAGACACGTGTTTCGTTCTACTGGAACTCATTAGTGTGCTGCATTCGGAGTATCTGGAGGATGCTGTCGGATGAACGGAAGCCGGGGCCTCTTAAGCCGAGAATTAACACGGAACTCCGTGTGGTTTAAAATAGAGCGACATCTAGCGGTCAGTTCAAGGAACTAACCGTGAGTTCACTCTAAATTGATTGAAGTTCCAGACACTACCAATAAAGCCGGTCGATGACAACGAATAATGAAGAAAACAGAAGGCAAGTATACTCAACGATTAATTCATAATGAATTGTAGGTCAATGAGTATAAGCACATAGAGTGCAATTACTAGCCTGTTAGGTGGGTTCGGAGAATTCCTCCATCGCCCATAACAGTTGTCATGATGGCAGTGCCCGAAACTCCAACTAGAGAGTTTGCTTCCGCATCCAACAGCAGAGCCTTCCAGAGTACCAAATCAAGCACAGACACGTGTTTCGTTCTACTGGAACTCATCAGTGTGCTGCATTCGGAGTATCTGGAGGATGCTGTCGGATGAACGGAAGCCGGGGCCTCTTAAGCCGAAAATTAACACGGAACTCCGTGTGGTTTAAAATAGAGCGACATCTAGCGGTCAGTTCAAGGAACTAACCGTGAGTTCACTCTAAATTGATTGAAGTTCCAGACACTACCAATAAAGCCGGTCGATGACAACGAATAATGAAGAAAACAGAAGGCAAGTATACTCAACGATTAATTCATAATGAATTGTAGGTCAATGAGTATAAGCACATAGAGTGCAATTACTAGTCTGTTAGGTGGGTTCGGAGAATTCCTCCATCGCCCATAACACGCCCATTCTATTTTAAACCACACGGAGTTCCGTGTTAATTTTCGGCTTAAGAGGCCCCGGCTTCCGTTCATCCGACAGCATCCTCCAGATACTCCGAATGCAGCACACTGATGAGTTCCAGTAGAACGAAACACGTGTCTGTGCTTGATTTGGTACTCTGGAAGGCTCTGCTGTTGGATGCGGAAGCAAACTCTCTAGTTGGAGTTTCGGGCACTGCCATCATGACAACTGTTATGGGCGATGGAGGAATTCTCCGAACCCACCTAACAGGCTAGTAATTGCACTCTATGTGCTTATACTCATTGACCTACAATTCATTATGAATTATTGAAATAGTGTCTAGTGGTGATAGTAGCAAAACCGAGCATGGAGCAATTATCATTTGCTTCCCATCACATGACCCTTGGGGGGGGGGGGGACGTATTGGCAGCTCGAGTGTCTTCTATACAATCCTCCTGCAAATTAAGAGACGAATTGCCAAGTTATTTTCTATTGGGAGTTCTCCGCTCAGTTCCTTTCAGATTCTTTGGTTTTCAATAATTGACCTCATGAGTATGAGATTAGATGTTATTGTTAATATCTACACATAAGGTTACAAAGAACTGATGCGTCGCACTGTGATCCTAGCTCCAGGTGAATCGGTTTCGTAGCTTGAATAGCTATTCTGGAGCAGGTATCATTCTGTTCTGCGTACATATAATGCAGCTAGGTTAGGTAGGTTTTGGCAGTGGTTTGATAATAAATTGAACCAGATAAATGCCATTGACGACACGACACTGCACGTCTAAAGAGAACAAGTATAACACGAAGTTGAAGAAGGAACAACCAACAAACAAGCGAACTTCTCCATCGCTTAAGACCGACTTAGATATAGATCTTTATAGAGCTTTCAAATCGGCCCACTCGATATCTAGGCGTTCCTCCTTGATACAATTAGTATCAAATCTGGAGATATGCCGAGGAGATAGAATGAATGGCAATTCTTAACTCGAAATGGGTAGGCAGCGTCGATGAATTGGAAAATAATACGCAGATAAGATTAACATTGATTGGAGACCAAGAAGAACCAACAAAATGAACCACGACCCAAAACGTTTTCTCGTGTGAGAACAAACGAAAATGGGGATCTATGTTTACTACTTTTTAGCAGTAGTTACAGAAAGGTTGGTTGAGGATGATCGTGGTAAGCCATTTTACCCCTATGAGTACAACCGTAGAGCATTTATTAGAAACTTGTGATGAGCTCTATACATCCTTCCCTTCTCGTGGTTGAAGTTTTCGTTATGATATTTGTCTAAAAAGGGATGTTTATCGTTGTCAGAGTTGCCCAGTTGTAGTGAACAAAAAATTGCACCAAAGAATGAGTGTAATTATTAAAATTAGTCTTTACATAGAACTATGGAGTACCTGCTATTATTATTATTATGAATCCGTTCATAAAGTATTTATAAAAAAAATAGAGGTGGTTAGTTGGATATCATACAATTTTTTTTTCTAATAAGCAATGTATTTTATTATATTTTCTGAACCAGGATTTTATTATCTTTTGAACGATTTCCTCCTATCTTTTTAAATAAATCAATAATGTCAGATTTAAGCTTGAGTCACTCTGTATAAACCAAACACAATTTTCATGCTGATCGAGTTTATTACGATATATTGAGCAGCCTAATTCAGAGTTGATTTGCCATTCAACCGTCGAAGATGAAGTACAAGGTATTTAGCTTGATCAGATACGCCCAGTTTATCGGGGGTGCTTGGCCATATGAATTTAAAAACGAAAGTCGTAAAACAGCGTATAACGTTTACTCTTATTTCGTGCAAGTTTTTTTCACATCTTTTGCTCTTCTGATGATAGCCGGGACACCTCAAGCGATTCTCAGCAGAAGTCCCAGAATTAACGACCATTTCGCACTTACTCTGCTTTATACGAAAGTAGTTGTGACTCTGTATATCCTGAAATGGGGCAGAACGAAGCGAGTAATAAAACGTATCATGAAAGACGAAGAAATGTTCCTTCAAAATGCCGAACAGAGCCTTATTGAACTGTACGAAGGAAATATTATGAGAGCAAGACGTATATGTAAGCCGATAACTATTTGGATGTATATGACCGGAGCTGCATATGCCACGAAAAATTATTTGGAATTAGTTTTGAATTATGACCCCAATGATACTTTTCTAAATAGAAATACTACGATTGGACGACGGCTTCTACCGGAAGAAGCTTTCATGCCTTTCAATAATACTGATAATTACTACGTATACGCTTATATGATTCAGATGGTTGCAGCTTTTTATTTAGCTACTATTAAATGTTCAGATGCTTTGTTAATGACTTTGGTAATTTATTGCATCGGGAGACTTCAAATTTTACAGCAAATGGCGAAAAATTATGACAGCATTCCAGAGGAAGATGAGAAATATGAAAAACGAGTTTATGAGAGAGTTAAAAACTGCGTTATAGAACATAAGAACGTGATCAGGTAAACAAAATAATATTTTTTTGATTATCTAAATTTGACCAGACTTGAAAATGGTACGTGTCCCTTGAATGTCTTTCTTCTTCCTTGCTTAGAACACGAGTCTAATAACGCATACAAAATCTGATATATGATAAATAAAACACTAATGTTCAAAAATTCTAATGCATATAGCGATGTAGAATTTTTAAAACATTAGTGTTTTATTTATCATTCATCAGCGTGCAGATATTCTACAAAGTAAGAGTTGAAAACTTAAACTTTAAGCATACAAAACCAACGGAGTCATCACATTCTGAAACATCGGCAGAGTATTCCAGAAACACTCTATATCAATATAACTTTTCATTCCAGATTGATAGAAGAGCTAGACAGTGTTCTGAAAATGTATATGTTACTAGATTTCACGACGCTATCTCTACATTTATCGACGATTTTATTTGAGCTACTGAACGTAAGTCTGCAATCAAGTACTCCAATAAAAATAAATAAATTGCTAAAGTGTTTCCTTTTTAATTTCAGTCGTCTGTGAATGTTTCAAAAGCGATTTACCAAATTGGGTTTTTCATATCTACTGGTTTCCAGTTTTTATTTTACTGGCACTCAAATGAAATTAGGGA
Organism: Malachius bipustulatus; assembly: GCA_910589415.1. Taxonomy (NCBI): domain Eukaryota; kingdom Metazoa; phylum Arthropoda; class Insecta; order Coleoptera; family Melyridae; genus Malachius; species Malachius bipustulatus. Next base: position 8,960,795 of record OU342632.1, read on the forward strand.
AGTGGTAAGTAAATAACGTTGCCGCCTTCGGTGACATTGCGTTTGAAATGCATTTCCACTTTGATTTCCGAATTTCCGAACTGATTTCCAGAGTAAAGACGTAGGTCTGGCCGTGTATGAAAGTAATTGGTTCAATCAGACGTTGCAAGTCAAAAGAGCTCTCATCATAATCATGATAAGATCGACTAGACCTTTGACGTTACACGTGTCTTCAATGTATGAATTATCCAACGAAATTTTGCTAAGGGTATGTTTTTTATTTGTGCTGACGTGAAAATTATATGAAAAGCTACTTATACATGTATATTTTTAGTTATTGAAGGCGTTTTTCTCCTATTTAACCGTTATTAGAAAATTGACAAGTCAAGAATAAATCAATACGATTACAGCCACATGACGGAGAAAGTGTTGAGATAAAGCACTTTTTGCACTAAGTACGCTGTAAGAATATGATGATACCGTAATAGATTTTCTATTTTATAGGTTTATTTATATAATTATTTATATAATAAATAATTATAGGTATCGTGTACAGGGTGATTCATGTAGCCCGTTAGTTTAATCTTTATTCACTTCTAGTCGGTTTTTTTCCCTGAAAAATTATATTTGAACATAATCGCTTGCTCAAATTACTTAGATCAATGATTTCTCCTTTGGTTACACCAGAAATGAAAACCGACTTTGATATTTTTATTAAACATTACACCCTGTAAAATAACGTTGTCTTAAAAATGCAATAAAATGGTTTCTATAATAATTGAGCTTTAAACTTGTCGAATATCGACCAATTAATCAAGGTAGGTATTTAAGTACTGAAGACAAGATGATTAACTGTAACAGAAGATATTTATTGTGTATATTCTTTATGCTGTTGGCTAATTAATTCACTAAATAAAGAAATCAAAATTATCTTCTTGAATAACAAACAATTATTACCAAATGAACAAAACGTGGTATGAACATGGACAAAAGCTAGTAAAACATGAAATTAATTGTATCAGCAGATTATACCATTATATAGATTTATAACATAACACCTTATAAAAACTTTTAAAATTGTTAAATAAGTTCAAATTTTAAAAAGCCGACTATCTTTGTAGGCGCTTTGCGCAGAAACAAAATTAGAGATCGATAGATTCATTGGGATACTACGGAGTGGCAGCATAATACCAAAATATTGATATAACCTTTGAGTATGCTTATTCTGTCGTGATGCAAATTTTCCGCAGGTCAATTTTACCTTTACTTTTCCTAGCTTATAAACAGGTGGATATCGCATCATAAACTACTTACTACAAATTTTAATACCTAGTAAAAACCATGGTTAAGTGAGAAATTTTGAAATGAGCAACAAATATTATATTAATCGACCCCAAAACACATGCAGCAACTATATTTTACTTTGCTGACAACTATTGTAACGGAGAGAAACCGGGCCCCCTCGTCTGTGTCGAAAAGCCACTGTGATCGTGTATTTACCTCTGGGTTTCCCCTAATAGGACCGCTGTGATTTCTTTCGTTGTGTTTACCGTAGTTTTTACCGTAGTCACCCCTGCTCGTTGATTGAGGTATGCCAGGATTACTATGCCCGAAACGGATGCGCAAAAGAACCTACTATGACTCATTGTATCTCGGTTGATTGGGATTTCTTTCTGAAAAGCGGGGAATTTAACTGAGACTTGTTGTTGACTGTGAACTTCCTATCAGATGTCTAAAAGCGTAATGTGGTGAAGGGAGAGAGAGGCTGTGATTTTGCATGGAGAGTACAAAACAATGGAAAGCGAATGATGAATCCCTATTTGCATAGAGAGCATAAAAAAGTGGAAAGCGAAGATAGATATATTTCATATATCTTTCAAACTTCTATCTATTTCAGAAACCACTCTTTTGCACTCCTGTGCTTTCTTATTAGTTCGTTTTGCTTTTGTTTTTAATTTCTTTGATTTCATTTCAATCATCAGCTCGAATTAATTAAAGAATACAACCATTTTGGTTACAGACTACCCGGGATATTGCGGTAATGTCTGTCTGTTTACCTATTCAACGATTTTCTTTGCCTAATTTCTTTTTCCTGGTTTCTTTGCTTTCATTTCAAGCAACAGCTCGAATTAATTAAAGAAGACAACCACTTTGGTTACAGACTATCCGGGATATGGCGGAAATGTCTGTCTGATTACCTATTCAATTTCTCGTACGAAAATATCGTGTATTTTCAACCGGGAGAATCACCCTGTATGTCTAGCGCAGTCGCCCTGTGGGTCTGACTCGGGTTAAATATCGCGCCTAGACGGCTGGCGATAGTTCGGTTACGTGATCGAGTAGGTACCTATTATTTGTCTATTTCCTTGCTGTAGGATTTGAAACGGGATCTGCGCACGTGGAAGTTGCGAATCGGTTTGGTTATTTCGATTGTTGGAAATGTGTTTGAAATGAGATCTGCCCTAACTAATTTCTCATTGGATTTTCCCTAATTTATGAAGGAAATTCCCTCAGGATTTGTGCCTTGCCATCTACTAGTGAATTAGTACGAAGAAGTTTTGCCAATTGTGAGTATTGAGTCTGGTTAAGACGAGATTCGAATTTTTGTATCGTTTTCCTTGGATTTATGAAGGAAATTCACTCAGAGTCCACTTTAAGACGCCATCTCCGAGTAAACTAGATTAAGGAAATTTAAAATGATGTGCTGAAGCTCGCCTGAATGCGATTTACCCTCGCAGGGTTTTAATTAGAATTTTAATTAGGTAGATGAGGGAAGTCTACTCAGAGTCCACTTAAAGACGCCATCTCCGAGCAAACTAGGTTAAGATTAGGATCGGGTGATCTAGAGTCCACTTATCGTCATCTCCAGACACGTCCAAAGGGTTAGGAAGTGAAATTTTATCTGAGAGCTCTACCATCGAGATTTGTGCTTTTATAGTATTCGACGACATGCGCTGACCCACTTTCTAAACACAACACGCAACAATGAACCGTTGATTTCTTGTATCTATTTCTTATCATATCTCCCTAATTACGAGACTTAGCGAGTTGACCTCGCGGCTACCTTACTAAATTGTCCTGAACTTCAACTACCTAAATGTTCCTTAAAATCGGCCGACGCGTTTTCGCCTTTTCATTATACCTAGCTATTATAATTACATCGGCTTAACTTTCATTTCGCATTTTCACCTACTTGCTGTTTGAGGACCGTGATGAATTTTCGGCTGTTGTCATTTATTAATTTGCTTTATCGATTGGTGAAATTTTCATTATCGTGGGTGGAATACCTAGCGACTTACTATTGTCTTTGCAAGGGGTTATTGTTTAATTGACAAATCTTTCCACCCGGTCTGTATCTAGGTCAGCTCATCCTTTCAATCGGCGCAAGGCGCATTTATAAAGGCATCTGGCAATGCCGTTGCCGCTTTTTCGAAGGACTGGAATGTGACCAGTTAGAGCGGTTCTATTTTTCTGAACATTTAATGTGCTGGCAGGGATCGTTTACTTGATGTAACGGCGGGTGGCTGCGTTTTAATTTCCTAACAATTTTACCTTTAGGTAACTACGTACCTATTCTTGCACTGTTTGCTTTTTCGGTTTGGGCTGATTTAACGAGGGCGATGGAAATAATTTCCTTATCATCCTACCTAGGTGCGATCCATTTCACTATCTCACTCGCGTACATCAAATAAGGCAATCAGATAACAATACCTAAGAAGAAATATAAATGCAAATGACAACAAAAATTAACATCAGAAATTCTACATGATCAGCTGACTATACAGGGTGCTCGTTTTTAGAGAAAATGCATGGGGATCTCAGTTATGTTCAGACTATACGAAGTCGGTTAAATTGAGGCAAAGTTGCGTATTTTTGTGCTGATTAGTTATCTTAAAAAAAAAATCTTTAGGTGTCATGTCAAAATATTGGAAAAAACTTTCAATTTTTGTTTTTATTATTTTATTCAATGACCGATCTAACTAGTCGTTTTTAACAAAAACATTATCAGGACACTTTTCAACAAGGAATCCAAGAACAATTTTGAAATCACTCTAGCTCTTTAGATGAGGAAGTATCGATAGTAAACTTTCGATTTTCTCAAGGGTGCCATATTGGATTTTTACTTTTTTGATTGCAATTTATTTTCATGATTACCAAGATGTACCTATAACACTTTGTGTTATGATATTTTGGGAAAATCCAATATGGCGTCCGTAAGAGAAAAAAAATAATGATCGATTTTTCGCCATCTTTATTATTAGGACACCTTCTAACAAGTAATCCAAAAATAATTTTCAAATCGCTCTAGCACTTTAACATTACGAAATATCGATGGTTATCTTTTTTTGTTATAGACGCCATATTGAATTTTCACAAAATATCACAACACTAAGTGTTATACATCTTGGTAATCAGAAAAATGTAAAAAAGTGCAAAAAGGGAAAAATTCAATATGGAGCCCATAAGAAAATCGAAAATTGACTATCGATGCTTCCCCATCTAGAGAGCTGCTAGAGTGATTGCAAAAGTATTTTTGATTTCTTTTTAAAAAGGGTCCTAATAATGTTTCGATTAAAAACGGCTAAATTGATTGGTCTTTAAATAAAAAAATAAAAACATAAATTGCATATTTTGTATTTTTTCCAATACAACTAATAATGACAGCTCAGATTGTTTCTTAGATTGCTAATCAGCACAAAAATACGCAACTTTGACCCTATTTAACCGACTTCGTATCTCTTATGATGACTGAGATCCCCATGCACTTTCTCTAAAAACGGCTACTCTGTATACTCTGACATTAAAATTGCTATCTGAGTTTTTCACAAGTACGAATACTCCCATGCAGATGCTCCGTAGTGGGAGGTGCCCCTCTACCGCCTCGGGAAATAAGCTCTTAGTGGAGAAATTCAGACATAATCCTGTATTGTATACGTCGCTTGCAATCCTTATGCCATTAAATAACATTATCATTGTAATGTTTTTTCGAAGGGATATGTCTGACTTAACCAGCCAGGTCGGTTAGTGTGAAATCTCTCTTCTTTGAACAAAACACAATGAAATAATTATAATACCAGCAGCCAGCAGCTATAATATGCACTGAGCTTTCCCGCTTTTCGTAGGTAAATTTTATTGCATTTCATAATACATAAACTGGGTTGCATAAATAAACTTTTTTGTTTAGTTATAAAAAAGGAGACAAAAAATATCTAGCAGATGCTTTTCCTTTATATTCCGCTTCCGTTCATAATAATAATAATAATAATAATAATATGTTTATTGCCCAACAGATTTAAAATCCAATTACAGGACAATTTACAAAACATAAGACTGTGAACCAAATTAACAATTAAATATTTCAACATAATAAGTTTCAGAAGACATAATTACAGCGAAACATATCAAAATGCATGATATATCAGGCACATACATTTTATAAATTGATATCAAAACCAATGATAATTTCACAGTTCTACAACGACGAAAATAAATCCTATAATTCTCGAGCAGCGATCACCAAGGTATCTGACATGCTATTCATGTTAAGATCGCAAATGGTCGAAATGCGGTTAAAAAGTGTCGACATTACGTACACGGGTGACTTTACAAGTACATTAGACCGCGGTATCCTCAGTGAAAATGTTCTTGTAGTCCTTAAATTCTGACAAGGGACGTGGAAACTAAAAAGCGATAACATCAAAGGACAATCTATGTGATTATGGAAGAGTTGATACAGGAACTTAATTGCAACAATCTTCCGTCGCTTTTGTAGAGTCGTGAAACCGAATCTCTCCAACAAAAAATCACAGTTCATATCTCTCTGTGGATAAACACCATACATTTTATAATTCAGAAATCTCAGAAATCTTCTCTGTACACGTTCCACTTCATTGACCTGACAGAAATAATAGGGGGACCAAACCAGACAACAGTATTCTAATTTAGATCTTATGTAAGAATAGTATAAGACCTTCAGACAGTGAGAGTTGTTGAAATCTCGGCAGTTTCTATGCAAGAACCCAAGCATCCTCATAGATGACTTGGTGATGAGGGTCACATGGTCAGCGAACGTAAGGCCACTATCAAATGTTACACCGAGATCCTTCACAGTACTGCTACGTGCTAATATCTCGGACCTGAACTTATAGTCGTATGTTATGGGATTCTTTTTCTTAGTAAAAGTAACTACCCGACACTTACCCGTATTCATCTGCAGCCTATTATCCTCACACCACCCTTCAATATTGTCAATATCGTTCTGTATCAAAAGACAATCATCATGACTATTGATTACCGAAAATAATTTCAAGTCATCCGCGAAAAGAAGCTTAGAAGAATCGATAACATCCGTAATATCATTTATGAAAATCAGAAAGAGCAACGGCCCCAGGTTCGAACCTTGAGGTACACCAGATGTAGGGGTAAAAGAACGCGAACTATAGCCGTTATACAAGACGCACTGTTGTCGACTCGATAGGTAAGATGCAAAAAATGATCTCAGACGTGAACTGAAACCAAAATATTCAAGTTTTCCGAGCAGCAAATCATGATCAAGTCTATCGAAGGCCTTCGAGAAATCGGTATAGACCACATCAACCTGCCCCTGCGAATCTAAAGTCTCAGCAGCAAACTGCGTAAAATAAGATAAATTTGTCACCGTAGAACGTCCATTCATGAAACCATGCTGCAACGGTGAAATTGCCTGATGAATAGCAGGATAAATACAAGAATACACCGACGCCTCAAAGACCTTAGCGAAGTTATTAATTAATTAATTGATTTATTAATTAATCAATGAATTAATTTATTAATTAATTCATGAATAATTATAAATTATGAAGCTCAAATATTTAATATACGCAGATAGAAAGCTTTGTTGGCTGCCCAAAATTTAATTCTCAGTGAGTACTTCTGTTGCTATGATGGATTCATAGTTTACCACAACAACAAAAATTGGAGGTTTCAGGAACTACTGGGTGTTCTTGTTGCAACATAAAGGTGTTATTGATTCCGGTAGGTAGGTATTTATAGCAGTATATTTTGGAAATATTTTCTTAAATTTACCTAAAATATAATTTTTTAATTTTAAATTAAAAAACAATTAATTGCTAAATTTTTTAATATTTAGCTGCATAACAAGCGATTACAGATTTTCCACTTGCAGTGCAAACTTATTATGAGCGGGCTACGTGAACCACCTGTATATACTCGTAGATAGATAGATACACCTAATATACCAAGGTACTTGCTGTAGGTACCGGGTAGTGGGTTGGCAAAAGCAGCATGGGGATTTCAATGGGAAATTCTAAAATTGTAATTATTGGCTTCCCTTATTTATTTTAGAGAGAAATGTTAAAATTATACGTTTTTTTTTCAGTATTGCAAGCTGAATTGTTGAGATTGTAAAGCTGCTTCTGTTCCTGTAGTTACATTTTAGGTTCGTTGAGTCATTTTTATAGAATTTTATAGAAAAACACGAAAAAGTTTGCAGTATGTGACCTCATTTACACTGTTATCATTTCGCTGTGACGTAATTTTCGTCATTTACATTATTTTTAATTATTTTTTAAGTCAAGGTAGTTATGAGCACGTTGTCACCAATTGCAATCTTTCTCTTAGCAACAGAAGCAGCTTTTCAATCTTAACAAAGTATTAATTTTACGTTTCTTTCTAAAACATATAGGGAAGCCAATAATTGCAATTTTAGAATTTTCCATTTAAATCCCTAAATGTTGCGTTTGCCAACGCATCACCCGGTATATACACAGACTGATTCGTATAGATGTATATTAGAGACCATTTTTAGAAGAAAACTCCTTTCTGCGAATGTATGTGCAAATCGGCTTAACTAAAACTACTTCAAGTTTTAAGCAAGAACTTCTTTTTGATTAACTTCTAAAGAACTCTTGATTTCAAGGTACAATTTATTTTATACACACTCTATGAATGAATAGGCATTTTCTGGTCTCATATAAATAAGCATATTTAAAAAAAAATATATGAAATTATGCAGGGTGTTGTGAAGAAGTAAGTCAAGATGTTAGCCACATAGTGTATCTCTTTGGTGAAAGATATAGTAATAGGACATTTCATATGCCATTTTATACCGTGTGTCCCCGGATCGACTTTAAAAGAGGAAAAACTTTTTTGTTTTTGATTTCTCAGAAAATTTCACTCTTGATGATCTGGCCTGCTTGACTTCAAATCCCCAAAACAAAAGTTACTTTTTAGGTAACTCGAACGGTTCTTGAGATAATATAATTTTTCTTCAATAATTGCACTTAAATTTTTTTTCGTAATTTTTAGACGTAAGCTTGGTATGATGATTTCATTGAAAAACAACACTGACAGCAGTTGTCAAATCTAACAAATCAATTGAACTGCAAATTAATCTACTGTATGCTATAATGTTGACTTTACAACAAAGAATTGATCTAATTCAATGTTACGGAACTGGGAAAGCTCGCATCGAAATCTGTGCAGAAAAAGGAGGAGCATTATTCGAATAGAAAATTAATAGTTGTCCTTTTTGAGAATTTCATTTCATGTTACGATTATTTGAATTTCTTCAGAAAAAATTAAATTACATAATATGAAAAAATTCCAATTATTAAAGAAAAATTATATTATCTCAAGAACCGCTCGAGTTACCTAAAAAGTAACTTTTGTTTTGGGGATTTGAAATCAAGCAGGCCAGATCATGAAGAGTGAAATTTTCTGAGAAATCAAAAACAAAAAAGTTTTTCCTCTTTTAAAGTCGATCCGGGGACACACGGTATAGACGTTTTTTTTTCAAGATTGTTTAAGTTACAAAAATTTTATTTAAAATTTTCACATTATACATACTTCTTATGCCAAGGAACTTTTTGTAAAAGGGTCAAAAACTTCTGTTCTCGAGATATTCGAGATCTTCTAGATTTTTATTTAATGTAGGTAATTGACACCTAGGTAAGTAGGTAAGGTAGGTAAGTTCACAAATTGTCACCTCAAAATTATGTAGCATAAATTAAGACATTTCCCAAACAAAGACTTCGTTAAGTAGGGAAATAAATATTACATATTAACCCATTACAGTAGAAGCTCGATTATCCGAAGTAATGTGGACCGAACCCATTTCGGATAAGTGAAAGTTCGGATAATACGGAGTTTTTTACAAATATATAAAATAATGTAGGCAGGTAAGTTACATGACTTTTTATTGTTAAAAACAACTCAACATAGTAATAAATCTTCGTAATCAAATGAAAACAGTTCCGTGAAATTCTAACATCTGGCTAGTGAAAAGCATTTTATTATTCCTGAGAAAATGTATACCTAAATATATTATGTGTATGAACAGTAAATATTACAATTTCGGATAATGCGGAGTATTTGAAGGCGCGCGTTTCGGATAACGCGGATGACTTGATTTTTCGTTAAAATTTCGGATACGGACCACGATCGTTCCGGATAAAGCGGCGGTTTTGAAAATCAATTTTGTTCCGGATAAAGCGGATTCCGGATAATCGCGATCCGGATAATCGAGCTTCTACTGTATATCGTTGGAAATGAATTGCAATGAACAATAAACAATAAACAAATTTACCTCTGAAGATGGATTTTTTTCTCATGACGATCACGTAAGTATTTATTTTTTTCCCCCCACATTGTTTTAAAGAAAAATCTTAGATAGCTCATTTGTTAAGATTTAAAAGCTGCTTCCGTTGCAGTAGTTGCAAAACAGGAAAACGTTTTCATTTTGTGCTATCATTTTCGTAATAATAAAAATTATTAAAAAACAAAAACGTCAAAAATTTTAAATTATCAAATTTCTACATTTACACAGCCAAGGCTATTACAAAAATGACACTATAAATTGAAAACTTTTCCCAGATTTTCTGGAAAATGAACCAACAGACTTAAGATATAACTTCAGCAACACAAGCAGCTTTTAAATCTTAGCAAATGAAGAAACTAATATTTCTTTCTAAAACAATTAGGGTTCCAATATTTAAAAATATATGCGTGACTTTCAGGATAGAAAAATTCAAAGGTGAATATCTTGAGAACAGGAGTTTTTGGAGGTAATGCCCAAGGAGACTTCTAATTTACTCATCAAATACTATCGACCCAAAACATTAGAACGAATTTAACTGGGAGCCAATTCCCATAAGGATTCTGCGGTGAGTGCGGTGTCATTTTGCTCAAAGAAAGTCGTCTCGGGGAAAAAACGGTGGTTATAAAACTCGAACTTTTCCCTGATATACATATAGGTAAAAGAAAAACTATTTTTTCGTAATAGTTTAACACTAGAAAAATTCAGCCGTTTAGAGCAAACGTTCATATGAATTTATTTTTCTTATAATACTCGTATCGCATCGAATCACATCATAAAAGATACTAAAAGACATCAATAGGAACCACCCTATATATACATGTAATATTTTTATTACACTGAGTATAAGTAGTATTTATCTACCTACTCCACTGGATACAAGCAAACGCTTTATAAAATTCACAACTTTAAAAAAAAGTTTGCATATCAGCTTTTATATTTTTCTATTACGGTATCACCTCGATTAATATTTTCACTTTTAGATCCCTAAAACTTATATTTAAGCACATATAAAAATTATAAGAATATGATAACAGAAAAAAAATATATTAATGTTCTCCAAAATAAAAGACACATTTTACTATATTTTCTAACGTTCCTCCATCATTTCTTCCTCCATCATTTAAACGCCACATTGCGTTATTGAGTTACTCGTTTTCTTCTGCTACTTTTTGAGCACTGACCAAAGAGATAAAAATGCAGCGTTATCCTAAGTGCTAAAAATTTCAGGCCATTATTCCTTGACTCATTCTAAACAAAAATTTCCCTTTAATCACAGGTTTTGAAACATCCAAAGCGAGTTTTTCATGGCAAATGGACGATTTTCTCGAAACTGGTTCTCGTTAGCAATTATAACCAAGAGTAAGTCTACCTCTTTTGAGTAGAAAATATTGTCGGTTTAAAATGCGCTTTTAAAACGTCAATTTTCCAGCGTCGTTGATATTAGGGGGGGGGGGCAAAAACCTCACGCAATCCTTAAATATCCGGCACCGGCTTATAAAAAAATTTAGTAGTTTAAATCAATGGTAAGATATGCATAAAAGTTGAGCTCTGTATCTCAAACAGGTCCTGAGATATCATGAAAAGACTTCAAAAATAATTTTTTTTGACTCTGTATCTCATAAACGGTGCATTTGCGGACCCATGTAAAATATAACTTTTTTCCTTAGAACGAGCCAAAGAATCACCCCGTAAAATGTTTCGCACTTATTAAAATTAGCCCTGTATACCGGGTGTCTCTTGTTTCGGAGCTAACCATGGGCATCTCATAAACGCGAAGAGAAACAGGATCGGTTAAATTAGAGAAAAGATGCCTTATTTTGTGGCCATCTCGAATCCGTCACGACATACGTATCTGTGACCGTTCCTGAAATATCCGGAAGAAAACTGCAAAAAATTGAGATTCCTTATTTTTGCCATATCTTTCTTATTATTGGAGATTAATAATTTTTTGTGGGCTGACATAAGTTGCCAAGTGCTAGCCATCTGACATTTCATAGTCGACTTTTGAAAGCCAACTAGTTCCCAGAGTTTTCATAGTCAAATTTTTTTCTTATGACCGCCATATTACTTTTTTATGTCGTTGGGTATAAAAAAATTATGGAAACCAAAAATTTCATTAATAATTTTTGTTTTATTTTAGTCTTAAGAAAAAGACAACTTTTTATACCCAATATCATATGAAAATTAAAAAACCATAAGGCAAGTAATATAACATCATATTGACGTAATTCGGTGGAAAAATTGTTTTTTTTTTTGAAAAAAATTAAATATTTTTTTCTGAATGTAAATTTTCAGTTTTCATGATTTTTTATACTGAACGACTAAAAAATAATATGGCGGCAATAAAAAAAACACAAACGTTGACTATGGAAACTCTGGGATCTAGTCGACTTTGGAAATTTTTGAAATGTCGGTTTGAATCTTGACGGCTAATGTAAAGCTGCAAAAAATTATTTATTAATTTTCAATAATAAGAAAGATATGAGAAAAATAGGAAATCACTCATTTTCAGTTTTTGAGGATATTTCAGGAACGGTCACAGATATCTTGTATATCTTGACGGATTCCAGATGGCCTCAAAATAGGGCATGTTTTCTCTAAATTAACCGACCCTATATCTCTTAGCGTTTATGAGATACTCATGGTTAGCTCTGAAATAAGGGACACGCTGTAGACAGATTTATTGCTCTGGACTTCTAAAACTTTTCCCAGACAACGGAATAAGGTCAAGTAGGTATCTTCGAGTGGTATCTTATCGTCCTTCTACAATGGTCCAGATATACTTCAATACCTGAAAAATTCTTTCAAAATCATCGCTAATAATGTTTACTAAACAAAAACTGTGGCGAATCACTTTTATTTGATATTCAATGCAAATGACTTGCGAACGTCATTGGTATAAATAAAAAAGTCATGAATATCAACGTACTTAAAATGTCCTTCTATAAAGTAAATCCACCATCGATTAATTATCTATTAAAGAAATATGGTTACTTTATACATTACACACTTCTTTACCTATTATTTATTAAGACCTAAAGCTCAACGCTATTATTTACTATGATTTATTTATTTGAACACAGTTTCTATTTACTTAACACGTCTAATAATGAACAAAATCACGCTCTACAAGAGAGTGAGGGTTCCTGATCGTGAGCTGGTTATAGTAGATATGTTCATAAAAAACGGCATAATTTCAGGCCAATTTTACTCCAATAGACACCCTTTGTCACAAAAGGACAATGGCCTGTAAAAGATGTCGCTTAATTTAAAGTGAGAGTGTCCGGTATTGTTAGTTGAGCGTATTTGCTGTGTGTGACACATGACATGTCATATTAGGACTATTTAGAAGAAGAAGCAAATAAAAATACTGAAAAATAAAATAGAAGAACACAAACAGAACACGCAATGTTAAAAAACTCTTCTTGAAAAGAAACAGAACAGGAAAGGAATAGGCAGAGGAATGTCAAACTGGAGGAAGAAAACTCACGAGTCCTCCGAGGAAAAAGAAGAAAAGCCTGTATATTCTGCAGGGAAACATTAAAAAAAAAAAAAAAACGTTGTGTATGTCAACAATAGGATCATGAAACTTGTACGTTTAGGGCTTGATAGCTAAAGTTTTGTTGATTTCACTTGTACTTTGTGTGTATAGGAACCTCAGGATGAAATCATGTTTTAGAATTTTAAATTAAACAAAATTATCCTTATGAAACAAGGATTTCTTGAGAGTCTAATATTGATTGTTGAATTGGCAAACCTAACCTAGTTATGAGAAATGTTGACTTTTTTTAAGTGAAACTAAATTCTTTAAAAATTTTTGTAAAAGTATTAACTCTAACAAGTTATTTTCATTTAAATTTAACAAAAACCGGAACATATCCCCAAACAGGGGTAAGATGAGCCGGATCATATTCTCCGTACCCTATAGGTATGGTATTATTTTTGTCACCGGGGTGTCCAAGATAATCCTATAGTAGAGTTTGAAAAATAGGTAAATTTAATATTGAAAGATCAATAAATTTGAGTACGATTAAATCATTTTGAGTACGATAACAAGTATAGAAATAAGAATTTAGGATGCATTAAACGATTTGGCATCTGCATTAACCTTAGTCGATATAACCTTAGTCGATATAAACTACGAGCATTCTTCTTTAGGAATCGTCTCGTATACCTTCTGGGATAATAATAACCTCACCCACAATAATAAAAATCTCACATCTCAGCACAATGTGCACATTTTCAATAACAAAATGCCTGTGTGCTTCAGTCGATCTGTCATCGACGCACATATTCGCAGAAAAAGAAGTTGTCATACTTAATAATGACATACAAGAGATTCTAGCTTAGAGCGATAGAAACCAGGTTCAATATAATGCGGAAAAACCCAGGCGGTCATCTTCCCGAAAAGGTCAACGTTTTAGAGCCAGACATGGTGATGGCGGGAGACTCTCTTACTCCATCGTCATCTCTCCGTTTGCTTGGCGTGAGTCTGGGAGCGAACATGTCTTGAGATGACCATGTTAAAGGTCTGCAGGAGAATGCTTCTCAAAAACTCGGATCATTCTTCCGCACGAAGAAATTTTATATACCTCAACAGCTTCTCCTCTTATATACAAGACTCAAATCCGACCACCCTTGGAGTAGTGCTCACATGTTTGGAGCTCGGCTTCTAAACATACTCTGTGATTACTTGAATCCATTCAGAAAAGAGCCACCCACTTGACTGGGGACCAGAATTTGACAAAAAATTTAGATGCTCTCGAACATCGAAACAAAGTAGCTGAAAAGTGTTCAAAAGGCGAGGCCCGTTTGATTTCACCTAGAATAAGGCAGAGCAGAAATACACGTCGATATGCAATAGCTCACCCATTTCTGGTTCAACTCGTTACACCTCGTACCACCCTCAGACTTCTTTCATGTATAGAACCGCAACCTTTTTGAGTAGCATTCCAAAGGGAGTGTTTCCAGAGGATTACAACCTGCAACGATTCAAAGCCAACTTGAATCGACATCTCCGCTCATGCACCGCTCCCAGAGTATCATAAAAACGGATTCATAAAAGAGTGGATGGTTTCAGAAACTCTGGCTAAATGGAACAGATCCACAGGGCAGAGGCATGCGAAGAAGTTCATCAAAAAACCCTTGCATGCGGTTACGACAAACCTACTAACTAGCAGGCCTCAGTTGCACCAGACTGTACAATACAATACAATACAATACAAAACAATACAATACAATACAATACAATACAATACAATACAATACAATACAATACAATACAATACAATACAATACAATACAATACAATACAATACAATACAATACAATACAATACAATACAATACAATACAATACAATACAATACAATACAATACAATACAATACAATACAATACAAATTTATTTATTGTACCTGAATTAGAACAATCATTGCTTAGAACAAAAACGTTATTACAGAAATAATAAAAACAAACATAAAGACAAACAAGTAAAAAGTAAAAAAAAAGACACACGTAACAAGTCAATATAATACCGGCAACAGTGAGAGTCGAGACGAGCAGAGACACTAAAGACATCAGGTCTCAATTGAGGTATCAGGTTTCAATTGAGGTATAGTTCCAACTCTCTGATAAGGATGGATCAAGGCTGAGGGTTTTAGGTAATTTAATATCTTACTGCAGGTAGGGATGGGGGGTGGAAGGTCAGTATATCAGAGGTAGTGTATGGTTCCAACTCCGTGTGAGGTGTTTCCGGAAATACACCCTGTACGCTGAGAACCCAACAGCTGCAGGATCTATTTTGAAGTGGTTCAGGCATTTGATAGAAGCGTATGTGAATGTTATTTCTGAAGACGACAGATAGTATGTAAGAGGTTTGAACAAATTGAGCCTGGTACTGTAGTGATGAGTGAATCGGAAAGAAAAAATCATTTTGAGTAGAGAAAAAATGTACAAAGCAGGCACGGTAAGAAGTCAAACCGCCTGAAATGGCCTCTGCATGACTGCTGCAGTGACAAGCCTGTCAGGATCTTAATTGCTCTCTTTCGAAGAAGAAAAACCATTCGGAGAGATCTCTCAGACCCACCCCAGACGGTCAGCCCATAGTTCACGTGGCTGATGAAATGCCCATAATAAGCATAGAGAAGAACCTCAGGGGACACCGTGTGCTGAAGGCGTCTGAGAAGGAAGCAGACACTAGCATGGCGACGGCACAAATAATCTGTGTGAGCCGAACAGTTTAGACTCTGGTCGATGTGGAAGCCCAAAAGCTTCAAGACACCCTTCGGCTCGATCAAGGCACCGTCGGTGGTTATGGAGGGTAAAGGGGGAACACGTGAACGGCTAGAGTGAAAATCAATCATCTCAGTTTTGTCCAAGTTGAGTTTTAGTTTATTGACCATGAGTCATAAAATTGCTCTTTTATCTATCAGACTAGGAAGGTCGCCTAGTTTTATCCTAATAAGAATTGTTGTATCATCAGCAAAGTTAACACATAGTGAATTAGGGGAGGTAATTTTGGGCCCCAGGTCGTTAATGAAGATAAGGAAAAGAAGTGGACCGAGAACACTACCCTGTGGCACCCCAGAGGAGATTGGAGCAAAATGTGAACGCACAGGTCAGCCATCAGACCCAGCAATCTGAACCGCCTATGTTCTTCCGTGTAGGTAGCTGGTAAACCAAGAAAGGGGTAATCCGCGAACTCCGATATTCTCTAGTTTCCGAAGGAGGCACTCGTGGCACACACTGTCGAAGGTCTTGGAGAGATCCAAAAGCCATCCTACAGTGCGCAACCACCTCTCCATTCCCTCAGATATGTATTCTGTAAGCTCCACAAGAGCCGTCTGGGTAGATCTGTCTTCAAGAAAACCGTACTGGGAGCGGGAAAGGATCTCTGTTTTGTCTAGAAAGTCAATAAGACGAGATGAGACAAGGGATTCAAGAATTTTATCAAATACCGATTGTACACTAATCGGTCGGAAGTTTTCAAGGTTTTTGAGGTCGCCTTTTTTGAAAATGGAAAATTGAAAACACGAGTGTTGACTGAGGATAACGGTAGGCCTGCTCACAGGATATACTGTCGACTCCGCAAACCAGGGTCGGAGGGGAAATAAATCCCAACAGGTCGCAGTGCATTCCTACAGAAGGCCTCCTATTACAATCTACAGTCTACATAATACGGATTCAGCTGCAGTGCATGTGCATTTTCAAATTTAATAAATGGTCAAGTAAAAAAACTTTTCGTTCAACAATTCAACAACATATAAGAGAAGATTTAATAGCTTTCATGAAGTTATTTAGGTACACTATAAAGTGGTTAAAAATTATAAGAAAATCGCAATGAAACAAATAGCCTAGGATTTCACGGTTAATGTACCTATCCCAAAAAGAGTTTTGAACTTTTTAGAGAGAGACAGGTGGTGAAACATAGATTTTCAACAGCGTATAATAAGAATTTAAGTAAATACATAATGTTTTCACGAACTTGGTAATTCTAATTGAACATTAAAATATGTTTCATTATAATTATTCATCCTTCACCTTAAAAGCAACAGAGAAATAATTTATTTCAAGGTCAATTCTCAAAGTCACATGTAATAAGTATATATTTTATAAATATTCACAAGATTTCGTTTAAGCAACTCCAAAGCATATAACTTTTCCCAGAAACGTGAGTGTTTCCTGCCGCAAGAGTTGTACAGTCCCACATAATAAAGTCATAACACCATTAAAATTTATCGTAGCCTTGCATCCCTAATTATCAAGTTCCACTCATTAGTGGATTAAAAATTTAATGGCACTATTAGACACTTTCTATAAAATGTACCGGAACTCTTTTCTCGCGTCTTTGAATGTCGAAACCGACCAATCAACCACATTGCAGAGAGCCTTATTTCTAACCTAAGAGAAAAAATCATGGAGGTTTCACCACTTTTTAGAACGGCAAACAGATTCATGACGGTATGTGGTGTGCGGCAGACGCCATTCAAGAATATGTTCGGAAGGGCGTTGTACACGATTTATTCAAATTTAAATTACTTAGTTTTCGGAACGTATCCTTTGTTTAGAATTATCAGTACGCCGAGTGTTATTAAAAACCACCCTCAAGAAATCTTGAATCATCTGGAAACTTGGATGATGTATTGCACTGTTGCTATGAAGCTGCATTTGGTTAGACCAGTTAAGGTAAGTGTATAGAATAGAATAGAATAGAATAGAATAGAATAGAATAGTTTATTTAGTGTCTTGAATGTACAATATTCTTACACGCGTCCATATACATAACCACCTAACTACGTTAATGTTTCCATGACAAAAAATTTATAACCGTTCAGAAATCGACATGCCGCTGTTCCAGGTATTCATCTATACTGTAACAAGCTTTAGAAATTAAATATAATTTTAGTCTGTTGGCAAATATCGAAATCTGAAGATCCTTACAGTCTTCAGATAGTTTGTTGAAGAACTTTATGCCATAAAATCTTGCACCAGTGACAGATGATGCAAGTCGATGACTTTCTATTCCTAAATCATGCTTAAATCTAGTGGCATATGGATGGGCTGCGTTATCATGGAAACAGTGAGGATTTTTGCGTACATAACACAAACACTGATATATAAACATTGAAGGCAGGGTCAATATCTTCAGTTCTGTGAAAGAAGGCCTGCAGTCATCCCTGTATCCCAACCCAGCAACAATCCTGCCTACAAGTGTAATTTATTCCAAAGGTTTTTTTCAATTTATAAAAAATAAGTAAGAGATACGCGTTTAATACATGCAGATATATTTGTCCTCTTTGTAAAAAAAGAGGGAACATAGGTCTTTACTATGTACATAAGACACAGTTGCTCCGCTCCGGTAATTTTAATTTCGAGATATGGCTCATATAACCACAAACAATTTTTAAATAAACAGTGAGCCAGGATAAACGAAATTATAGACATAAATTTTAGAGTTAAATTTGACCATTCGGGGCCCATTTTCTTGATTACATAAGAAATTTTACCATATTTTCATGTATAGTAAATCAAGCACGCCTTGACAGGAGCCTTCTTTTTGGTCCTGTGTAGGTAAAGTACCTCTTCTGCACAAAATAATAAAAAAAATGATTAAAAAAGCTACTCCGAATGCAAAATTTGCAAAAAAAACTTTTTTTTTGCAATATTGCCATATTTTTAAAAAATTTGTAATTATTATTGATCTCCCTTTTCTAAAGTATGGAAATACTTTGACTCGAATTCTATAGTAATACTGGCGTTAGCGGTTTTTACAGTTTTTGTCCCAAATGAGTGTAATTCTTAAGACAAATTGAAATATTGTACTTGGAAACTTAAGTTTTAGACTTACGACTTTACCACAGGGCATATTTTTAAATGTTTGTTATCAATAGCCTTGTAAATCAAATTTGGTCTTCAAATGTTATTTCCAAAAGAACTTTTTACAAAAAAAAAAAAAATTTATAGTTTTTTTCTTGAACAAAAATTAAAAAAAGGGAAGACGATGATATAAAATTCGGCATGCATGCATAATTTTGAATTTTGAGCGACTTATTTTAATAAAATAAAATTTTTCTATATACTTCGTGCAGAAGAGGTACTTTACCTACACATAAAACAAAAATAGTGACACGGCATGCTTGATTTTTTAAACATAAAAATACGGTAAAATTTATTATCTAATCAAGGTCTCGAGTCCGAATACTCACTGTAACGAATTCCAAGGCATTCGTTGATTATTATTATTTATTTTAATTAATCGAGGGGTCTATCAGAAGGATACAGTTTTTGCAGCGGTGATTAGCAGTTATCTCCGCCGGCACCGGCTATATAAGCAGAGCCAACGGAGAAGCAGGTCAGATCTTCCCAGGAATTGACTCGCGAACCATCTCCCTCCCTGTGAACTGAGCTAGGAGGTCTTCAGGAGGCATGTATTGAGTGCACTCCGTCCAGTACCTAGCCGGCTACAGTAGGTCGATGAAATGAGTCGAGCCTAACTGTAACTGGACGTCGGGAGATCGATGAGAGTGAACTGAGCTCTGATCGACTGCCGGTCACAACAGGGAATCAACCGGGGCTGTAGTGAAGTCCCGGCGGATCCTTTCAGACGACACCTGGCCTGTATTGAGGGCCAGACAAACCAGACGTCGGGATCGCAATGTAATGAGTTGTCGATCCGGCAATCCCGTCACGGCGCGTATTCCGGAGGCCGTAGCAGCAGCAGACACGCAGCGTGCGGTGGTAAGAGAGCAACTGACGCAGCGGAGCCGAAGGTGAATCGTCTGACCGACCGGCCAATTAACAGAGGTGCATGCCCCGACGCAGATATCTCTCACCAATCAGACGGCCAGCAGTGGACGAGCGCCGGCCCATATGGTTCAGTGGTTAACAATATTAATTTAACAGATACAGATATGTGTAACTACCATACTTGTAAATAAAGATTTTATAATTTTAATTGACTTGTCGCGGGTACAAAGGGGCAGACATCCATCCCTGGGTAATCATCTCTACCTTACTGAAAATCCCGTTAATTTCAACTCGAAAAGTTTTCTCATTAGATCTATAAGTTCGCTTATCCTGGAACACACTGATAAATAGTTTTATAGACGAACACAACAACCATGGCGAAACTGGGATTCGACCTCAGTCAGTGGCAACGTATAGAGTTTAACCGTTTAACAGTTTACAACCTATTATAACCCACCGCGCAACCGCCCGCTCATCACTTGTACTTTGAGTCTCCTTTTATAAAATAAGAGATGCTGTAATACTCGAAACTTACGACATTTGGCTAAAAGGCCGGTCTCATACTTATACGACATTTGTTTTCCGACGACATGTTTCAGACTCGTCATGACATGCTTCGCAGATCTACAATATACCATGTCGTCGAATGAAGATGCAGTAGTATTGTCTGTATAGTCCTACATTCGACCTATTTTCTTTGCAGCCGTCAAATTTTGCTGGGGAGCAAACGGCGTCGTGAAACAAGCAAGTCGTCGATACGTCGAAAACAAAATATGTAGTAAAAGTATGCGACCGGCCTAAGTAAAAAGTCCACAATTGATGTTCATAAGCGATGTCGTAAAACTATAAGTAGTATAGTAATGAAAGAATTGTTGAATGTCAGCTCAGATGTTATGACGAGGCGACACATAAAGTAAAGAGCCTTGAAATTTGAAAGGTGCATTTACAGCATAACGATTACAATGACGATTCACATACCAAGACACACGCTGCAGAAATTTAGAGACAGGTCGCCCAGAAATGTTTCACGACACTGCTTGCTCCGAAGCGACATTTCGACGGCTGCAAAGAAGAGGTCGTATGTTCATGTAGATGTGCGAAGTACACGTTTTTGTCACGACATTTTAAATGTCTGTAACATGTCGTCAACATGTTGAAAACAAATGTCGTATTATATAAGTATGCGACCGGCCTACAACGCCTTTTGAGTTGCTCCCCACCCTGCTCCACGTTATTCCTTTTTCAAATGAGCGACAATCGCTCTTTTTTTTCATTACTATAGCTTTGACGACATCTCTCATGAACCTCAACAGCAGAATCTTTACTTCGTTGAACATACTCACCAATCTTCTTCTTCTTGATTGAACCATCTGAAATCTGCTGTTAGGAGTTCATTTATGTTGTCCTTCCACACGTCTCTTCCCGGGAGAAGGACATTATAAGCAGAGCGGTTCGTGATGGTCTTAGGCATTATAATATGTCCAAAGGCATAACCAGTAGACTGTCACTTTTATGTCAACAAGTAACCTGGTGGATCGCTCAAAGTTATAAGCCTTGACAAGCTTTTTGTCATCTGTAGCATCTATATGTAGTCCATCTGGCCCCTCTCTCCAAATAAATATGGAGAGGTGGTAAAGTCCAGTAGGATCTCCAAAGCCGCCGACGGTGTGGTGTTCATAGCACCACAGATCACCAAACAAGCTTGTCTCTGTAGGCTATTTGGCTATGACCTGCTGGTCTTTCGACCACCAAGCGGTACTGCCATACGCAACCATAGGTCTGGCGATCGTTACATAAAGACAGTATATTTGTTTAGGTTCAATTTTCCATGTTTTACCACATATCTTTTTACACGTCGTCAAGGAGAGTTTGGCTTTGTGCATAACTTTTTCCAGAGTTCCAAGTACCTAAGCCTTTCTACCAGAAGAGTTTGGGGTTTTAGTCCAACCTCTCTTTCTGGTAAATGGTACTATGATATTTTTGCGAGGGTTGACTGACATGGGTTCCCTCTCGCACTGATAAGTCAACTCGAGTACTTTCTGAAGGACTCTAGAAATGGTAGTTTCAGATCTGTCTTTCAGATCATAATGACCAAGTCCAGATGCCTGGACGTCGACACTCCATTGTGACAGAACGGCTAAAAGGTCATCGACGAGAAGGGACCAGAGCAAAAGTAGAGTGCTTCTCCCTGCGGACACCCCCTCGCGGGCCTAAAGTCGATATTTTTCCCCATTTTCGATCCCTCCAATTAATTGAGGTTGTTATAGTTCTATGTCCAATCATATTGTAAAGCTTACACAGACCACATGCACATAGATTAATCCACGGATGATTGACGGTGGCACCTCAAATACTGAACTTTTTGAAAAACAGGTCTGTAAGTAAAAAAGCCCATCGAAGGATGCTCAATAATTATTTCCAAATTAGAAGATATAGTGTGTGGTACATAGATGAAGCAACAATTGTAATGTTACCTGAAGAAGAGATCTCCCAGGGATATTTATTATAAAATTTGTGAAAAAAAGGTGTGAACAAAAGATCAAAATTGTCGCAGTTCTGATTATCAAAATCACTCTACGCTACCACCAATCTGCTACGATTTAAGCGAAAGTTCCCAAAACTAGTTGATAAGAAAAAAATTTCGAAAATTCCTACATGCGGAATCATTTTCACTCGAAACTCGAAAGTTATAACTTAATTTAGATCCGTTAAATGTGCTATTTTAAAAAATTTCAAAAAGTGTAATATAGGTACTAATTTTTTTCTAATGATTAGGTAACCCATCTAGTCAACTACGTGATGGGTAGAGAAAACGAAATCGCTAAAGATGAAGATGAAGAGGTTATTTCTATGTACAATAAATCTGTAAAAGTGGTAACCCGTCTGGCTATGAGTTTCTCAGTATGGTACATATCGACCACGGTCATGTACACCGTGAGAAATATAATTTGGTTAATCATGGACTCCCAAAATCCAGCCGATAACAGTACCAGATTACTGCCCGAGCGTATATGGGTACCATTCGACACCAACGGTTTCTTGTATATTCCCATGTGCATCGGTGAAATTTGGCAGTGTCTCTTTTTGGGAGTGGTTATGAGTGCAGCTGATGGTTGTTTCTTCGCTATGATGGTTTATTGTGTTCTCGAGTTGAGAATAATTAAGAGGAAGTTTCAACAAGTTGACGCGGATGAAGTAGATGTTGATGGTCAACTATCATCTATGGATGAACATGAAGTCTTTAAAATGGTTTCAGTATACGCTAATCGACATCAGAATCTAATAAAGTAAGTTTTTTAGTTGGTAATTCATATTTTTTCAGCTATATTTCTATATAAATCTAACAAGGTGTTCATGTTATCTGAGGACATTTAAATATACAGGGTCCTGCAACAATACGTCGGGCATTCGTAGCACCCTTACCGCTGGAGATAATAAAAAAGATCTGAGAGAAAATGTATGGTTTGTATGGTTTGAGGAGGCCTATAGCCAAAAATTATTTTAAGTTAAATACAAGAAGGCCCAATATCGCTATACAGGCCTGCAACTTTGTTATTTTTAATGGGACACTTTGTATATTATTACATTTTCAGATTGTCTGAAAAAATTCTGTAAGAATGGTTTTCACAGTTGGAATTTAAACTGAGTAGCTTATGAGTTATAAGCAAGTTTAATGAAAATCGCAATTTTCCATTTTGAAAACTCAGCAGCTTACCTTGAAAACGACTCAAGATAACGGAAAACAGTTTACATGTCCCGAGCTTAATTTTTCATGTGATAGCATTAATATTCTGTATTTGAAATTGTTATACAGTGTGATGAAAATTCTCAGATTTTTAATGAATTTCATCAGATTGTTCACACGCTGTATAATAATTTCATCCCCACATTAGGATACCACATGAAAAGTTATCATAGGGTCATGTAAACCCTTTTCAGATGTCTGCTTTGTAAACTAAATGTAAACTGCTTTGAAAATGAAAAATGGCGATTTTCATTTGTCTATAACTTAAAAAAAAACCTTTCATACTGTAATTTCGCGGATAATCTGAAAATGAAAGTTGTACGGCGTGTAGAGATATCGGGTCACCCTGTCTAGCTGAAATAAATGTTAGGTTGTAGGTCTTCTCAAACCTTTCTTTAGGTCGTTCAAACATTTCTCATACATCTATTTTATTATCTCGAGCGGTACTCTTATAAAAAGCTAAGAAAGGCAACGGATAAAAAAATCGGTGATGAATTTGCTCGTTTGCAGGGGGAACATCCAATGATATACCACCTCCACCCCCAAGGTGTGGGAGGGGACAAGTTATTATTAAATGAACGCCCACTTTTCTATTGCAGATTTGGATTTTATGACCAAAAATACGTAGGATTTTTCTGACAGAAAAATTCAGACATTTTATATGTATTTTTATCCATAAAATCCGAATCTGCAGTAAAAATAACGGGTCCTAACTAAAATTTCAAATTTACCCCCCGCCGCCACTTACATGAAGGTGCAAGGAATTTCCTACGTATTTTCGGCCGTAAAATCATAATTCACAATGAAAAATATGAGTTCTCATTTTAAGATTTTAAAGTTTCCCCCTTTCCTCCTAGAGGGTGGGGGTAGTGGAGTTGAGTTTGGATATCCCTTTCCAGACCAACAACTTTCATTTCATTACCGAATTTTTATTAAGGCAATTATTGAACATATTTATGGGAGTGGATTTTTCCAATAATACACTTGAATCGACTCCCTTGTCACACTAATAAAAAATATGCATAATAATAATTATAGCCAATTTTAAAGCATAAACTTGTTTTAGATTTGTAGCAGATTTCGACGAAATAATGAAAGTTTTCATGTTTATGGATTTTTTATCTCTGTCGGCACTCCTTGCTGCAATCACTTACGAATTTCTTCAGGTAAGTTGCGATTATTATACGGAATCGTTTCAACTAAGGCTAGATTTGTAAAAACAAGTTCAAAAATTTTTTGAATGTACGTAGGTAATAAATTTTGCGATGTACGTAATCCGAACGCGAAATAAAAACATCATGTACGTCATCAACTAGTTCTAAATAAATCTACCTACTTATAATAAATAATTAAATAATTAAATAATTAAATAATTAAATAATTAAATAATTAAATAAATAAATAAATATTGTATAATAAATTAGATATCTGAATTACGATAACCAATGTCTATGAAATAACTAACTTCAACATGTTTGTGTTTTGATTACTTCAGGACTGGCTGTTTGTTTACACGTCGACTTAGGTAGATCTTTTGTGCCTCCCTTTCTGGTGTATATTTCAATAGCACCCCCATCTAAATATAATTTTTTGACGAAGTTTAGAATTTTTGCTGGTTCTAGAGATGATAAACCTTCTTCCGTTGATCGGTATGATTCCAAGCAGCGGAGTCTCCTTTGTTGTACTGCATAGCATTCTGCTAGGATGTGTTGTATTGGGGTTTCTTCCCCTTTCCCGCAGAATCTGTATGTCTTGTGGTTTTGTAGACCTATCTTGTTGAGATGTGCTCCGAGTCTACAATGACCCGTTAAGAAGCCTGTTAGCATTCGTAAGCCATTTTTGTTGAGTTTGATGCATGCTTCAAATATTTTTCGGTTAAACTTCCTAAGCATTATCTTCGCCTGTCTTAGTCCCGTATCGTTCTTCCAGAGTTTTCCTTCTGGGTTTCTTCTTCCCTTCTTATTTTGTCTTTGAAGATATTTTTTCCTAGTCCGCAGAAATTTCTTCATTGCCTCTCGCACCTGTGTGTCCTGGCATCCAGAGGAGGGTTACTTTGTTTTCTTTGCCTAGTCTATTTATCTTTATTAAGCATTCTCATACCATTCTTGAACTGATGATAAATGAGCTCAGGGATTTTATGGCTGCTTGGCTGTCTGTTAAGATGGCAATTTCTTTTTAAAAGAGGGAGCATTGGTCTTAACTGTCTAGGTAAGACATAGTCGCTTCACTCTGGTAATTTGGCATTGAGCCCGAACTCTTCAGCCACACACACTTTAAATTATATATTATTTGCCTTTTAAACGTTCGATCGCTTGTTTTACTTTTCACAGACATTCGAAAATGAATCTGAAGAGCAAAGCGGGCCGAGGTGAGTTTCGAACCCGCGATCTATGGCTTCGTGAGCCAGCGGAGAACCACTAGGCCACGCAAGTCACTGATGGCAATTTCTTGCTTCTTGTAATTATTCTTATCAGTATTAAATTGAGCGCATCTTTCTATAGCATGAATTCCGCCTGGAATATGCTGGTGTATTTTCCCATTGGCTTAAAATAATATTTGTACCTAGTCCAAAGATTCCTGCTCCCATTCCATTTTATGGTATGCTCTTTAAATTTGTTCTTGTCGGACTCACTTGTCCACTCCTGTTTTTTGCTGAACATTGTTGTGAAATTCTTCTCAAAGCTATATTTCCTAGTGGTTGAGTCTCTGGGGGCGTTGTTAATGTGTATCTCATCAGGTAGGTATTGTTTTCCCTCCTGATAGGTAGATCTATTCCCTCTCTTGCCATTCTGTGATAGGTCCTTTATTCGGGGGTTTGCATCACCAAATGCAGTGTTGTGAGGTCTAAAATAAATTTCATTGCCGCTGTGGGGCATGTTCTCACGGCTTCTGTAATGCATACACACGCGAGTTTCTGTATTTTCCAAGGGTATTTCTTGTTGTCCCATAAGTGATTATAGTTCTCACTATAATGTTGTACATCCACCGCAGGGTACTTTGGTTACATCCCCCGGTTTTTCCTAATATATGTTCCTGCACACCGTTAGGGCTCTGTGGCTTTGCTGACCTTTTCCTCTTTGTGTTTCCTACACAGAAGTTTGCTGTCCAGTCAGTATGACTCCTAGATATTTTACTTATGACTTCCATTCTATGTAATAGGCATCCAAGTTGATTGTTCTCAGTTTAAGATTTATTCTTTTCGTAAAGGCCATAACCGTGGTCTTTGCTGGATTTATATTCAGCCCCACCGACTTACATCATCTATTTATAGTGTTAAATCCTCTTTGTATCATTCCGCAAAGAGTCTCTTTGAACTTTCCTGTGGCTAAAATGACTATGCCATCAGCATAGCCTTGGCTCTCGATGTCTAGAGTCGATAACATGTTCGTGGACTACTAGGCTCCATATTAACGGTGATAGTACTCTTCCTTGTGGGCAGCGTTTTGTTGTACTCATCTAAATGGTCTTTTGTCCCATATTTGTCTCAGCTGTTCTTGTTATTAACATTTCACATATCTATTTGGATACTGTGTTGTTTGCTCCTCGTGTTATTAGAGAGCTTTCGACTATTTCATGAGGAATGTTATCAAAAGCTCCTTCTATGTCTATAAAGGCACAAATTATTACTTCTTTTGTTTCCAGAGTAGTCGGTT
Source organism: Malachius bipustulatus (assembly GCA_910589415.1). NCBI lineage: Eukaryota > Metazoa > Arthropoda > Insecta > Coleoptera > Melyridae > Malachius > Malachius bipustulatus. The sequence continues at coordinate 8,988,016 of OU342632.1, forward strand.
TCCGTCTTGCATGGATATTTCCCGCTCGATATATTTAATTGCTGATTTGGGTGCAATGGCACTTTCTTCAATACTTCTGTTCTTAGGTAATTGTCTACAAACTTTTCTATCGTTTTTAATATACACGATGTTAAGCTTATTGATCTGAAGGATTTTGGTTATGTCATGTCCTTCTTTCCTACTTTTGGAATAAAGGTAACTTTAACCATCTCCTATCCTTCGGTATGTAGCCGTGCACTAGGCAGCTTCTTGAAATTCTGACCAGGTATGGCATAATTTCATTTTGCCCTCTTTGGAGTAGGGCTGGGAATATGTTGTCCAATCCTGGTGATTTGTATGGTTGGAAGGTGTATTTTTGCTCTAGAGAAGATTTCTGTTGCTGTTTTCCAGTTAGCTTTTACTGGTCTTCTTCTCTTCCTTCTTTAAAATTTTTCATGTTTCCGGAAAGTGCGTTTCAAGTAGCAGTTGAGCCCGCTGCTCCTCACTCTCATGACATTCGGGTCTCTACGTTGTTTTCGGCTATTGCCTTGTGCAGTCTGGCCGCAACTGTGGTGGATGTAATGTCTTCGCAGAATTACCTGAAATTCTTTCTCTTTCCTTTTCTAATTTCTTTAAAAGGGGTTAACCCCTTTTGGTAGCTTTGCCAATCTTCGTTGAGTTTTTCTCCGTTAAAGAGCTTCCTCAATTCGGATCTTAATTGGTGTTCGGACAGGTGTTTGCTGCACCAGTGCAATAGTTTGTCAGTACTGGACAGAATAGTGAGCCAGGATTGGTTTACTACCGATTAGCATTTCGGCGAATCTGTGACGTACATCTTCTTTTCATTTCGCGTTCGGTCTACCTACTTATATTGGTGAAAAATGAATAACATAACAATAATATGCATTTGAAACACTTCTAGTTCAATCAGAAACACGTTTGACAAATTCATCTTAGTTCTAACTAGAAGCTCTCGATATAGCGAGGGATTCTTTTCTTTAGATAAAATTCTTTGGCGAAAATCGTCCAAGGATTTCACTAGGCTTTTAATTTACTTCATGAAATCAGCTCTCTGATTTAGAAGACAGATGATAATAACATTTTAAAATTAATTTCAGCCAAAAAAAGCATTTGAAACGTTTTTCCTGTTCACATTTTTGGTTACTGTAAGTGTACAGTTCTTGCTATATTGGTACGCCAATGAACTGTTACTAGAGGTAAGTAACCTTATTTTTGTATTCAAACAAATATAGTAATTGCTTATTCTAGAGTATGGAGCTTGGTACTACGATCTATAACACCAAATGGTACAATCGATCCGAAAAAGTAAAAAAATTGCTTTGGCTAGTCATGATGCGAACTGATCGACCACTGACATTGCATATATTATCTTTAACTGATATGTCTAATGAAATTCTTATAAAAGTGAGTGTTTTTAATTTCTTCAACATATCTCAACATGGTTTAGATGATAGAGTAAAGATTTTCAATACTAATTTCTTTTTCAGAGCGTAAAAGCTGTCTTCTCAATGATGACATTTATAAGAAATTTCACAGAATAGTCCCAAGAAAAAAAAACAAGCTACTTGAATAAAATCTGTAAATCTTCATATTTGTAATATTTTATCACCATTAGAAAAAATATATTTATATTGGCATATGCATTCAAATAAGTGGTCTGATTAACTAGTACCTATTCAATTTAGTTACTAAATATTTAGAATCAACAGCTTCGTCTGGAAAACTACGAAAGAAGCGAAAATTAATTCCAAAAAACACTCATATTCCAAAGAAATTCACTTCAAAGGATCAAACTTTTCTTCATGCTTTAGTTCGGAGATATTTTGTTGTCCTATATAAACATCAGATTTTTGGCAATTCAATCTTTTGAAAAGAACCCTGCTGACGATTTGGATTTCCACATTTTCAATACAGTCTAGTAGGTAATCTAGTAATGGACATCTTAGTCAGTATCTCCAATATTCTTCCCCTTGGTTATTACAATGAATTAAAAAAAAAACACTCATTTACTGCTCTTCTTCTTCGTGATCTTGTCTGGATTTTCATGCAGTGGAAAATAAAATGGTCTTAAGTCTAGGGGAACCTCGCCGGAGGATTTAATTTAATACCATAAAACTCAGCTTAAGAAACAAACATTCAGAGCGTTTTTGACGAAATTTCTAAAACTCAGGCCCAATCTGTAATTGGGTATTATCACCACTAAAATCTGTTAAAACATATATCCTCTTCGAAAATATACGCCTTGAACTGTTGTTTGTTGGTAGAAAACTGAAAGAAAAATGTGTCGATGAAGACAAGGCTATGGATTTTAATGGAATTCGTAAACGTAAATCATTTGGTGAAAGGAAGAAACAAACGGTAGCCCCGGTGAAGACAAATGAAATCATTTGCACCGGGGTGGCAGTTAACTGTATAGATGTAACCCGGAATGTTGGAGTCATGTAGTAGCTCTCCAACCTAGATGTTACCCTATCACTACAGCCATGACCCGCACTCACGTATTTTCTCCACGTCATGAGATTCTTCTATACTCATATCGTATCTCGGAACACATGAACTCTCTTTTGTCTCGAACCAACTTTTATCAATAATAAATCTCAGTAGATGTCCATTTCTATAAAATCAACATTATTGCATACACAAACCCCAACTCAACTTTGCTATCTCTTTATTGGTAAGAATTGAAAGCTATCCCAATATAAATCTGACTAGGTTCTTCGAGTAGGACGAGAATTTGGAAAGTCAAAAGGTTTTCTTCAGCAAAGAGCTTTTGTAAAAAAGTGATGCACTTGATAGAAAAAAAATGAGTCTGTAAGTTTATATTCAGATTAAGATGTGATGTTACCAAGGAAACGTTCACTTATCAAGTCCAGCAGCTTGAACAACGATGCCATTTTGACAAATTTTATTGAACTCGATCAATATGTAAAATTTAAATGCCTGTAATTTCGTTACCGCTAATAAAAAAAAAAACATTACCTTAGAAGATATGTGAAATCATCTGTTTTGCCAGTGGAGGTTGCTTAAATTTGAGTGACATGTTGATATAAATTTTTGAAAAAAGAAACCTTGTAATTAGCTCGGTAACGGAGGAGAGGAAATAATTTTTGTTAAGTTTACAGTCTTTCTGAACATCCTTTACAACAATTCTGTCTACCGTATTCTGTCTACCGTATATTCGGCATTTCAGGGGATCACCCTGTATAAAACTATCAAATATTGAACTCGCGCCACCTTTGCTCAATTTGCCACTGTAGAGGAACAGTCAATGGTATTATGCACACTGATTACCACAAGGAGGGATGTGGAATAATACTAGAGGCAGACTACGTCGGACATACTCGGTTTTTAAGACAGGCTGTTTATATGAAGCAGCTTATACTTCTTGCATGTGCGGACAGTAGGACCGAACAAAGAAGAATTATGAAGTACTTCTGACAGGAGAAGGGTGCCAAACTCATACTCTTTGGATCTATACAGATGGCTCCAAACCAAAAAACCGATCTAGTTCGGGTCCTTTTTCTCAGGAACTACACGTCAAAATGACTATAGGTACTCGAAGATATGAAAAAATGCTCCAAACGAAACTGACGGGATTAATGCAGGAGATAAATGAAGCACAAATAAAAAAAATGATACACAGGAATATGCAAATTCTAACAGTAAGTGAAGATCTGCTGTCAGTTCTAGACAGTCTAAGGATGACTTCTGGCCTGGTAATAGAGTGGGTAGAAAACATGAACAAACTAGCACCACGATATAATATAACATCGTTAAACTTGCCAAACTTGATCAAATATATACCTAAGATATCAAGAACAAGTATAAATATGGCGAAACCTGAAGACATACCGTCAAGCAGATCAGTAATCACTAGCCCTGATCCGAAAAGGGCTGAATAATTTCTGAAGTTCTCGCTATCTTAAGACTTTAAATAGGAAGAACTCTGGTCATTGCACATTAAAAACATCTTATTCACACTATCGGTGTAACACAAGATCCGAATTACAGAGGATCTAGAGAAAAAGACGAAACTGCAGAACATGAGTGTACATTGCCACTAACCAATGCTTCGTCAATATCAGCATACATATTGGGGGAAGTCTGGTCTGATATAATCAGAACTGGCAGGACTTGACCACGACGCATCTTTTGGTACATCCGAGCAACATGTGGTTGGAGAATGTGTAAGAGTTAAGAAGCGTCCATTGGAGAGGAATAAAGAGCTACAAAGAGCCGAACGGAGGTCTTGGGGAGGTCTTGGTTCCAGTGAGAAATCACCCTTTCTGCTACAATCCAGATCTATAGTATCAAGTTCAACTTTTGCATATTATGTACGTATAGAAAAATGGTGAACTATCGGAAGCAGGATTCCTTAAAAAAATTGTAAACTCTAATAACGAACGCTACGCCTACGCGAGAACTTAATAATTGACATTAAACGTCTCATTTAAAACAGTAGGTACTTCATCACAATAATTTAAACACAGGCCTGACTAATATGGTTAATTGTATAAGAAAAGCAATAATTTCAATAAAGGCCATTGGTATAACAGAACCTCATGCCAAAAGTTTCAGGTGCTTTGACCGATTTGACCACTGAATACGCGTGCAAAGTTTGATGTTTTTACAGTAGTTCTTTTAGTACTCTTACAATACTATGTCGCTTTATCTTACGCCAAACCTGTCATCATCTTCATTAGTTTCATATCGACTTGCTGTTTCTGTGTACCAGTTATAATAAATTTTCTTCATTGTACCGTCCTCTCTCACTTCACCCTGTGACATCTGAAAGCTCGTTGTCAACGGTAATTTTTTGTAGTTCCCTGGAAAGCCTCTTTCACCATGCCCTGGAAATACTAAATGCTTTCCCAATACGGCTTTCCCAGCTCTACTACTTTTGGGAGTAGAAATTTTGTTTCTATCCAGTGTCATTTGCCTAAACTTACTGGGACTTTCCCTTTCAGGGGTAAAAAACTAAACAAACTAAAAAATTAAGAATAATGAAAAATAATTTTATTAATAATAATCTAGAATAAATTGTAATGTATAAATATAATTTACAAAACTTAATAATTCAAGAGAAAAAGAAAACTGTTGAACATATCTAGGACTGATGATATAAATATTCTTTAAACAATTATTTTTCGATCGTTGGTCTGGTCATTTCCACCTTATCATTCCGTTTTAGAATTTTTCTAAGAGAATGAGACCAGATCTTCTTGCACCAGAACTTCATAAACAAAAGAAAAGTTCCTGTCAATATTAGTTCAAATGATTAGCCAACATGGTAGCTTCTTTTACGATTAGGGGTGATAATTATTACCAGAAATATGGGAATTCTGGAAAATGATTGATAGTTATTTTTAAATTTAGTTCTTTTAGAAATTTTGTCAAAAGTTTAAGCATCAATTTTGAAAAATGTACTTTTGATTACTGGTGTAAACAAATTAAAGTAACAAAAATATTATTTGGTCCTGCTGGATTATCAGAACACTTGTTTCTTAAACAAGCGTTATTTTAGATGTAACATTGCTGAATGCTACAATAAAACTAAATGAGAAAATTGAATGAAAAGAAAACAATTTCGTATTTTCTCCGTTACATAAAATTTTTTAGGCCTCATTTGTAACGATTGTGCTGTTTATTTGCGCTCATTCATATCTAATTTAATTAGATATCTTTTTGAGGGGACGTCTTACTGCTGTAAAAGTTAATTATATTTCAAGAGAGGTTTATAATATAGAAAGTAAGAGCATGAAGCCATCGAAACATTTAAGGATCAAATAGGATTTATTTTCAGAATTCATTTGTCACTGACACAGGTGCTCTACAGGGATAAGCAAAATTAAGTCCGAGTAGGACGTGCTTTGGTAGCTCGATGTAGCCTTTACAGTCGTTCCTAATGAAAACAAAATACGGTAAACTGCCAGGACATCTCAGCAGATCACAAGCAATCTTTCTGATTCGCCAATAAAACAAATCCAATTCTATTTTAATCTATCTCTAAAATATAATTTGACTTTCCTGAAGAAAATTGATGCCGGGAAAAGAAACAGTGCAGTGCATTTGATTCACGGTAAGAAATTGATATTTTGTTAATTAACTCCTAAATAAAAACCCAGTCCAGAAATGAATGAAAATATATTTAAATCTGAGTGTAATAGGTGTAATAGGCATCCCTTTATCTATTTATCGATATCAAGTAGAAGCAGACGGTAGTTAATTGAAATATAAGCCTTATGTCAACAACAAATGTAAATATCATTATCAACACCAATCACGCATTAGCGAGTTGCTAAAATGACGCCAAGTTCATTATTATTATAGATGATAGTATTCTTCAGCATCAGCACCAAGGAAGGGAAAGTGAGGCAATACTAAGGGGGATCATCTATGTTTTTAAAAAACAATCCAGAACCAAATGGAAGAAAAGCAGGTTTTTATAATATACCTAGTTCGAGTCTCCTCCTCAAAATCCGCCTTATCAAGCAGGGGTCTAGAGCGTTGCGATGAGCGGCTACGGTCTTTTGTCCAGATTTACCCTAGCAATTTCAAAACTTATCTACCATTATTTGGAAGAAAAGCACTAGGGAGCATCTAAGCAACTCCCCGATTGATGGAAAAACATTTTCTTCTAATTTGCTAATTGCGTTAACCTCCAGTACCGGGTGAGTCATCAATATGGTCATCGGGAATATCTCAACTAAGCGTCGTACAGCCTTAGGCAAATTTTTTTTTAAGGAAAGTGACCCTAAAAATTCATCGAAAAATAATTTTCAGCTTCTAAAATGACCGCTAGGGAGCCATGACTAAATAAAAAATTTGAAAGAAGCTCAAAAGTATTTTTCAACGAATTTCTAGTGTCACTTTCCTAAGAATTTTTTTTAATTACTTAGTTTCTGAGATATACCCGATGACCATATTAATGACTCACCCGGTACTGGTGGTTAACGCGAGGAGCAAATTGGAAGAAAATGTTTTTCCCTCAATTGGGGGGTTGCCTAGATGCCCCCCGTAATTTTCTTCCATATGTTAGATACTTTTTGAAATCGCTCGGGTAAATCTGGGCAAACGGCCGTAGCCGCTCATCGCAACGCGCTAGATTCTTGCTTAACGAGACGGATTTTGAGAAGGGGACTCGAACTATATGAAAACCTGCTTGTCTTCCATTTGGGAGATACAAGGCATTTTTGTCACTATCTCTGTAACAAGAGCCTTTTTTGGAATTCCAAAAAGAAATCTAAATTATCTATCTACACCTAATGCTTTCTGAACGACACACTTACTCCAACGGTATGGTGAAGACAGAGACATCGATGTTTCAATGGTTATTTCCATCTCATCAGTCTGTCACATCACCACCACTAGAGAAGTGTGCCGATCAGAAAGAAAATCAAAAGCTTTAAGCAAAATGATTTGTCGGAAACATAGTGACTTGCATGGCAAATGCCATCTGATGACTGAAAAGTACAACTTTCAATGTGTCAATCAGAGATTATCCCAGAGAAATCTGCAATTTTTCACTACCAACGCTGACAGTTCACTGAAAAACCAATTACCTTGCGAATCTCAGTAAACCAATCAGAGATGGAACTAGCCACAAAGCTGTGTTCCTAGATTGTGTTTACTGAGATTCGCAAGGTAATTGGTTTTTCAGTGAACTGTCAGCGTTGGTAGTGAAAAATTGCAGATTTCTCTGGGAGAATCTCTGATTGACACATTGAAAGTTGTACTTTTCAGTCATCAGATGGCATTTGCCATGCAAGTCACTATGTTTCCGACAAATCATTTTGCTTAAAGCTTTTGATTTTCTTTCTGATCGGCACACTTCTCTAGTGGTGGTGATGTGACAGACTGATGAGATGGAAATAACCATTGAAACATCGATGTCTCTGTCTTCACCATACCGTTGGAGTAAGTGTGTCGTTCAGAAAGCATTATTGTTTTTCAACAATCGGATTGCTGTAATTGATATAATAATTTATTATTATTCAATTTGTTTCATACTATCTACACCTACAATTTAATGAAAATCCCCAAAACTAGCCCTTATCTTTCACAAAAATAGAACTATTTTTGGAGAATATCTTTGGCGTAATCAATACAATTGTTAAAGAGAAGCTCTTCACTTAATTATGATATTAGTTCTTCACTCAAGTATATCAAATACGTCATCAATCCCAAAGGTAAACAAAAAAAAACCGATCAGTAAACAACCGGGTAACAAGAATTGACAAAGAATATTACCTAAGTAAAGATTTTTCAAGAAGTACCTCATTCTAGAGATTTGAACGCTGAACAAACTTCATCCGAAAAATCACACCAATACGCAATGAGCAGACACCCTTTCACAAGAATCAAAACAACCCTTTATTAAATAAGTTATATTTATACAACTGATCTTGCAAAATTGCTCTTCAATGAAACATGAACGGACTGAAGCCTCAACTTGAAAAACTGAAAATATTCCCTCAAATATAATATGATAGGTATAATATCCCCCAAGATAATTATTTGTTAGATACTTTACAAGAAAATAATCTGGAGGAAAGGGAAGAGATAAAATTGACATGATTAGCGGGTTTATTTAAAAACAGAATTAACATAACCAAATCTAGTGGGCCCACTCTGAGTAAATTCTAATTACCACTCAGAAGCTAATAGCTATCTCCCGTAGAATTAGCATCCTTAATATTTACATATCCATTACACATGGGATCTAAGACAAGGGATAACGTCGAAAAGACCGTTGAGTGCATGAAATTTTTCAGGATTTCAATAAATTCATGGTTGTTAATAATATTTTCGAAAAATCAAAATCCATTAGGCTTAGATTTTTTTAGCACAAGACGGATGATAATATGAAATACATCCTGTACATTTAATAGAACCCTCTGGCAGAGTAGCAGGTCTTTTAGGGCACAAAAAACATTTGTATGACATTTTTCACCAAGTACTACGGCGTATACGTGTAAAATCCTTGTAGTTATTGTTATGCTATAATTATTTTATAACTCTGTCTATATTGTTTGTTTACAAACAAATTTTTTCTTCACTATTTTAATAATTTAAAGTGGCAGTCTTAAATTCACTTCACTTGCTTATCACAAATTGATTAATACGATCAGCATAAGATAAATATTATTGGGCCGTTGTTTCTCACTATTTTCTACATTAAGAAGGCCTTATTTGCTCAAATATACACCCTCGACTAGGATATTAAACCACTCTATCAAAAGTTTGTACTCAGATCTATCCAACACTAGTTTCAATAATTTTCAACATCAACAGCAATAAAAAATCAACAAGAATGCAAGAGCACCATAACTGCTCTCTCTAATTTAGTTATTATATTTAATTAAAATTTCCGAGATCCCAATGATGTGTAACTCGAATTTGATTCACCCTGTATAACCAGTAACTGCATTACGCATAACCTTGTATTGTTGACATTCTTTATAATCTTCACATTCTTTATAAGCTTTACATTCTTTACATTCTTTATTATTCTTTGCAACCTTTACCTTGAAAAAGGTCCATGTAAAGAATGAATTCGTTACCCGTAAAAAATCGCGCAAAGAATAGAGGTAAATTATATGGCACATCACTGGTTACGATGACGTTTCACGTAAACAAGTCTTATGATACCGCTTGAAGATACCGCATTATTAGATGCCTCCACCAAAAGGGAATTCAACGCAACATGCTAAAATTCGTAATGAATTTCCTCGCTACTCCAGTGCTTTAGGATCCGTAGCTCTACGGAATATTCTCTATTTCGCGACTGCTAGTAAATGGAGCACCACAAGCTTTAGTAATCAGTACAAAGCTCTTATTACAACCTTGTTAGAGAGCCTTATTACAGAATACCCTGGAAAATACCAGGAGTCTTGAAAAGTGGTCGAAGGGATCTGGATTCCAGTTCTTAATTAAAAAAGTCCTGCTCTTAAGCAACAAATTTCCCTTATTATCTTAGAATATCTCTCGGAGGAAGCGACATCCCTTTATCTGAGAAACTGAGGGTCCTCGGCATGATATTCGACCCTGGGTTAAGAGGGACCCCACACATCCAGTACATAAAAAAGCTTGAGGTGGCATTTTAAATTAAAAAAAAAAACAATAGAAAATTCAAGTGAGGCACTGATTGGATGACTTTAGTGCGAACATAAAGGACGTGGATAAAGAGCAAACTTGTTGCTATCGAAGAAATAAGCCATTATCACCAATTTTCATTTCATCCGAATCTCCTGTCCACCATGAATGGACTACAACCACTTCAATAATTAATATACTAGTCTCCGGATGCAGCACACTGATGAGCCCCAACAGGGCGAAATACATGTCTGTGCTTGTTCTGGTACTCTGGTTGGCTCTGCTGTTGGATGTGTGGAAACTCTCTATTGGAGTTTCGGGCACTGCCAGTATGACAACTGTTATGGGTGATGGAGCAGTACTCCGACCCCACTTAACAGGCTAGTAAATGCACTTTATGTGCTTTATACTCATGACGATCTACCTTCATTATTTTATCATTAATTAATCGTTGAATATACTTGCTTTTTACCTCTTAAAACAACCGGTAATAAATGGTATAAAAAGACCATTCCATCATTGTTACTGATTCACTGCCTGACGTCTGAGCTCAATACCTCTGGTACTAAACTGAAATAAATTCCATACCTACTTAATCAAAATCGAAATAGCCCTAGTTGGGTTAAATAAAGTAATAATTGTAAGATTATTAGAAGATAATTAGAAGATAATTAGACGATTAAAAAGGCTCCGAGATTAGATTTATTAGGAAGAACACATCAATAGATTTCGGCTGATGACCCTTACCTCGCGCAACGTTTCTTTTTGGCAATCCATCCCCTGGGCGTAGAAATATGCGATCGAAACATAATACCTCCCACATCAAGAGAGATATCTAGAAAATGCGCAAAAGTGCTCACCCTATTTCCTAAGGCTATATATTTTTTTGTAATGAAAAAAAAAATTTGTTTGTGGATAGCGTTTATTTGAATCTTTAGTTTCTTTCCTGTTAGGTTGAGAAAATAATGTCGACCAATGACCGCCACCAGAGTTGATATACATTTGGACCCAATTCAAATTATTTGCCATCACTTTTCTTATTACTGCAGACGATAGCCACTGCCAAGTTCTATTACTTGTTCACATAAACCCGAGACTTCAAATAATCCCAAAAAAGCAGTCCGAAGCAGACAAATCGGGCAATTTTGAGGGTCAATGCCAATCACCAAACGAGAAACTAAGCGACCGGAAACATCGCGCAGAATGTCCATCGTTGCTCGTAGTGGGTGCAGTCGTCCCATTCTGTTGGAACCACATGTTTTCTAAGCAATTCCTCTATTTTCGACAGCAGAAACTTATTTAGAAATGGTCCAAACTGGTGTCTATAAATTGCTTGATCCGTGTTGTCTGATTGATGTTTTTGGATCATTTTGTACACATCCATTGAGAGCAATGATATTTTCATATTAAAAAGCCAAAGTATAATACTCAAAAGTCACAACAAACCGTAGGTAGGTAGGTCTTAATGAGTATAAAGACAAATCAATAGCCTGTCGTATTGGAGTCGGGTTTTAACCCATCGTCCTGACAGTTGTCAAGTCTGGAGCGCCCGAGAACCCAAATAAAGAGTTTTAGACTCAGGCAGCAACACACATCCAACCAGACTACCAAAAGCACGGACGGCCGTTTCGGTCTCGTTAGAGCTCGTCAGCGTACTATATTGGAGAGTCCGGAAGGATATGAATCGCTGCATGAATCGAAAACCCTATATGAAATCTCATTCAACCGGTTACCAGTGACCTCGAGACAGAGCGACATCTATCAAGAGAAACCACAGGCTCCCAGCGAAACAAAACTCCAGTGTGTATTATAGGTTGCAGACACTCCATTGATTTGTCTTTATACTCATTAAGACCTACCTACCTACGGTTTGTAATGATATTTTCGACA